>JAAXLI020001224.1:429254-462578 GCA_014621495.2 Entosphenus tridentatus | reverse complement strand
TACTATTATATTTTGCCACTGGTAAAAGAGATCTCATAGTGTAAATGACTTTTGCACTCTTTTGGGGTACATTGTACGGAGAGATAGGGCGGGGGTGGGGTCACGGATTACCGCATCACTGACATGTCTTGTTGTTTTTGTATATAGTGTAAATTTGTACAGATGGGCTAGGGTATTTATGTCGGGGCGCTTACCTTTTGTTGCGGTTGTTGTCCTTGTTAGAGGCACACGTACCTTGTTTGTTTTTCTCTTACCCTTGGGAATTGTTGACAGCCGGGATGGCTGTGTGCTACGAGGGGGGGGGGGGTTGATGTAGCACTGTTGCCAGGGCGTTGTATGTTATTTACCTTGCCACCACACTCATAGGCCGGTAGAAGGCAGCCAGGAGGTTTAACGGGGTGTGTGGCGGTTAGCCTCAGGTAACCCCTCCCCTGGGTATCTTGTGACCGGCGGTGGAGACCCCAGACCCCCAAGGGGAGGGCTGGGGGCTAAAGGTTCATTCCAGACCCTTCCAGAACCTTCTGGAAGATTCGATAGGGGAGGAGTGGCTATGGGCGGGGTAAGCCCCAACTTGGGTATAAAAGCCGGTCCTCTCAACGGGACCGGCAGTGTTTGTCCACTCAAGACCCGAAGACGTCTGAAGACTAGCACCCTGGGGACCCTCAACCGAGGCTCTTGTCAGAGCCGGGTTGTAGCGGACCAGTGGTGAGACCCGTACACCCTGGCTAGGTCGGGTCAGCCGAGCCTCTTGTATATGTAGGCCTTTTCCATTAATTTATATTAAGAACTAGCGGTTAGTACCCAGCGTTGCCCGGGCGAAAAAGGCAGACATGTAGTTACACACGCAAATCCATTGATACACATGGAGTTACACGCACAAATGGACTCACACATACATACATACATAGACTGAACAACAACAACCGCCATTCGCCACGAAGTGGCGGTGATGTCACAACAACGTGTGTGCCAGGCTATGTGCACCGTGAGGCCACGTGAGGTGTCGAACGCCCACTGGCAAGAGGTCACGGGACAAACCCAGATGGCACAGGTCTACTGACTACGACGACTGGCTGATGCACCACCTGTGGCCCCTACTGTGGCAACTGTCTGTGCTTTAGCCACCCGGCGCTCCGCTCGTTGTGAGCATCGCTCCTCCGCCCTTCGTTGTTGGAGGGTGACTGCCTCCAACTGGCCAGTAGCGTCCTTCAGGAGCCTCCACAGTGGCCGATCTTGACACGGCTGGTACCTGTCATCCGCAAGTGGACTCAGCTCCAAGTCCTCCTGTAGCACATCACTCCATGTCTTCTCCAGTCCGTGCCGCGCCCGTTTAGCCCCCTCGATCCGGCGGAACAAAATCTGTTTAGGCATGCAGTGGCTGGCCATGCGGGCTACATGACTCAGGCAATGCAGCCTTGCCTGCCGGAGGTCATCGATGGGACTTTGTCCACATCTTTCAAGGATTTGTGAGCTCCTCACACAATGCAGCCTGGTTAAACCCAGGATGGATCGTAGGCAGGCCAGCCTAAATATTCTAACCAGCGAAGATGTTCCATTAGGGGGGTCCATGTTTCGCAAGCGTAGAGAAGGGAGGGAATGACCGTGGCCGAGAAGACCTGAAGCTTCGTACGGAGTGATATACCAGGTAGCTTCCACACAGCGTTACGCAGCCAATGAAAAGATACTGCAGCTCGACTGATTCGGAGTGAGACCTCTGCTGTTAAACCAGAGCTGGTCATTAGCACACTGCCCAGGGAAACTCTCCACTGTCTCCACAACTGCCCCATCACCAATTGGGAGTTGTGGGGTGGAGTGTCCGATTGTACAAAATAGCCAGGCAGGTGCTGAGCTTTGGTTGGGCTGATGGTAAGGCCCCACCTGTTAGTGGCAAGCTCCAGGTTCAGCAGCAGCACCTCGAACTCCTCCTCCGAGTGAGCAGCCATTAGCAGATCATCGGCATACATAACGTGGTTGAGCAACAGGGAGCCATCCGTTGACCGCACCCGGGCATCGATCAGCCTCCCATTGTATCTGTAGCAGATGGGAATTCTTCCAGTACAGGCATTGAAGGCTCGACGAACTACGTGGTCCAATGTGGGAGCCAGAGGACATCCCTGTTGCACCCCAAGGTGTAAAGGGAATGGCTCTTGACTCACGGCCACGTAGTTAAGACGCGGGGCCGCTCACCATCATGAAGGTCCTTAAGGATGGTGATGAGTGGGTTTGGGACTCGGAAAGCACGAAGAGCAACCCAGAGGCCAGGCCTACTGATAGTATCATAGGCCTTGAGCAGGTCAATAAAGCACACGCATGGACTAAGATGCACACATGGACCTACTGACACGCAAAGAAATGGAGTTACACTGACTAACATGGAGGCATGCACACAGCGACTAACACACGCACATGGACTGACACACACAAGCACATCGACTTATAGACACGCACATATATGGACTCACACACACATAGACATGCACTTGAGATACGCACACATGGAGTTACACACACATTTATGGATGTACACACATACAGCGACTCACACACACACCGACTCGCACACAGCAATACGTGGACTAAAACACATTGATGTAAACACACATGTTCTTACACACACACATGGACTAAGACACACACATGACTTTACATATACATAGATTGACACACACACATAGCCCTACACACATACACATATGGACTGTGACACACAGATATCTACTTTAGATACACAAACATGGATTAACACACATATGGACTCACACAGACGCATTGACTTACACACACACACATCGAGTGACACACACATGTATAGACTTACACACACATGTGTACTAACACACACATATTGACTAACATACACATCGACGTACACACACACAGATCGACTGACACATACACATGGACTAACACACACACATAAACACTTTGACGTCCGTTCGAAAAAGACACCCACATGGAGTTAAAGACACGCATGGCTCTACACGCACACACATATGGACTCAAAGACACACACATGGACTCACACACACATCGACGGGAACAGCAATCCCCGATGATGGCACAGCTATCAGTATCGCAGTACTACGTATGAGTAAATAGCGTGACGTGAGCGATGGAAACAATAGAAATGCATTTAAGAAATAAGCAGAAATCACAGACTGGCAGTAGACCGTGGCAGCGTTCTAAAAGCGCAGCAAAAAAAGGGGAAATTGAGCAACCCAAAAATTCAAAAAGAGTTTTTTGTACACAAACATAATTATTGTAACATGTCAACTCTTTCATAATGGTAAACAATGAACCAGAGTTGTTATCTTCACGCAAACATAATTATTGTAACATCTGTGAACTTGTTTCATAATGGTAAACAATGAAGCTGAGTTTTTATCTGCACACAAACATTATTATTGTAATGTTTGTCAACTAATGTGTTTAACAATAATAATGGCCTTGAGTTGTTAGCGTAAGAAGCAAGGAAATTTGTACTTAGCATAGGCGTGTTGAGGCCTTGTGCGATGCGTAGCCCCCGTCCTGGCCTACATTGGCGAGACGCGGAGTTGGCACGTTGCCAGGCTAGGGGCTGGGCCGCTACCCCCCCCCCCCCAACATCCGCCGCCCGTGCAAGAATAATGCTATGTAAGCAGTAAAATATTATCTATGGAGTCTGTAGTATAAACTGAACGCATCGTGTTGTGGGGGGGGGGCGAAGAGGACATGACACTGTGAATAAATATCCGCAGCATGATGTGTGTATGTGTTGACTGTAAAACGCGTAAAAGAAAATGTCTCCCGTGAGCTCGAGCGAACGCGCATGACTTGGCAGGGTCCGCCCCCCCCACGCAATTGGCGTCACTTGGTACGGTCGATGTCGTGCAATAAGTAAATAATGAATAATAGAAACGGCACAAATGTGTTAATTAAACTACTTTAAAATTTACGGACGGGAAAACGGAATAGCCTATTCCCACCACGGGGATTAGGACGTGCCGCCTGGCAAATTATTTCGGTCTTAAACCCCACCGTCCGAGAGCCAAATCCCCCGCAAGCGCGAGCGCACAGAGACTTTTATATATAAGAAAAAAAAAGAAGAAAGATAATTCTGCCAATAATGTTTTAATAAATAAATAAAATGAAACAAGCACCCTCACCCCGCTACCTCCCATAATCCACACCAAGCAAAGGAAGGTTAACGACGAACTGGGAAATCTCCAGATTGTCAAAGGACCGCATGATATGACCTCCCCTGACGTTTTGGACAGTTCACAAACAAATGTAATAAAGGTCGTTGAGGCGACTTCTGGAATCCGGTCTTTTATTCAACTTTGCATTACAGCTTTCCTTCACGCTGCTGACAGGCAGCGTGAGAGGGATAGATAGAGAGAGACGCACTGCCACGTGGCAACCCGGAGCCCCGCTCACGCGTGGCCCCTTTCCTCCATTCCCGTTCTGACCACGTGTCGTTCGTCTCCACCCCTATTTAATATCCGGGTCACGTGGTACATTTCCACAAATCTTGGTTAGCCTCTATGGAATATTCCAGAGGCTCCCGGGACCACGCCCCTGACTCGTCTCCCCATTGGCTGTGGCTAAAGCCAGCAGAACCAATCCTCTACAACCAGCTGTCACCTTTCCACTACGTCAGGACCACGTCCCTAGGCTTCCCCCCATTGGCTATGAACCAGGACCGGCAGAGCCAATCGTCGTGACGAGTTGTAATCCGTCAACGACCCGGATATAACCTCACATTACACAAATATCCAGACTCACTGGCATGGACGCAGAGCACAGGGCAAACGGACATTATAACTGGCATCTTTTTTTACGGTAAAAGTTATAAGCTTGGCTATAACAATAAGTAGACATTATAGACTGCAGTATTACTTATTTTATTTATTATTGTATCTATCTACGTGACTTTACGAAGAGAACCAAGGAATAGGAATTCCAGCAGTCAAGAAAACTTAAGTGAAAACTTAGTTATATCTCCAACCTCAGGATATCGAAATATAACTCGAGAATAAAACACCGATCCCTGGCGATACGGACTGAGAACAAAGCTTAGCAAAACCCTCGGAATAGTGGTGGTAACAACGAGGGCACGTTACAAATCTTAGTTAAACATAAACCAAATAATCATGAGTTATTAGACCGGGGTAACTCAAAAGAGATACAAGAAAATAGGTGAAACACACAAGACCAGATAATATGTATTCCATGGAATTGTAGCCTCCCCGGCCGGTTTGATCAATAATCAGTTCTCGTTGAAACCTTCTACTGCCAGGTCACCAAGATTATATGGCTTACCAAAGATACATGAAGAAGATACACCCCTTTGTCCCATCGTTTCCATTATCAACTCCCCCACCTACAAACTGGCTCATTTTTTGTCTGAAATCCTGCGGCCTTTCACTAGAAAAACCACCTCTACGGTACTAAACTCTACTCACCTGGTATCGACAAGGGTATTTCCCTGTCCCCAGACGACCTGCTTGTCAGTTTTGATGTAGTTTCCTTATTCACCAAAGTTCCTGTACCTGACACCATCGCAATCATTGAAGACTTGGTTCATCAAGGACTGAACACTGAGGTACCCCCCTTGGTGAGACACTGCTTAACCAATAAATACTTCACTTGGAATGGAACTTTCTACAAACAAACTGAGGGCACCCCAATGGGCTCCCCCTGTCTCCGGTTGTAGCCAACGTTTTCATGGAGACATTTGAGACTGACGCCATCCAGATTGCCACTTTGCACCCAATCTTATGGAAGAGGTACGTGGATGACACTTTTATCATTTGGCCACATGGCCGGCCTGCTCTAGACCAGTTCCTCGACCACATCAATTCCATACACCCAGCCGTCAGATTTACCATGGAAGTCGAAAAAGATGGCAAGCTACCTTTTTTGGATGTCCTAATACAATAGAGACCTGATGGTTCAATGAGCCTCTCTGTCTACAGGAAAGCTACCCATACGGATGCTTACCTGAAACTGGATTCCCACCACCATCTATCCCAGAAGAATTCCCTCATAAAGACTTTGCACAATAGAGCCCAATGCATCTCTGACCAGGAACACATTGCCAGTGAACTCAAGCACGTACACCAAGCTCTTAAGGCTAATGGTTACTCGGACTACACAATCCGCAAAGCCATCACTCCAACCATGAAGAAAGACCCTCTTGAGGAGCCATTCAATACCATCACCTTAACCTACATTGCGGGGATCAAAACATATCTAAAAAATATTTTAATAAACACAAGATCCAGGTCCGATTCAACACATTAAAAAAATCCCTGATCTGGTTCCGTCTGTAAAAGATGTGATTCCGGACATACAGTACCCTGGCGTTTACAAACTGAGTTGCCTCTGTGGTAGTAATGACATTGGAGAAACCAAACGACATGTTTCTGACTGCGTCCGTGAGCACAAAGCAGACCTAAAACACGGTAGGACCAACACCTCAGCCGTGGCAGATCACTGTTATAATTCAGTGGGCTCACATGACATTGATTTCTCCAAGACAGATATTCTCTGCAAGCCATCTGGCTACCATGAGAGGTTCGTTCATGAGGCTATTTTACATATACAAATAAAGAGACAATTTCAACCGAGAAGATGGATTCTTCTTCTTGGTTCTTTCGGTAAAGTCACGTAGAAGGGAAACAATAAAAGAATAAAAATAAAACATAATAAAATAATTCTCACGACGTTTGGGCCGGAACGCAAGCAGCCGTCCTCAGAACAGGTCTGTCTTTCCGACAGACCTGTCTTTCCGACAGACCTGTTTTTCACCTGAGGACGGCTGCTTGCGTTGTGGCCGAAACGTCGTGAGAATTATTTTATTATGTTTTAATTTATTATTTTATTTTTATTATTTCCCTTCTACGTGACTTTACCGAAAGAACCAAGAAGATGAATTCCTGCAGTCACGAAAGCTTTAAATCAAAATTTAAAAGATGGATTCTGGCTCAGCAATCATTGGAAGGACGTAATAAACCATTTCGGATCTTAACTGATTGTGTTCACGTTTACGGTGACTTTCAGACTGCAGTCCACTCACTGGCATTGACTATATATCTTTTATTCTCTGCAGGGAATGGATTCTTTGCTCCGCTGCAAGTCTCCTGCCACCACTCTTCCATTGACGTATTTCATTGCTTCCTCTTAGTACCTTTCACGCGACGGTCAATGGTATAGTGTATAGCAGATTGTATAATAATTAATAGTATAAAAGTGTAATGTCTAATATAATGTATAAGGTAATATATAGTATCGTAATTGTATAGTGAATATACAGCAGTGTGGTATACAGTAGGGTGGGTAGAATAATACATAGTGTAATATTACAATGTATAGTCTAGGGTGGTGTATAGTAATGCAGTATATAATTTAATGTTGGGTTTGTCTTTGGCAGTATATAGTACGGGGTAGATCCGTGTGATGTAAGGAAAACGTTTAGCTGGAGGCATATTATATT
The DNA here is from genome assembly GCA_014621495.2 of Entosphenus tridentatus. Taxonomy (NCBI): domain Eukaryota; kingdom Metazoa; phylum Chordata; class Hyperoartia; order Petromyzontiformes; family Petromyzontidae; genus Entosphenus; species Entosphenus tridentatus. The sequence goes on along the minus strand of JAAXLI020001224.1, from coordinate 455,101 downwards.
TTTTGCGACGTAGAATTGTAATGTATGACTTACTGTTAGTAGCTCAGCTTATTGGAGAGTATATTTAGTATATTGATGATATTGATGTAGTTTCTATTTTCGTTTTTTTTTACGTGGTGGTGTGGCTGCTGCAGCTCCTTACTATTAAAATTCCTTCCCTTTATTACTGCTAACCCTACTTCCTCCCTTTTTCCTGCTAATCCTACATAATACACGAGCATAATATGACTTTGAGACCGCCTCCCCCACCTCCTACACATTCCACCAGTAGTGACTAATCCCATATCTGCATTTTCCATAAATATGCAAAATTCTTCTGTTGATATGCAAATTCCTTCGTCAAGGCGCCCTTCCTCTAACCCAGCTTAAATATACGTGTTCATTCAGACGCTGTCTTTCCGATAGTCCTGTTCTTCACCTGAGGACGGCTGCTTGCGTTGTGGCCGAAACGTCGTGAGAATTGTATTTTATTATGCTTAATTTATTTTATTTTTTATTTCCCTTCCACGTGACTCTAGCATGATGTTAATATGAAAAATTAGCATGTAACTGTAAGATAGGAGGAGAGCGACCTTCGACGAGGGAGTGCAACCCAACGGGTGCAATCCAAAGGGAAAGTGAGTATGAGAGAGCAATTCAAAGGACATGTGGTTGAGAAATTGGTTCAGTGCTGACAGGCCATGTGGCCAGATGACGAACATGTCATCTACATATCTCTTCCACAAAGGACGTACGGTGGATGTCTGGATGGCATCTGTCTCAAATTTCTCCATGAAAACATTCGCTACCACTGGAAATAAGGGAGAACCCATTGGGGTACCCTCATTTTGTTTGTAGAAAGTACCATTCCATGTGAAGTATGTGTTGGTGAGACAGCGCCTTACCAAAGTTGGTACATCTGGATGCAGTCCTTGTTGGACCAAGTCTTCAATGATTGCAATGGTGTCAAATACAGGTACATTGGTGAACAGAGAGACTACATCGAAACTGACAAGCAAATCATCCGGAGACAGTGAGATGTCCTTGATTAGAGAAATGAAGTTAAGTACAGCTGAGGTGGACTTGCCCGTGAAAGTAAGCAGGGTCTCAGACAGAAACCGGGCCAGTTTGTAGGTGGGTGAGTTAATGATGGAGACAGTAGGACGGAGCGGGGTACCTACTTTGTGGATTTTTGGAAGGCCATAAAATATGGGTGGTCTAGCAGCCGAAGGCTTTAGGGAGCTCTGCTTGGTTTGATCGATTAGAGAAGTCGATTTAGTGATGATATTGTTGTTTTTTGCAGCTAGGCAGTTGGTGGGATCTTTGTTGATTTTGGTATAGCTGCCGTCATTAAGAAGGTCCGAAATTTTGTTGATGTAAGTGGTTTTATCCATGATGACAGTGGCATTGCCCTTGTCGACTGAGAGGATGCCAATGTCATCTCTGTTTTTTTTAATTAGAGAGTTCAAAACGCTCATCCTTGCTGATGTTGCTAATGGGTTTCTTAGCGTTTTTGAGGAAAGCAGCTATTTCAGATCTAGCAACGTCTGCCGGGATGTGTCCCAAGCCTTTGAGGGCTACGTCGACCTGGGCAATTATATCATCCACTGAGATATGTTTAGGGGTGACTGCCAAATTCAATCCTTTAGCTAGTGCCGATTTTAGGCTGTCGGAAATTGGGATGTTACTTTGATTGATGACAATCTTGTTAATATCTAACTTTTTAACGTGTGGCTCTGGCTTCTTTTTTGACAGGAGGTTGAATTTAGCGAGTAAGTTAACTTTACATTTGGTTGAGCCTTCTTGTCTCGCAGTCTGTTAAAAGCTCTAACAGATGTGTGAAAACCCTCCATATAGAGGCGGTTCAATCTTGATTTGAAGCTTTCGTGACTGCAGGAATCCATACTCTTTGGTTCTTTCGGTAAAGTCACGTAAGTATAAAATAAAATAAATCACGACGTTTCGGGCGCAACACAAGTTTCAAGTTTCATTTATTAGGTATAGCCCTGTGAGCTATGCGGCTCTTGAGTCGTGTGCAACCGCAACAAACAAAATATGAACAGAGAACATCTTAAAGTGACGACGCGCAACAGAAACATCTTGGATAAACCAGCAAATCTTCCAAAAAAAAACCCGTATTACAACGCTGTATGCAAAAATCCCAGTGTGATGCAAGTCAAACAATAACCATAAGACAATTTAGATTAAAGTTATCAGGCCAACTCCGCACTTCCGCAAGAAACATGGCTTAACCATGTTTTCGAAATCACCAAAAGAAAACTATAAAAAATGTAACAACAGTAATCATAGGAACTGTGATTCAAATTTAACAATAAACAATATACATAACATATACGACCAATCTTGCAGCCATAGCTGGCTGCATGACACTCCCAGTCTATTATGTGTGAGTCAGTGGTAGTGTGAGTGAGTGTATGATGTGAGTGAATCAGCGTATGATGAGTGAGTGTATGATGAGTGAATGATAATGGCGAGCGAGTGACCCCCATGCAGATTCCGGCAACAATACCCAACAACGCGGTGACTTCAGGCGACTGGCTGCGGGAGCTGGTGGCAGGAATCACGTGGGCCACGTCGCTGGTGGAAGGGCAGGTGAACGGGCGGCGTACCCGGATTCTGCTGGACACGGGGGCGGTGGCCTCACTCGTGAGCGCCACACACTGCAGCGTGGTCGGGGCAGTGGGGAGCGGATTCCGTTCCTGGGACAAGAGCCGGGTCGCTTCCGCTTTGAGCCTGTGGCTGCTATCCGGGCGTCGGCCGTCACCATCGGCCCCCTCGCGGAGATGCTGGTGCCGATGGCAGCACCCTCCACCGACCCCACACACCGACCATCGGGTGAGGTAATGCTGACTCCTCACCCGGAGTTGGCAGGGTTGTGGGATCGGCCACGCTGGCAAACGCGGACGGGGGCCGACTGTTCATGTGGGTATTTAATCCCCACAGTACCCCAGCAGCGCTGCGACGGCGCACCGTGGTAGACACAGTACACCCCCTACACGCACGCCACTCTAACAGCTCGGTGTTTGCCCTCTGGGCTGAGGACCCCTCCCACCCCGAGGAAAACCAGGACCTGGCCTAGCGAGTCGGCCTGACTCCCAGAGCCGAGGTCGTCCCCCTGCTTGACGCAAGGGCCGACTGTTCATGCGGGTATTTAACCCCCACAGTACCCCAGCAGCGCTGCGACGGCGCACTGCAGTAGCGACAGTACACCCCCTACACGCACGCCACGCTAACAGCTCGGTGTTTGCCCTCTGGGCTGAGGACCCCTGCCGCCCCGAGGACAACCAGGACCTGGCCTGGCGAGACGGCCCGACTCCCAGAGCCGAGGTCGCCCCCCTGCTTGACGCGCTATATGTACCCTGGGCAGATTTACCCAAGGGGGAGGCCAATCAGCTACGAGGTTACTGCGGGAGTACGCCGACGTGTTCAGTGAGCACCATTCGAATGTGGGCCGGACAGATCTCGTTAAGCACCAAATTGACACCGGTGCAGCCCGACCCATTAAACTCCCCGCATACCGAGTGGGTGCACCTGACTGGGCCCAGATTTAAGAGGCAGTCGTGGATATGCTCCGCAATAACATAATCCAGGCCTCAGCGAGCCCCTGGTCTGCCTCGGTTGTACTGGTGACAAAAAAGGATGGGTCGAACCGTTTTTGCATTGATTATTGAAAGTTGAACGCAGTTACCCTCGGCGATGGCTTCCCCACCCCCCGCATTGATGACACCTTTGACAGCCTCGCAGGGGCGTGGTATTTTTCCACCCTCGATCTAGCGTCCGGGTACTGGCAGGTGGAGATGGCGGAGGATGATAGGCCAAAGATCGCATTTACCACCCCGATGGGACTGTTCGAGTTCCGAATACTCCCGTTCGGACTCACTAACGTGCCGGTGACATTCCAGCAGTTGATGGAGTTGGTGAGGCGGGGCTTGCAATGGGAACAGTGCCTAATTTACCTGGATGATGTGATAGTGTTCAGTAGGTCCTTGTCTGAGCACTGGTCCAGGTTACGGGAGGTGTTCCAACGACTACGAGCAGCCCACCTCAAGCTCATATTGCGCAGCGTGAGGTTGGGTACCTCGGACACCGCGTCAGCGAGGCAGGGGTGCGCACCGACCCAGAAAAGGTACGCACCGTAGTGGAATAGCCATGGCCGAGGAACCTGACGGAGATCAGGTAATTTTTGGGGCTAGCCACTTATTATCGTCGATTTGTGAAGGGATTCAGCGAGATTGCATGCCCCCTCACCCAACTCACTTCCTCTAAAAACACCTAACAGTGGATAGAGGCCTGCCAGACGGCCTTTACCACCTTCAAGGACCACTTCACCCATACCCCCACCCTGGCTTTCCCTAACTTTTCCACCGATTTCATTTTGGACACTGACGCCTACAGCAGTGGGCTGGGCGTGGTGTTGGCACAGGTGCAGGATGGGATGGAGCGGGTCATCGCATACGCCAGCCGGACCTTGAGCAGGGCCGAACTGAATTATTGTGTGACCCGTCAGGAACTGTATGCCGTGATTTTCGCGTGTAAGCAGTTCTGGCCATATCTGTAAAGCAGGAAATGTTGTGTGCACACTGACTATTATGCTCTGCAGTTCCACCTCACATTCAAGGAACTGCGGGGGCAGATGGCCCGGTGGCTGATGCAGCTGTAGGAGTATAACCTGCAAATCGAGTACAGGGCTGGGCGGACGCACGCAAACGCCTTCTCAAGGCGACTCGCGGTGTGCGCCGAGACGAGGGCGGTGGAGGCCTGCCCGTTCTTCACGGGGGGACGCTGTCGACAGGCAACGGCCCCCCTGGAGTGCCCTGAGAGTAACTCTCCTCCGCTGAGAGAAAGTGCCGTGTATGCCACAGAGGTCCCTGCAGAAGGAGCCAGGAACGTAGCGGACTGCCCGGCGGGCACGAAACCGACACCCCGGATCCCGACGGGCTGCTCAGCCCTGCCCGGTAGGATCCAAGAGGATGTCGGCTGTGCATTCCCGGGCCTGGATGACGAGCAGCTGAGACAGGCCCAGCAGCGGGACCCAGACCTGGTGGCAGTGAAGGCGGGCCCTGCGGGAGGAAGAGGTCGCCCTGCAGAGACCCTGGAGTGGTTTGTATGCCCGGTTGTGTGTAAAGAACGGGGTGGTGCGGGAACTAACCGAAGCCGGGCAACCGGGGTGCATTTGTGTTCCCACCCAGGTGCGGCCCTAGCTGCAATGGCTGGTGCACGACCACCCGCTCGGGGGCCATGACGGGGAACGGTGCACTCGGGAGACCCTGCATTGTCAGTATCTCTGGCCCAAACTGGCACAAGACGTGGCTGCCTGGGTACAGGGCTGCCGCCCTTGTCAACAGTGTGGGCAGAAACCGGCGCGGTTTCAGGTGCCCCTGAAGCCGTTCCGCATCAGCCAGGCAAACCAGCTAGTTGGGATCGACCTACAGGGGCCATTCCCACAATCCCACCGAGGCAACCAGTATGTCCTCGTGGCGGTGGAGTATTTCACGCGCTATCCAATGGCGGTGGCCATCCCAGATAAAACGGCCCTTGTGGTCGCCCGGGCATTTGTGGAGCATTACATGCTTAAATATGGGATCCCCCAACGAGTCATTACTGACCAGGGTAGTGATTTCGAGGCAGAGCTATTTCAGGCGCTGTGCTGGGAGTTCAGAATCCAGAAGGACTGAACTATGGCATACCACCCCCAGGCAAATGGTATTGTGGAGCGTATGAACCAGACCTTAGCCGGGAAGCTCAAACAAATGGCGGCCCGCAATCAATAGGATTAGGACGAACACCTCCCCTATGCCCTGTTGGCCTACGCCACCAAGGTACACACATCTACGGGACAGACCCCGTTCCTAACGATGTTTGGTCGTCAGTCTCGCTTACCAGCAGATCTGTGGAGCACCTGATGGGGACCCTGCAAGGGGCCCGTGGCCGGGCCTACCAACAGGGGGAGGCCGCACATCAGCGGCAAGAGCAGGGCGCCCTGCCCCGCGTGGAGCCCCCCTTCTACTCAGCGGGCTCTAAGGTATGGCTGCACACCCCGTGCGTGTTGGCTGGACAGATGGGGAACTGAACACTTACTGGCGCAGACCCTGGACTGTGGTGCGGCAGATCTCCGCCTGGACGGTGCTGATCCAGGGCGGGGAGAGAGGCCAAGAGATGGTGGTTAATGTCCGCCGATTAAAACCGTGGAGGGCGGTCCCGGCGAGGGAGGCCTCTGCCCCCTGGGTGCCCGAAACCCCGGAATCCCCGCACCTCCCATGCCACCCATACCCGAAGGCTTTGCGCCATATATGGGCCCCGCGTGGCTCAAACCCCCAGGGGGCCCCAGCCCGGCAAAGAGGCGGCGGGGGCGGCGGCCCCTAAACCCCTCTGCCCCTGAATTTGTTCCCCAGCCGGCGGATGCCGGAGGACGGGAGGAGCCTTTGGAGTGGAGAAGGAGACCGCCGCAGGAGCCTCTGAGAATGGAGCCACCGCCCATAGACGTGAGGTATTTTCCAGCAATGGAGTGAAGTTTGTCCTGAAGGAGGATGAGAGCCTGTTTGAAGATGACATCAGAAAAGTTGACGTGGCGGGTTTGTATCTGTTCTGCTTCTTTACCTCACTCAGTGTACTGCCGCCCTTTCATGTCAACTGTATCCTTTTTCAGATGCTGACCGTATTGCCAGCTTTTTATGTCGACTGTAGCAATGCTTATGTCATTGAGTCGGCGTACTGGCAGTCTATAATCTAGACTGTAGCCTGCTTCTAAATTTACCTGTGCATACTGCTGCTCTTTTATGTAGACTTATTTCAGATTTTTTCTTAAATGCATTTTTATTATGTCGATTGCGCACGTCACGCTATTTACTGATACGTAGTACTGCGATGCTGATTAATATGTTATACTGCTAAATATGTTGGACTTTCTTAGTTACAGCATTTCGTCTATCGTTTTGTTACATTCGTGGGAACATCACTCATTTATATTTTGCCATACCGCACTTTTACTTTCCACCAAAGCAGGGAGCATGCAGAGAGGTTTAATGCCACAAATATTGTTGACCTTGCTTTCTTACGGTGGGTGAGGAACATTGTGAGAGAGACCTTGTTCTTCCATACCAAAAAAACACCATCGCACGATTTCCTGACATCGAAAGAGCACACGATGCCCTACAATAACTCATTTTCCTGTCACAAGGCCAAGATGGGTACCCCGTCAAGATTCCTCCAATTACAAAGCTGCAGGACAAATACATCGTCACAAAACTGTCTCCTTAAAAAAACACTTATATTCCTTCGTGATAATGGACAGAGGAGGAAACCGCATATTATGGTGCACAAACCTCTTTCACCAGTATGCTGTCGATGAGTATGCCAACATTGAGTGTGAGCGCCTTCTTTACATTCAACTGAATACAAACCGCCTGCGTGTGAACAGCATGCTCATCTCTGGGACGCCATCAATCCTGAAGGAGATGCAAACGGTCACAATGTGGGCTGTTTAATAATGTTGGCTTCATCCTTCACAGCTCTACCAAGATACATGCATGAGTAGACTCAGAATGCCATTACCTACATCAGCCAATATGCCACAACCCATCTCTTCATCGCCTTCACTTGCAATCCCAAATGAAAGGAGATCCAGGTTTACCTTTATCCAAACCAAAAGCCACCAGACAGACATGACATCTTAGCGAGGGTCTTAAAACTCAAAGTTTATGACCTCATGATACTTATTACGACCAATGAAGGCGGCGTCTTTGGATAGACAAGCAGTAACTTGCACACCATTGGGTGGCAAAAACGTCGTCTTCCTCATGCTCACATTTTGCTATGGATGAGGGAAACAATTCATGCAAGTCAATTGACACATTTATCAGTGCTGAGCGACCTCACCCCCATCAAGACCGTGCCCTTTTTCTATGTGGTCTGCGACCAAATGGTCCATGGCCCATGTGGCCAGTTCTATCCAAATGCGCCATGTATGCAAGACCACAGGTGTGCCAAGAGGTATCCACGCAACTACTTGAAAGACACTCAGTCGGCCCATGATGGCTATCCTCGATATCGTCACAGAAATACTGAGCATGGTGGATTTCAAACAACGCTCAGACCTGCCACGAACTCGCTAATTAAGGTTCAAAACCGGTGGATCGTTCCCTACTGCCCTCTTCTGTGCAAGATCTTCCAGACCCACTTTAATGTGAAATTCTACTCTTCAAAAAAAAGCAATCAAATGTTTGCCAATACATCAACAAAGGCTCTGACATGGCTGTCTTTGCCTTATAAAACAGAGGGGCAAAGTGTGCATGAGCTCAAACTTTTTTTCCAAGGAACATACAGTGAGGGAAAAAAGTATTTGATCCCCTGCTGATTTTGTACGTTTGCCCACTGACGAAGAAATGATCAGTCTATACTTTTAATGGTAGGTTTCTTTGAACAGTGATAGACAGAATAACAACAACAAAATCCAGAAAAACGCACGTCAAAAATGTTATAAATTGATTTGCATTTTAATGAGGGAAATAAGTATTTGACCCCTCTGCAAAACATGATTTATTACTTGGTGGCAAAACCCTTGTTGGCAATCACAGAGGTCAGACGTTTCTTGTAGTTGGCCACCAGGTTTGCACACATCTCAGGAGGGATTTTGTCCCACTCCTCTTTGCAGATCTTCTCCAAGTCATTAAGGTTTCGAGGCTGACGTTTGGCAACTCGAACCTTCAGTTCCCTCCAGATTTTCTATGGGATATAGGCCTGGAGACTGGCTAGGCCACTCCAGGACCTGAATGTGCTTCTTCTTGAGCTACTCCTTTGTTGCCTTGCCCGTGTGTTTTGGGTCATTGTCATTCTGGAATACCCATCCACGACCCATTTTCAATGCCCTGGCTGAGGGAAGGAGGTTCTCACCCAAGATTTGACGGTACATGGCCCCGTCCATCGTCCCTTTGATGCGGTCAATTTGTCCTGTCCCTTTAGCAGAAAAACACCCCCAAAGCATAATGTTTCCACCTCCATGTTTGACGGTGGGGATGGTGTTCTTGGGGTCATAGGCAGCATTCCTCCTCCTCCAAACACGGCGAGTTGATTTGATGCCAAAGAGCTCCATTTTGGTCTCATCTGACCACAACACTTTCACCCAGTTGTCCTCTGAATCATTCAGATGTTCATTGGCAAACTTCAGACGGGCATGTATATGTGCTTTCTTGAGCAGGGGGACATTGCGGGCGCTGCAGGATTTCAGTCCTTCACGGCGTAGTGTGTTACCAACTGTTTTCTTGGTGATTATGGTCCCAGCTGCCTTGAGATCCTTGACAAGATCCACCCGTGTAGTTCTGGGCTGATTCCTCACCGTTCTCATGATCATTGCAACTCCACGAGGTGAGATCTTGCATGGAGCCCCAGGCCTAGGGAGATTGACAGTTATTTTGTGTTTATTACATTTGCGAATAATCGCACCAACTGTTGTCACCTTCTCACCAAGCTGCTTGGCGATGGTCTTGTAGCCCATTCCAGCCTTGTGTAGATCTACAATCTTGTCCCTGACATCCTTGGAGAGCTCTTTGGTCTTGGCCATGGTGGAGAGTTTGGAATCTGATTGATTGCTTCTGTGAACAGGTGTCTTTTATAAAGGTAACAAGCTGAGATTAGGAGCACTCCCTTTAAGAGTGTGCTCATAATCTCAACTCATTACCTGTGTAATGCGAGCAAGGACAGGGTGGTTGCCGGCCTCCGCGCCGCTCACACGCGCCGGGGTAGTGAGAGCGTGTAGGAGGAACCACTGCTCACCTCGCTCCAATGGGAGCGGGGTGAACGGGGGGGCGGAGGCAGAGGCAGGATAGAAGGTAGAGTTTGGGTCACGTGGGAGAGGGGGATATAGGGAGAGAGCCGGAAGGGGAGAAGGGAGAGAAGAGAGTGAACCAGGGAGGGAGCCACGCAGAGGGTGGAAGGAGACGTGGAGCCATTGCCACGTGGTTGGGAAGTGATAGGCGCACACGGAAAGGCAGCGTGCGGTGGGGAGAGCCAGCACAAGAGAGCGTGCGGGATCGCACGGAGGGAGAGCCAGCAGCGTGTGCGGAGTACCCGAAGGGCGGTGTGGCCGGGCCGGGTGAGGGAGAGCACACGGAGGGGTGACGGTGACAGCGTGGCGAGAGCCACAGGGGAGCGTGCGCGGGGCGCACGGACGCACGGAAGGCGAGGGTCGGAGCGAGGACCAGCGGGTGCATGTAAGAACCCAATAAAGAACACGGAGAACGACAACTTGTGAAGGAGTCCTTTATTACACCTGTATAAGACACCTGGGAGCCAGAAAGATTTCTGATTGAGAGGGGGTCAAATACTTATTTCCCTCATTAAAATACAAATCAATTTATAACATTTTTCACATGAGTTTTTCTGGATTTTGTTGTTATTCTGTCTCTCACTGTTCAAATAAACCTACCATTAAAATGATAGACTGATCATTTCTTTGTCAGTGGGCAAATGTACAAAATCAGCAGGGGATCAAATACTTTTTTCCCTCACTGTACATCAGCAACAATGAGGCCATTTACTGAATTATAGGCTTCCCCATCCATTACCGTTCCCCCAGTCGTCCATTTGGCACTTCACCTCCAAAATGGTCAATGCATCTACATCTCCAAAGGAAATGCCTAACATCACCACCCTTATGGCGTTCTTGGTTTTGTGCCCAAGTGACCCATTTGCTGCCAACATGCTCTACCATTAAGGTCCCTCCTACTATACATGGACTGCTCAAATAAAATTGAAGCGACGTGCTGCTGACGGTGAATCGGATGCCTTAGGATGAGTCTACACAGTTCATTCAAACAATCAGCAGTGCTACTTTATCCCAATGCTTCTCCATTTTGCCAAAGGGCACACATCTTTCCAAGACCTCTAAACAGTGGAAGGAGTTGTTTGTGAAACATACAGGGAAGCTTACAATGTTCGTGCAATTCTTGCGCATGATCACCATCTTCATATACCTATTACAGAAGCGTATGTTGGTCAATCCCCTTTCCAACTGACATTGTTCTTCTGCACGAATCTTCAAGTTTGCAGCCCATCTAACCCCATGGGACTTAGTCAAAAATAGAAAGAGGGCATGAGTGAGGACATCCTCCACGGAGCTCAATGACAAAATACAAACCTCGACATCAACTTTTCTGATGTCATCTTCAAACAGGCCCTCATCCTCCTTCAGGAGAACCTCACGTCTATGCGACTACCAACACCCTACAGGGACAACCTGCATACCCTTGCTCAAGAGATCCTATGGGAAATATGCTATTATGCTTTACAGATTCTTAAATGTAGTTAGGAAAATTAACCAAAGCTGATGGATGCACAAATAGAAGCCTACACGGAAATCTTGGACGACATTGAGACTACACATAGTAATTTTTTTATCCTTGATGTACCTGCGAGTACTGGGAAGACCTTTGTTTTCAAACTGCTCCTCGCAAAGTCTCGCCAGAGAGAGAAAATTTCTATGGCTGTGGCATCATCGGGGATTTCTGTGTAAGTCGATGTGTGTGTTTGAGTCCATATGTGTGTGCGTTTAGGTCCATGTGTGTGTGTACGTCGATGTGTGTGTAAGTCCAGGCGTGCATGTCAGTCCATATGTTAGTCCATGTGTGCATGGCTTCATGTGAGTGTGTAAGTCACTGTGTGTGTCTATGCGTGTCAGTTGATGTGTACGTCGATGTGTTAGTCCATGTGTGTTAGTCCATGTGTGTGTAAGTCAATGTGTTTGTGTGAGTCGATGTGCGACTCCATGTGTGTGTATCTAAAGTCCATGTCTGTGTGTGAGTCCGTATGTGTGTGTGTAGGTCAATGTGAGTCTATTTATGTGTGTGTGGGGAGCGATAGTGTAACGGTTAGCGCGCTGCACTATGAACCCGGCGACATGGATTCGATTCCTGATCATGGCCAACACCAGTGACGATTATCTGAACCGGTCCCAGGACTCCTCTAGGTCGACGCAGCCTCAAATGATTACCTGGCGCGGTGTGTAAACATTGACACTAGGGAGACAAAGGCGGTCGGGCGTGGTGCTGGCCACCCACCCCCTCGTGTACCGTTCTGGCCTTCATAGGTGCTCGCTAACAGCACTTGCCCCAACAGTCTGCTCAGGCTATATGGGGGATCTTTATCTTTGTGTGTTTTGAATCCATGTGTGTGTATGTAAGTCGATGTGTGTGTGTGTAAGTCGATGTGTGTGCGTGGGTCCATGTTGTAAGTCCATGTGTGTCTCTTAGTCGATATGTGTAAGCACATATGTGCTTCGACTTACAGACATCCACTTTAGATACACACACATGGAGTTTCACACAAATCGACGTACACACAGCGACTCACACACATACGTAGTCTCTCACACACACATGGATCTAAGCCATGCTTAGATCCATGTGTGTGTGTGTAAGTCGATTTGTTTGTGTGTGGGTCGATGTCTGTGTGTCTAAGTCGATGTGTGTGTCTTCTTCGCCCGGGCAATGCTGGGTACTTCCCGCTAGTACTGTTATATAAGAGCACAACTTCATCTATCTGTGACGAACACTGCACTTTCCGTCGTTTTCATGCAGGGGGCGCTGCAAACCTACGCGTCCCCTGTATGAACGACGGAGGCGCAGGGACAGACGTTCGATCACGTTGGAATTGATCTGCAGACGGCAGTCTTCTCGCACGACCAGCTGTGCCGCCTTATCTCGATCCCGCGATCCCAACAAGGTAAAAGTCCGCATCGAACCGAATCCCCGGCAAGGCCATCTACTTAACGACGAGAGAATATTCACACAAAATGTAATTTTCAATGAAGTCTTCCAGATGTAAAATGATACAAGCTTTCAATGAATAAATACAATTATCTAAAACACAAAACAATTAAAAGTTGTTTCATTTTCAAACTTCAAAACGGAGCATCGGGAGCTTGCGTGGATGCGTCGCTCGTGTGCAATTTTCGTGACTTTCCTGGCCCAAGGCCATAAATGGTTGAGGGGCGCCGCAGGCGTTCAGGCTTGCTTCAACCCATGGTTGTAAATATCCAGATGTTAATGGACAAGGAGCATTTGTCCTAGTTCACCAACATATAAGACGCCAAGCAAAATTTGAATGAGTGTTGTGGAGAATGTATCTCCTAAATGTGCTCTGTCATATAACCGAATATAAATCTTAACCAAAAATGCATAAAAAATGTGCTCTTAAAATTACCTCCTTGCTATGAAACAGATCAGTAGACACGACATCTTTCATTTATCGATCTCTCCACGAAACAAAGGAATGTTTTACACAAACGATAACTAGCACAGCCTTCTGGGAGTGCATCATTGATTCAATGCAAACCACCTGTGGCCCTTATTGGTGCACAGCGTCTCAACAGCAGCCGGGATTGCTTCAACCGATAGTTTCGAACATGCAGACGTTAATCAGCAAGGAGCATTTCTAGTCCTAGTTCGACAAAATCTACGTCAACATGCAAGTCAAAATTATAATTCGTGTTCCTCCTTTTCGTGTAACTTTTGAGTGGTATGCCCTGTAACTGATGAATGATCTGAGTGTGCTCCCTATTTCAAAGACAATGAGTTGCTCGAGAGGCAGATGCTTCCTGAAAACACAAAAATACCCTTTGACCTGTATCACAAGAACAACGGGTCTCACCCAAGTTATCTGTACAGGTTGCTTCCAAAACACACATTTCGTCGTACCATCACTTATTCAATGTTTGACCCTCATAGACAAACTGTTACATGTACGCACACAATCAGACAAGTATTAATTTTAAATTGACAATTATTTATACAAATTAAATTACTGCACTTAAATATACTGCATCAGGTTACATCGTATTAACAAGATATAACAAAATACCACCGCCTGCTTAACAGTGTATGTACAACATACTATTGCGCCATTCAAAACGAGTAGGCCATTGCATGCTGGCGTCTGGGTCAAAATGTAGCAAATTTTAAACATTACCTACAACCTACACAACTGGGATGCCACATCAACCATCACCCCTACGGACAGGCTCTTGTCCACATGCAGGCCGGTGCAGGGCCACCACACCTTGTGCCACACAAGGGCAGCTGCTACTTGGGGATGCTCTTCGAGTGTTTGAGACGAGATACGCTACAAAACTCCGAATTGCCAAAGGCGATTTTGCAAGCACCATAAAAATGAAATTGATAACAGTGACTGCTTGGCAGCTTAAGAACTCTCGCTCCTGGTTAGAGATCTACCCAACCCACAGGTCCACAAAAGACTGGCCGCTCTTAAACTGCAGGTTGAATCTAGGAATTGAGTGTTCAACTTCACATTCTTGGTTCAAGGCCTGTGACAAAGGTGCATCTATTGGAGCGACATCGTCTCAAGCTTACACATCTACCGGGTCTCCATTTGACTTTGTATTGTCTCGGAGGAAGTCCACCCACACCTCCACTTCCACAAACTGCTGGGAGTTGCATAGCTCTGCGTCGCAGTCAGAATTCTCCTCCTGCTTCACGTTGCCTCCATCGATTTGACGGTCCGATTTTGAATCTTCACATTTTACCTTCACTTCCTCACTCTTAACCATAACTTCTTCACATTTCACCTTCACCTCTTCATATTTCACCTTGATACCTTTAAAAGTGTCCAAACCGGGATTTTCTTCCGGTTCTTGTTTGATGAGGGATGGGCTCGTGGCACTTGGACTTTCACAAGCTGATTTCCGACTCCACTCCTTATGGATCTTCTGATGCTTGTGTGTTCTCTGGTGTCTTTGAAGATTTGGTGAAAGTGTAAATGCTTTCCTGCACGGAGTGCACCTGAAGGGTTTCTCTCCCGTGTGTGTTCTTTGGTGTTCTACAAGAGCAGATGAACGTGCAAACGCCTTCCCACACACACTGCACTTGAAGGGTTTCTCTCCTGTGTGTGTTCTCTGGTGTATTACAAGAGTAGATGAAAGTGTAAACGCCTTCCCACACACACTGCACGTGAAGGGTTTCTCTCCTGTGTGTGTTCTCTGGTGTATTACAAGAGCAGACGAACGTGCAAACGCCTTCCCACACACACTGCACTTGAAGGGTTTATCTCCCGTGTGTGTTCTCTGATGTTTTTTAAGAGCAGATGACTGTGAAAATGCCTTCCCACACAGAGTGCATTTGAAGGGTTTCTCTCCCGTGTGTTTTCTCTGGTGTTCTCCAAGAGCAGATGAACGGGCAAACGCCTTCCCACACACACTGCACTTGAAGGGTTTCTCTCCCGTGTGTGTTCTCTGGTGTGCTACAAGAAGAGATGAATGTGCAAACGCCTTCCCACACACATTGCACCTGAAGGGTTTCTCTCCCGTGTGTGTTCTCTGGTGTGCTACAAGAGGAGATGAATGCGCAAATGCCTTCCCACACACACCACACTTGAAGGGTTTCTCTCCCGTGTGTGTTCTCTGATGTGCTACAAGAGCAGATGACTGTGCAAACGACTTCCCACATACACTGCACTTGAAGGGTTTCTCTCCCGTGTGTGTTCTCTGGTGTGTTACAAGAGTAGATGAAAGTGTAAATGCCTTCCCACACACACTACACTTGAAGGGTTTCTCTCCCGTGTGTGTTCTCTGGTGTTCTACAAGAGCAGATGACTGTGCAAACGCCTTCCCACACACACTGCACTTGAAGGGTTTCTCTCCCGTGTGTGTTCTCTGGTGTTTTTCAAGAGCAGATGACTGTGAAAATGCCTTCCCACACACACTGCACTTGAAGGGTTTCTCTCCCGTGTGTGTTCTCTGGTGCCGTGTCAAATTTCCAGGATGATCCGTGCTGTATGCACATCGGTCGCATTGTTGCCTTTTTGCACCGAGCTGTGCCGAGTGCCTTTGCTCCATCAGACAAATTCTGCAGAGGAAGCGACAGTTGCAGACATAATTTTTTTATATCCACACCATCTACACAGCAGTATGATGCACAGAGGAATGCATATATACACATTTACACATGACTTACACGTCTATACTTATTCATATATTCATGATATAGTGAAAAAGTTTCCCACATTCATCACACGGGCTGTTATGGCACACAATGAGGGCAAATGGTCATAAACATGCCTGGAAGCCCTAGTATCTTCAAAATGAATGTTAACCCAAAACTCCGAGCACACAACTTCGGCTGTCTGGCTTCAAAAGGAATATTTCTGAAAGCTAAATTCAGCTGACATAGCAAATCGTGTTGAAAATTATACTATTTGTGTTATGCAGAAATGAATAAATTAATGTTCAATCGCAACTTAGAGGTGTGAAGCCAGGCACAGATGTCCTTGAATGCTGGGATGAACAGTTCCGACTTCAGCTGTACGTGTGCTGTGATAATGTCCCGACTCCATTTTTACAAAGAGTTCCAGAGGAAAACAAAAAACTACCATTTTGATACAACCTCCGTGCTCAATAGAGTTAATAGACTTTACTGCAAATACAAACTTGACACTGTCACACTCAGAGGCAGAGCCAGGATTTTCAGGTATGGAGGGCAACCCCTCCAGCAATGAAAATTGATAGTCTTCTTGGTTCTTTCGGTAACGTCACGTAGAAGGGAAGTAATAAAATAATAAAAATAAAACATAATAAAATAATTCTCATGACGTTTCGGCCACAACGCAAATAGCCGTCCTGAGGTGAAAAACAGGTCTGTCGAGGCGACAGCGTCTGAATGAAAAAGCACATGTGCTTGGAGCATGTATATAAGCTGGGTTGGAAGGGGGGAAGAAAGGAGGAGCCTTAACAAAATAATATGCATATCAAGAGGAATTTAGCATATTTATGGGAAATGCAGGTATGTGATTAGTACTGCATATGCCCGTGCATTATGCAGGATTAGCAGCATCAAAGGGAGGGGATATGGGAAATGCAGGTATGTGATTAGTGCTACTTTGCCCGTGCATGATGCAGGATTAGCAGCATCACAGGGAGGGGATAGGGGTAGCATTAATAAAGGGAAGAAGTGTTAACAGTATGTAGCTGCAGTAACTAAAACCACCACGTAAACAACTAAAGTATAAACTACATATTATCATCATTATACTAAATATACTCTACAATAAGCTGAGTTACTAACAGTAAGTAATACATTACAATTCTATGTCGTAAAAAATATAATATGCTTCCATCTAAACTTGATTCTCTTACATCGCACAAGTCTACACCGTACTATATACTGCCATAGACAAACCCAAACATTAAATTATATACTGTATTGCTATAAACCACCCTATACCTTATCCATTGTAATATTACACTATGTATTATTATACCCACCCTAATGTATATCACACTGCTGTATATTTACTATATAATTACGATACTATATATTACTTTGTACATTGTATTAAGCATATACATTTTTAAAACTATTTGTTATTATACAATGTGAAAGATACTAAGAGGAAGCAACAAAATATGTCAATGCAGCGGAGCAAAGAATCCATTCCCTGCGGAGAATACAATGCCAGTGAATGGAACGCAGTCTGAAAGTCACCGTAAACGTGAACACAATCAGTTAAGATCCGAAATGGTTTATTACGTCCTTCCAATGATTGCTAAGCCAGAATCCATCTTCTCGGTTGAAATTGTCTCTGTGTTTGTATATGTGGATAGCCTCATGAACGAATCTCTCATGGTAGCCAGATGGCTTGCAGAGAACCTGTCTTGGAGAAGTCAATATCATGTCATTTTAAAAAATGCATATGCTTAATACAATGTACAAAGTAATATATAGTATCGTAATTGTATAGCGAATATACAGCAGTGTGATATACATTAGGGTGGGTATAATAATAAATAGTGTAATATTACAATGGATAAGGTATAGGGTGGTTTATAGCAATACAGTATATAATTTAATGTTTGGGTTTGTCTATGGCAGTATATAGTACGGTGTAGACTCGTGCGATGTAAGAGAATAACGTTTAGATGGAAGCATATTATATTTTTTACGACGTAGAATTGTAATGTATTACTTACTGTTAGTAACTCAGCTTATTGTAGAGTATATTTAGTATAATATGTAGTTTATACTTTAGTTGTTTACGTGGTGGTTTTAGTTACTGCAGCTACATACTGTTAACACTTCTTCCCTTTATTAATGCTACCCCTATCCCCTCCCTGTGATGCTGCTAATCCTGCATCATGCACGGGCAAAGTAGCACTAATCACATACCTGCATTTCCCATATCCCCTCCCTTTGATGCTGCTAATCCTGCATAATGCACGGGCATATGCAGTACTAATCACATACCTGCATTTCCCATAAATATGCTAAATTCCTCTTGATATGCATATTCTTTTGTTAAGGCCCCTTTCTTCCCCCCTTCCAACCCAGCTTATATACATGCTCCAAGCACGTGTGCTTTTTCATTCAGACGCTGTCGCCTCGACAGACCTGGTTTTCACCTGAGGACGGCTACTTGCGTTGTGGCCGAAACGTTGTGAGAATTTTTATTTTTAGTATTTTATTACTTCCCTTCTACGTGACTTTACCGAAAGAACCAAGATGAATCCCTGCAGTCACGAAAGCTTTAAATCGAAAAAAAAAGATGATAGTTATTTGTAAGGACTTGTCCCTTGCTTTTTATTCGACGCGTGTGATCGGTATCGCGCTCGCCGAAGGTGTTTGCCTTCAGGGAAGTCGTGTACTGTATACGCAACTGCGTACAATTCCGCGAGTCGCTTGTAACTGCTTTGCCGTTACTTATTTCCAATTATGGATTCGGACTGTTGTTCTCTCATAGAGTTCCTGGCACGTAATAATATGCCACATGGTGGCAGTGGGGGTCGCAAAATGCCGATTTAGCTATATATATAAAAGGGAAACGTGTGGATATGTGTCTGTTAGAAATGTTTAGCATACTTCTCAACATGTTATACACTTGAAATTCGGCATGTGGGTAGGTTCCATACGGTACACAATGTAAAAAGTATAAAATTTGACTTTTGTATTTTTTTTGGGGGAGGGGGGGGGATGACTATGAAGTGTGTGGCGTCAACCCACAACACTCCTGAGCTAAATGGTCTGCAATGCTTAGAGCTGTTCACAGCGTGCCGGGAGATTTTAGGTGGCGCTTCGCTCCTGGCCGATGAAGTCATTGGCTCCTCGGAGTTTCAATACATATTCGTGCAAATAACGGGTACAACTGCTATCTTAAACATAAAGCAGAAATTGCATCTGTTTGTTTGTGTTTAGCAGCAAAAACTCTCCAACGCGGAGCTCTGGCGTCATGAAATTTGCACAGCTCACACTGTCTGGAATTTATAAGTGAACGCGACTATTTTCAGCTCGCCATGTCATTCCCTTCCCGAGTGGCCAAAATCGACCTTACATAGAAGTGGGTTAAGTTTGAATTTCCTTGAGTGAAAACATCCGATTTAGGTAAATTTATTTGTTTTGGATTTTTTCTTTCTTGCCAGCATCAATTTTTTTCAGGGTTTTTCAGTGAAATGAGGGAATATGAAATTAATACAAGACAAGAATCCAAGTCCTGGGCAAAGCCGGGTAGTGAATCTAGTTATTAATAAATCCCAATGATCCTATCGAAATTAGGGATTTCGATCGGATCGTTGGGGGGGGGGGGGGCACGTGCCTCCCCACTGGCTCCGCCACTGTCACACACTGGCATGGTTCACAGGTGGTGGTGTGTCCAGACCCACGCCTGGCTACCTTCACCTGCTCAGTATTAATGCTTCCTCACTCCACCAAGTAATTCATTGATCAATCAACATCGCCGAGGCTGCCTGTCTCTCTCTCCCCGTGGTCGCGTGGATTTTCCTCCGGATTCCCCGGTTTCCCCTCCACATGTAGAGAGTGAACACCACCACGGTGTTGACAAGCCTCACCTTGTGTTGTGAGCAGGTCGCTTCTGAAAACAAGAGCGGTATAGCAGCTCAAGCGTTCTTGGCCTGGTAAAAAAACCTGTACGAAGATTTAAAGTAAAACAAAGTTACAAAGTGGCGAGCCGTGTGAAGACAAATTAAACTTAAGCGAGAGAATTGAAGCAAACGCAATCAGGCGAGGGCAGGCGGCAAGGCCCCGCGTTGTAAAGTTCCAACGTGGACATCGCTTCTCTGCTCGCTGCTACTCAATTGGCATCCCTACGAGAGGCTCTACCTCGGTAAACAACAACCACCACCACAATCACCACAACCACCACCACAATCGCGATGAGAATTTCTCACCTCGGATTTCAGCGCACGAGCGGAGCGGCAGCTTCTTGTTACCTCGCGACGTCACGCGGCAGCAGGAGGTGACATGACATCACTTGCGGGGTACGATAATACTCCCCTCCCACAACGAGCGGCTCTGTAACTTAAATAAATTATGTTAATGAGCCTGGCCCAAACGTCTGTGGGTGTGTGTGTGTACACGCGCGCACACTGTGTGTGTGTACACGCGCGCACGCTGTGTGTGTGTACACACGTGTACACAGTGTGACACACGTGTACACACTGTGTACACGTGTCATAAAAACACAGTGTACACACTGTGTGTGTACACTGTGTGTGTGTACACGTTCCAATTTAGTGTAAAGTAAAGGTGCGGTACGGCAAAATTAAAATGGGTGATATCCCCCGAATGTAACAAAACGATAGACGAAATTCAAGCAGTATAACATTAATCAGCATCGCAGTACTACGTATCAGTAAATAGAGTGACGTGCGCAATCTAAACAATAGAAATGCATTGAATAAGCTGAAATAAGTGTACATTAAAGAACAGCAGTACGCACAGGTAAGTTGAGAAGCAGGCTACAGTCTAGATTATAGACTGCCAGTACGCCGACTCAATGACATAAGCCGACTCATTGACATAAGCATTGCTACAGTCGACATAAAAAGCTGGCAATACAGGCAGCAGCTGAAAAAGCAGGATGCAGTCGACATGAAAGGCTGGCAGTACACTGAGTAACGTAAAGAAGCAGGCAACAGATTATAGACTGGCATATACTCATAATGCCCAAAAGCGAAATTAGCAGTGTAGATAATAGTGCCAGTACACTGACGTTAATTAATGAGCAGGCAGCAGGCAACAGCACAGACTGGCAGTACACCATCGCAGCGTCATAAAAACACAGCTAAAGAAAATATTTAGCAACCAAATAATGAAATATTAGTTTCTGCACACAAACATTATTATTGTAATATTTGCCAACTTATTTGTTCCATAATAGTAACAATAAACCTGAGTTTTTAGTGAAAGGTTCAATAAAATTGTACTTTACATTGCCGTGGTGAGGCCTAGTCCCGTGCAGAGCCTGCGGCCTCGCCTAGATTTCCCAGCCGGAGGTGACATTGCCAGGCTGGGGGCTGGGCCGCTCTCCCCACCCGCGCTGCAATAATGCTAAGTGCTCTAATATTAATATATACGGACTTTATAGCAGTAACTGCACGCATTGGGGTGGGGGGGTTATAATACTGTGAAAAATTAACCTCAGCGTTGTGTATATTTTTAAAGCATTGTTAACGCCAATTACATTTTTTAGCGATCGTATGTGCGTTTCTAGGGGCGCAATTGCGTGCTGTCCCGTGCGGGCGGCAAAACTATATAAATAAATAACGAAATATCACACAAAATCACTAAACTAATTTAAAGGTGACGGATGTGAAAAGGAATAGTGCTTATGTTGTATATATAGGCCTTTTTCCAAAATTTATATTAAGAATAATTCTGCCAATATTTTTTTTAATCAATCGCGGTGTCGCATGGGGGAAAAGGGGGTGATGCGAACCCCTCTCCCCTCACACAGCAGCTGCCTTTCACACTCGGGACCAGGCAGTCGGAGATCAGCCATAAAGGTAATAAAAAAACAAAAACAAAAGAGAAGAGGGGGGGTGCTAATGAGATTCTGGGGAATCTCTACATGACTTCAAAAGGCCCCCTCAAAAGAGTACATACAGTAGGCGCCACGATTTTTTAAAATTGTTTTTTTCGTTTCTCTTAATACAACGGTGAAAGTTCAGTACTTCACAACAAAAATAAGTCGACATCATAGTCTGCCAACACACTTGCCCAGATTAAAACCAGACTGCAGTCACATTGGTGGCCTTGAATGATCACTTACCTTATTTTACTCTCATTCACCTCACATTGTTTGTTATTGTATCTTGATATATACGTGACTTTACAAAAAAAAAACAAGGGATATGAATTCCAGCAGTCAAGAAAGCTTAAGTGAAAACTGAGCTATATATCTAACCTCAGGACATCAAAATATAACGAGTAAAACAGCACAAATCCCTGGATACAGACAGACAACAAAGGTTAATAAAACCCTAGGAATATACGTGGTAATAACAATGCTAAATCACAAATCTTGGATAAACATAAACCAAATAATAATTATAAAGTAGTAGACCGAGGGTCATCCAGAAGAATAAAAAAAAGCAAAACAGGTCAATCACACATCAAGATAAAATGTATCCCAAAGAGAGCCTCCCAACCGCCTTTGTCTCCCAGCAGCAGGTGATAGAAAAATTTGCATACGCATGCAGAGGGCATCTCCCCTTAAAAAGAAAAATAAACACCATGAAGGAACTCCAAACCACGATGTAAGTACTGTAAACACTGCTACAAACATACCTTGAGTCACTTACAGAATCAGAACTACTAAAGTGGTACGGTATCAAGCTATAAGAGGTAAAATTATATATTTTTTCAAACGGTACAAGAGAAACGACTTCAAAGGCTAGTGCCCCTCTCTGTGAGAGAGAAGAAAACGTAACACCCCACCGCGAGGGAAGAGGGGGGGGCAGGGGAATGCGCCCCCTACATGAACGGAGGTGCAGGGACAGACGTTCAATCACGTTGGAATCGATCTGCAGATGGCGGTCTTCTCGCACGGCAAGCTCTATGTCGCCTTATCTCGATCCCGCGATCCCAACCAGGTAAAAGTCCACATCGAAACGAATCCACGGCAAGGCCATCTACTTCACGACGAGAGAAAATTCACATGAAATGTTGTTTTCAATTAAGTCTTCCAGATGTAAAATAAGCTTTTAATTAATAAATACAATGATATAATTCAAAAATAATAAAATTCAGTTCTTGCATTTTAAAACTTCAAAACGGAGCATCGGGAGCTTGCCGAAGGTCGTAAATGGTTGAGGGGCGCCGCAGGCAGTCAGGCTTGCTTCAACCCATGGCTGTGAACATCCAGACGTTAATCGGCAAAGGCCATTTTTTGTACTCGTTCGCCAACATATAAGACGTCATGCAAAATTCGAATGAGTGTTGTTATGGAGAATGTATCTACTAGATGTGCTCTGCCTTGTAACCGAATACAAATCTGTACCAAAAATGCATAAAAAATGTGCTCTTAAAATTACCTCCTTGCTATGAAGCAGATCAGTAGACATCTTTAATTTATCGAT
The DNA here is from genome assembly GCA_014621495.2 of Entosphenus tridentatus. Classification (NCBI taxonomy): domain Eukaryota; kingdom Metazoa; phylum Chordata; class Hyperoartia; order Petromyzontiformes; family Petromyzontidae; genus Entosphenus; species Entosphenus tridentatus. The sequence continues at coordinate 431,730 of JAAXLI020001224.1, read as the reverse complement.
CTCTCCACAAAACAAAGGAATGTTTTACACAAACTATAACTAGCAGCCTTCTGGGAGTGCATCATTGATTCAGTGCAAACCACCTGTGGCCCTTATTGGTGCACAGCGTCTCAACAGCAGCCGGGCTTGCTTAAACCGATAGTTTCAAACACCCAGACGTTAACCAGCAAGGAGCATTTATAGTCCTAGTTAAGACAAAATCTACGTCAACACGTAATACAAAAGTATAATTGGTGTTGTAGAGAATGTATCTCCTCTGCGTGTAACTTTTAAGTAGTATGCCTTGCAATTGATGAATGATCAGAGTGTGCTCCCTATTTCAAAGACAATGAGTTGCTCGAGAGGCAGATGCTTCCTGAAAACACAAAAAATACCCTTTGACCTGTATCACAAGAACAACGGGTCTCACCCGTCATCTGTACAGGTTACTTCCAAAACACATACTTTGTCTTAACATCTCTTATTCAATGTTTGACCCTTATAGACAAAATGTTACATGTACGCACAATCAGACAAGTATTTATTCTAAATTATGGAGTCATTTGAACAAAATTGAATTACTGCACTGAAATATGCTGCATCAGGTTACATCGCATTGACAAGAAGCTATTTTAAAAAAATACACACCATCTGCTTGACAGTGTGTACAACATACTATTGTCATTCAAAACGAGTAGGCCATTGCATGCTGGCGTCTGGGTCAAAATTTAGCACATTTTAAACATTACCTACAACCTACACAACTGGGATGCCACATCAACCATTACCCCCTACTGACAGGCTCTTGTCCACATGCAGGCTGGTGCAGGGCCACCACCTTGTGCCACACAGGGGCAGTTGCTACTTGGGGATGATCTTCGAGTGTTTGAGACGGGATACGATACAAAACTCCAAATTGCCGAGGCGATTAAGCAAGCACCATATAAATGCAATTGATAACAGTGAATGCTTGGGAGCGTATTGGCTCTCGCTCCTGGTCAGAGATCTACCCAACCCACAGGTCCACAAAGACTGGCCACTCTTACCCTACAGGTTGAACCTAAGAATTGAGTGTTCAACTTCACATTCTTGTCATTAAAGGCCTGTGACAAAGGTGCATCTATTGGAGCGACATCGTCTCAGGATGACACATCTACTGGGTCTCCATTTGACTTTGTATTGTCTCGGAGGAAGTCCACCCACACCTCCACTTCCACAAACTGCTGGGAGTTGCTTCGCTCTGCCTCGCAGTCAGAAATATCCTCCCGCTTCACATTGCCTCCATCGATGTTAAGGTACGATTTTGGAGTTGAATCTTCATCTTCACATTTCACCTTCACCTCTTCATATTTCACCTCGATACCTTTTAAAGTGTCCAAGATGGTATTTTCTTCCGGTTCTTGTTTGATGAGGGATGGGCTCATTGCGGCACTTTGACTTTCACAAGCTGATTTCAGACTCCACTCCTTGTGGATCTTCTGATGCTTGTGTGTTCTCTGGTGTCTTTGAAGATTTGATGAAAGTGCAAATGCCTTCCCGCACGGAGTGCACCTGAAGGGGTTCTCTCCCGTGTGTGTTCTCTGGTGTCTTACAAGACTATGTGACCGTGCAAACGCCTTCCCACACACACTGCACTTGAAGGGTTTCTCCCCCGTGTGTGTTCTCTGGTGTTCTACAAGAGGAGATGAATTTGCAAACGCCTTCCCACACACACTGCACTTGAAGGGTTTCTCTCCCGTGTGTGTTCTCTGGTGTGCTACAAGAGGAGATGACTGTGCAAACGCCTTCCCACACACACTGCACTTGAAGGGTTTCTCTCCCGTGTGTGTTCTCTGGTGTGCTACAAGAGGAGATGACTGTGCAAACGCCTTCCCACACACACTGCACTTGAAGGGTTTTTCTCCGGTGTGTGTTCTCTGGTGTTCTACAAGAGAATTTGACTGTGCAAACGCCTTCCCACACACACTGCACTTGAAGGGTTTTTCTCCAGTGTGTGTTCTCTGGTGTGTTACAAGAGTAGATGAAAGTGCAAACGCCTTCCCACAAACACTGCACTTGAAGAGTTTCTCTCCCGTGTGTGTTGTCTGGTGTGTTACAAGAGCAGATGACTGTGCAAACGCCTTCCCACACTCACTGCACTTGAAGGGTTTCTCTCCCGTGTGTGTTCTCTGGTGGTCTACAAGAGTAGATGAAAGTGCAAACGCCTTCCCACACACACCGCACTTGAAGGGTTTATCTCCCGTGTGTGTTCTCTGGTGTTCTACAAGAGCAGATGAACGTGCAAACGCCTTTCCACACACACTGCACTTGAAGGGTTTATCTCCCGTGTGTGTTCTCTGGTGTTCTACAAGAGCAGATGAACGTGCAAACGCCTTCCCACACACACTGCACTTGAAGGGTTTCTCTCCCGTGTGTGTTCTCTGGTGTGTTACAAGAGTAGATGAATCTAAAAACGCCTTCCCACACACACTGCACTTGAAGGGTTTCTCTCCCGTGT
>JAAXLI020001224.1:377512-429244 GCA_014621495.2 Entosphenus tridentatus | reverse complement strand
ACACACTGCACTTGAAGGGTTTCTCTCCCGTGTGTGTTCTCTGGTGTTTTTTAAAAGCAGATGACCATGCAAATTCCTTGTCACACACACTGCACTTGAAGGGTTTATCTCCTGTGTGAATAATCTGGTGCTGTGTAAAATGTCCAGGGTGATCCGTGCTGTATGCACACCGGTCGCATTGTTGCCTTTTTGCCACGAGCTGTGCCGAGTGCCTTTGCTCCATCAGACCAATTCTGCAGAGGAAGTGACAGAGGAAGCAACAGAGGAAGCATCAGCTGCAGACAGAAAAATATTATATCCATACCATCTACATGTCAGTATCGAGGCACAGAGGAATGCATATACAGTGAGGGAAAAAAGTATTTGATCCCCTGCTGATTTTGTACGTTTACCCACTGACAAAGAAATAATCAGTCTATACTTTTAATGGTAGGTTTATTTGAACAGTGAGAGACAGAATAACAACAAAATCCAGAAAAACGCATGTCAAAAATGTTATAAATTGATTTGCATTTTAATGAGGGAAATAAGTATTTGACCCCCTCTCAATCAGAAAATATTTCTGGCTCCCAGGTGTCTTTTATACAGGTAACGAGCTGAGATTAGGAGCACGCTCTTAAAGGGAGTGCTCCTAATCTCAGCTTGTTACCTGTATAACAGACACCTGTTCACAGAAGTAATCAATCGATCAGATTCCAAACTCTCCACCATGGCCAAGACCAAAGAGCTCTCCAAGGATGTCAGGGACAAGATTGTAGACCTACACAAGGCTGGAATGGGCTACAAGACCCTCGCCAAGCATCGCCAAGCAGCTTGGTGAGAAGGTGACAACAGTTGGTGCGATTATTCGCAAATGGAAGAAACACAAAAGAACTGTCAATCTCTCTCGGCCTGGGGCTCCATGCAATCTCACCTCGTGGAGTTGCAATGATCATGAGAACGGTGAGGTATCAGCCCAGAAATACACAGGAGGATCTTGTCAATGATCTCAAGGTAGCTGGGACCATAGTCACCAAGAAAACAGCTGGTAACACATTACGCCGTGAAGGACTGAAATCCTGCAGCGCCCGCAAGGTCCCCCTGCTCAAGAAAGCACATATACATGCCCGTCTGAAGTTTGCCAATGAACATCTGAATGATTCAGAGGACAACTGGGTGAAAGTGTTGTGGTCAGATGAGACCAAAATGGAGCTCTTTGGCATCAACTCAACTCGCCGTGTTTGGAGGAGGAGGAATGCTGCCTATGACCCCAAAACACCATCCCCACCATCAAACATGGAGGTGGAAACATTATGCTTTGGGGGTGTTTTTCTGCTAATGGGACAGGACAACTTCACCGCATCAAAGGGACAATGGACGGGGCCATGTACCGTCAAATCTTGGGTGAGAACCTCCTTCCCTCAGCCAGGGCATTGAAAATGGGTCGTGGATGGGTATTCCAGCATGACAATGACCCAAAACACACGGCCAAGACAACAAAGGAGTAGCTCAAGAAGAAGCACATTAAGGTCCTGGAGTGGCCTAGCCAGTCTCCAGACCTTAATCCCATAGAAAATCTGTGGAGGGAGCTGAAGGTTCGAGTTGCCAAACGTCAGCCTCGAAACCTTAATGACTTGGAGAAGATCTGCAAAGAGGAGTGGGACAAAATCCCTCCTGAGATGTGTCCAAACCTGGTGGCCAACTACAAGAAACGTCTGACCTCTGTGATTGCCAACAAGGGTTTTGCCACCAAGTACTAAGTCATGTTTTGCAGAGGGGTAAAATACTTATTTCCCTCATTAAAAAGCCAATCAATTTATAACATATTTGACATGCGTTTTTCTGGATTTGTTATTCTGTCTCTCACTGTTCAAATAAACCTACCATTAAAATTATAGACTGATCATTTCTTTGTCAGTAGGCAAACGTACAAAATCAGCAGGGGATCAAATACGTTTTTCCCTCACTGTACAATCACACGACTTACACGTCTATACTTATTCATAATGTCATGATATAGTGAAAAAGTTTCCCAAATTCATCACACGGGCTGTTATGGCACACAATGAGGGCAAATGGTCATAAACATGCCTGGAAGCCCTAGTATCTTCAAAATGAATGTTAACCCAAAACTCCGAGCACACAATTTCGGCTGTCTGGCTACAAAAGGAATATTTATAAAAGCTAAATTCAGTTGGCATAGCAAAAGGTGTTGAAAATAATACTATTTGTGTATTGCATAAATTAATGTTCAATTGCAACTTATAGGTGTGAAGACAGCCAGGCTCACAATGTCCTGGGATGAATATATCTGACTTCAGCTGCATGTGTGTGCTGCGTTAACTTCTTGACTATTTCCATTCTTAAAAAGAGTTCCAGAGGAAAACAAAAACAAACTATTGTTTTGATATTACCTGGGTGTTCAATAGAGTGAATAGACTTTACTGCAAACACAAACTTTACACTGTCACACACTGGCATGGTTAACAGGTGGTGGGTGGTGTGTCCAGACCCATGCCTGACCACCTTCATCCGCTCAGTATTAATGATTCCTCACTCCACCAAGTAATTCATTGAGGATCAATCAACATCGCTTAGGCTGCGTGTCTCTCACTCTTCCAGTGGCGAGATGTTAACTATCTCTCATGGCATACAATACGTTGTGGGTTCAATCCCAACCCTGACGCCTGCTGTATATTTGGAGTTTGCATGTCTCCCCGTGGTCGCGTGGATTTCCCTCCGGATACCCCGGTTGTCCCCACTCCACATGCAGAGAGTGAGTGAACACCGCCACGCTGTTGACAAGCCTCACCTTGTGTTGTTGTGGGCAGGTTGCTTCTGAAAACAAGAGCGGTATAGCAGCTCAAGCGGGCTTGGCCTGGTAAAAAAAATGAAAAAAAACCTGTACGAATATTTTAAGTAAAAAATAAAGTTACAAAGTGGCGAGCCGTGTGAAGACAAATTAAACTTAAGCGAGAGAATTGAAGCAAACGCGATGAGGCGAGGGCAGCAGGCAAGGCCCCGCGTTGTAAAGTTCCAACGTGGACATCGCTTCCATGCTCGCTGCTACTCAATTGACATCCCTACGAGAGCGAGGCTCTACCTCGGTAAACAACAACAACCACCACAACAACAACAACCACCACAACCACCACCACTACCACGATGATAATTTCTCACCTCGGATTTCAGTGCACGAGCGGAGCGGCAGTTACCTCGCGACGTCACGCGGCAGCAGGAGCTGACATGACGTCACTTGCAGGGTCCGATAACACTCCTACAACGAGCAGCTCTGTAACTTAAATAAATTATGTTAATGAATCTGGCCCAAACATGGAGGGATGGGGCGTGGGTGCGGAGCCCGTCGCAATAATCTCGCGACGGCGTTCACGAATATATTATGTTACTGAACCGCCAGTCACCGGTCGTAGCTTTGCCCAAATAAGGATTGGCACTGGAACAGATATAGGCAGTGGCCGAGCGGAGGTGACGTCACGGTCAAGTGCGCGCGGTCGGAAATGGGTGACATGACGTCACTAGCGAGGCACACCTCCCCCTGGCGTTTGACGCCGATGAGGTCATCTAGCGGGGTCAGAGTTCAAGTTTGTTTACAGAAGGGGAGCGGCAGTGTAGTGGTGTGCGCGCTGCGCTCCGCATCCGACCAGCCAAGTTCCATTCTCGCTCGTGGCCAACACCGCCAGTAACGATTTTCTGAACCGGTCCTGTGCCTCCCCTACGTCGACTCAGCCTTAAACGAGTACTCGGTGCGGTGTGTAAGCATCGCCACTAGGGAGACAAAGGCGGCCGGGCGTGGCGCTGGCCAGCCACCCCCTCCGTGTGCCGTGACGACCTCCATCGGTGCTACTCGCTATGAACAGCACTTTGTAGATGTTGTGGCTTGGCTCTCCAGCACACCGGTGGCGACATTTCACGATTACATTTTCACGTCCATAAAAAGAAAATCGCCATACTAACCTATGCCGTTTTTGTGGCAAAATTGGCTAAACTTTCACAGCTTTATTTTTCGACAAAAGTTAATTCTTCCATTGTATTTAGCCTAATTACGCTATGTATTAGATTAAAAGGGGAAAATTTCACGATGAAATGTTCACGTCCCAAACAGAAAATCGTATTTTTTGGCTAAAATAGGATTAGGGCTCGATTATTTCAACTTACTACTCTCCGGCACATCTGGCAAAAAGATTAGTAAGCTGCAGCGTGTACAAAATTCTTTGGCAGGCATCATGATGGGTACTTCAAAATCTGACCATGTCTGTCCAGTGCTCACCGAACTGCATTGGCTTCCTGTTGCCAAACTCATACATTATAAGGTTGCACACATTACATCTTTTCTTTTTCTTCTTATATATATAAGTCTCCGCGCGCTCGCGTTGCGGGGGATTTGGCTCTCGAATGGTGGCCTTCATGTATACTTTTTTTTGCCAGGCAGCACGCCCTAAGCCAGACATGGGCAAAGTACGGCCCGCGGGCCGTATACGGCCCGTTGGGCTTTTTAATCCGGCCCGCCGAACTTGTCCAAATATTCTTAAATAAAATGTTAACTTCCTCCTGTAATGCCCCAATTTCTCTAATAGATGGCGCACCTCGAACAACAGAGAAAACTAACATTGCCGCATCAAGGTTGAGAATCGTTCAACAAGATGATTGTTTCGTCTGCTACATCAGTCGGTCGATTCTGAGAGAGAGAGAATATTCGTATGAGCAATTCATGTTTCTATTGAAAGTAAGTTAACAGTAATATTTGGGTACAGTATTGTTTTTGGAAGCATTCACTGTAATATCGTATGAACGTTTACTTCACCGCATCATCGTATGAATGATGCGAGAAGAGATTAACGGGTTCTTATGTTAATGATTTACGTACTCGGCGCTTTCGCTCTCTAAATTACGGCTTGAATGAGGGGCAGGGGTATGACTACACTCACAAAATTAATATCTTACTAGGAATTTTATATAACAAAAGTTATATACATAACTGTTACGCTTTGTGTAATTCAACAAAACAAACAAAACTTAAGTCCGAGTTCTCTCCGAATTTCACGAGTCCGTTCTAGACCCCATAGTTTTTAAAAGAGTTTTAAGCACAGAAAACATAATTAAAGTTTGAAAAATCATGAATTATACAAACTTTTCAATAATTTCCTTCTTCACTTCGATAAAAAATTTTTATTTAAAACCTTCTCACCAACATTACCACTCATTACCACTTTCTCCGAAGGCAAGTTTGCAAAAGAATGCATGGTACAGACAGCAGACATCTTGTGTCCGGAGATCAAAAGCAAAAAAGTCAGTTTATCACGCAGGACTGTGACTCGCCGTGTGGAACTGATTGATAAAAATATAGCCAGTGAATTAAACAAAAAGTCTGATTCCTTTGAATTATATTCACTAGCACTGGATGAAAGTACGGACGTAAAAGACACTGCTCAGCTCCTCATTTTTATCCGAGGCATTGACGACAGTTTTGCGATAACAGAGGAGCTTTTGACCATGGAGTCCCTGAAAGGAACAATGCGGGGAGAGGACTTGTATAACCAGGTATCTGCTGTCATCGAAAGAATGACGCTACTTTGGAGTAAACTTGTCAATGTCACAACGGATGGATCGCCAAATTTAACTGGAAAAAATGTTGGACTGCTGAAAAGAATCCAGGATAAAGTGAAAGAGGAAAACCCTGTCCAGGATCTTATTTTCCTTCACTGCATCATCCATCAGGAATCCCTGTGTAAGTCTGTATTGCAGCTTAATCATGTCGTGAGTCCAGTCGTAAAACTTGTGAACTTTATACGAGCAAGGGGACTTCAGCACCGTCAGTTTATTACGTTCCTGGAGGAAACTGATGCGGATCATCAGGACTTGCTGTACCACTCTCGTGTCCGCTGGTTAAGTTTGGGGAAAGAGTTACAACGAGTGTGGGAGCTGAAAGAGGACATCATCGCATTTTTGGAGTTGATGGGGAAATCTGACGAATTCCCTCAGCTAAGCGACAAGAACTGGCTTAGTGACTTTGCGTTTGCTGTGGACATATTTTTACACATGAATAAGCTGAATGTGAAATTGCAGGGGAAAGATCAGTTTGTTCACGACATGTACAAACATGTGAAAGCCTTCAAATTCAAGCTCACTTTGTTCTCCGGACAAATTGTGAACAAATCTTTTGCTCATTTCCCCACACTTGCCATGCAGGAAGAGCCACCGCGAAACGCAAAAAAATACAGCAAATCGCTTGAGGACCTGCACGGAGAATTCTGCCGTAGGTTCTCTGAGTTCGAAAACATTGAACAGTTACTTCAGCTGGTGTCCTGTCCCCTGTCACAAGACCCTGAAACAGCACCACAGGAGCTGCAGTTGGAACTGATAGATCTTCAGTCTGACTCCGTCCTAAAGGAGAAGTTAAACTGAATGACTTTTATGGTTCACTTAACAGAGCCACGTTTCCAAACCTCCGGAGGACTGCACAGAAGATACGGACTTTATTTGGCTCGACTTATGTGTGTGAGCAGACATTCAGCGTCATGAACGCCAACAAAGCCCGTCACAGATCAAAGTTAACGGATCAGCACCTCAGATCTATCCTGAGAATTGCAACAACCAAATTAACTCCAGACTTGGATGCACTGGCAAAAATGGGAGATCAACAACACTGTTCCCACTGAAACTGAAAGTGATGATCTGTTGCTGCAGCGAGGTTGGAGCCAAATCTCCGACACACAGCCTGCGTGGCTGCTCTAACCTGTTAATGTAGATAATAAAGAAGTTCAAGTGAGGTAATTGGTTTGGCGCAGGCCTCAGATGTTTTCATGATGTTTGATCAGTCACGTTACGACATGTTTTTGTATTGTTCATGTTCGTGCAATTTGTTAAATTGCCTTGCAAATAAATGCTTTGCTACTTGTTAAAGGCTAAATCCTTTCATGTAATGATTTTTACATGTCATTTATATTAGTCCACACAAACACTCCATCCATCTGTTCCTGGCCCGGCCCCTCTGTCAAATTTTAGAACCCATGTGGCCCGCGAGTCAAAAAGTTTGCCCACCCCTGCCCTAATCCCAGTAGTGGGAATAGTCTATTTCTCGTTTCCCATCCGTAAACTTTAAAGTAGTTTAACTAACACATTTGTGCCATTTTTATTTATTATTATTTACTTATTGCGCGACATCGACCGTACCAACTGACGACAATTGCATGGGGGGGGGGGGGGCGGACCTTGCCAAGTGATGCGCGTTCATTCGAGCTCACGGGGGACATTTCGTTTTACGCTTTTTACAGCCAATACATACACACATAACACTGCAAATATTTATTCACAGTGTGATGTCCTCTTCGCCCCACCCCCAACACGATTCGTCCAGTTTATACTACAGACTCCGTAGATAATAATATTTTAGTGCTTACATACCATTATTCTTGCACGGACGGGGATGCTGGGGGGGGGGGGTGTGGGGGTAGCGGCCCAGCCCCTAGCCTGGAAACGTGCCAACTCCGCCGCCTCGCCAATGTAGGCCAGGACGGGGGCGACGCATGGGACAAGGCCTCAACACGGCTATGGTAAGTACCAATTTCCTTGCTTCTTACGCTAAGAACTCAAGTCCATTGTTTACTATTATTAAACACATTAGTTAACAAACATTACAATAATAATGTGTATGTGCAGATACAAACTCAGCTTCATTGCTTACTATTATGAAACAAATAAGTTGGCAGATATTACAATAATAATGTTTGTGTGCACAAAACTCTTTTGTATTTTTAGGTTGATTATTTTTCCCTTTTTTTGCTGCGCTTTTATGACACTGCAACAGTCTACTGCCAGTCTGTGATGTGGCCTGCTGCCTGCTGATTAATTAACGTCATTGCACTGCCAACCTATTATCGACACTGCTCATTTTCCTTTTCACCATCATGAGTGTATGCCAGTCTATAATCTGTTGCCTGCTTCTTTACCTCACTCAGTGTACTGCCAGCCTTTCCTGTTGACTGTAGAAATGCTTATGTCATTGAGTCGGCATACTGGCAGTCTATAATATAGACTGTAGCCTGCTTCTCACCTTACCTGTGCGTACTGCTGCTCTTTAATTTACACTTATTTTTGCTTATTTATTCAATGCATTTCTATTGTTTTGATTGCTCACGTCACGCTATTTACTCATACGTAGTACTGCGATACTGATAGTTGTGGCATCATCGCGGATTGCTGTGCACGTCGATGTGTGTGTGGGAGTCGATGTGTGTGTGTGTGTTTGAGTCCATATGTGTGTGCGTGTAGGTCCATGCATGTATTTCAGTCCACGTGTGTGTACGTCGAAGTGTTTGTGTGTGTGTGTCAGTCCAAGTGTGCGTTTCCATCCATTTGCGTGCGTATCAGTCGCTGTGTGTGTGTTAGTCGATATGTGTGCATGGCTCCATCTGAGTGTGTAAGTCAATGTGCGTTTGTGTGTCTATGTGTGTCAGTCGATGTGTGTGTGTACGTCGATGTGTATGTGTGTGTCAGTCCATATATGTGTGTGTTAGTCCATATGTGTGTGTAAGTCCATACATGTGTGTGTGTCACGCGATATGTGTGTGTTAATCCATGTGTGTGTATCTAAAGTAGATGTCTGTGTGTCATAGTCCATATGTGTATGTGTGTGTAGGGCAATGTGTGTGCCAGTCTATGTATGTGTGTCTAACTCCATGTGTGTGTATCTAAAGTGGGTATCTATGCGTGTGTGAGTTCATATGTGTGTAAATCCATGTGTTTGTGTGTGTGAGTCGATATGTCTGTGTCAGTCCATGGGCGTGTGTGTTAGTCGCTTTGTGTGCGTGGCTCCATGTGAGTTAGTGTAGGTCCATTTATATGCGTGTCTGTAGGTCCATGTGTGCGTGTGAGTGAATGTATGTGCTTTATTGACCCGGTCAAGGCCTATTATACCATCAGTAGGCCTGGCCTCTGGGTTGTTCTTCATGCTTTTGGAGTCCCTCCCCCTTTGCTCACCATCCTTAAGGACCTTCATGATGGTGAGCTGCCCCACATCAAATTATGTGGCCATCAGTCAGAGCCATTCCCTCTACACCTTGGGGTGTGACAGGGATGTCCTCTGGCTCCCACATTATTTAACATATCTTTTGACCACGTAGTTCGTGAAGCCTTCAATGGCTGTACCGGAGGAATTACTATATTGTACAGATACAATGGGAGGCTGATCGATGCCTGGGTCCGGTCAAGGGGTGGCTCCCTATTGCTCAACCATGTTATGTATGCCGATACTCTGGTGATTGCTGCTCACTCAGAGGAGGAGTTGGAGGCACTGCTGCTGAACCTGGAGCTTGCCACTAAGAGGTGGGGCCTTACCATCAGCCCCACCAAAACTAAGCACCTGCCTGGGAATGTTGTACCATCGGACAATCCACCCCCACAACTCACAATTGGTGATGCGGCAGTTGTGGAGACAGTGTGCTCATGACCGGCTCCGGTTTAACAGCAGAGGTCTCACTCCAAATCAGTTGAGCAGCATTATCTTTTCATTGGCTGCGTGGAAGCTACCTACTCTCTCGCTCCGCACGAATCTCCAGGTCTTCTCGCGCATGGTCATTCCCTCCCTTCTCTATGCTTGCGAAACTTGGACCCCCCTAATGGAACATCTTCGACGGTTAGAAACATTTAGGCTGGCCTGCCTACGATCCATCCTGGGTTTAACCATGCTGGATTGTGTGATGAGCTCACAAATCCTTGACAGATCTGGACTAAGTCTCATTGGTGACCTCCTATGGCAGGCAAGCCTGCGTTGGCTGGGCCATGTAGCCCGTATGCCCAACCACCGCATGCCTAAACAGCTTTTGTTCCAACGGATCGAGGGGGCAAAATGGCCGCGGCACAGGCTAGAGAAGAGATGGAGTGATGTGCTACAGGAGGATCTGGAGCTGAGTTGACATGTCGATGACTGGTACCAGCGGTGTAAAAATTGGCCTCTGTGGAGGAGGCTCATGAAGGACGCTACTGGGCAGTTGGAGACAGTTGCCCTCCAACAACAACGGAGGGCGGAGGAGCGACTCTCAGAACAATGAGCGGAGTGCCAGGTGGCTAAAGCACAGCAAGTTATCACAGTAGAGGGCACAGGTGGTGCATGAGCCAGTCATCTCAGTCAGTCGACCCGTGGCACCTGGGACTGCCCCGTGACCTCTTGCCAGCGGGCGAATTACACTTCACGTGCCCTCAAAGTGCACATAGCCTGGCACAAGCGTCGTCGTGACGTCAACGCCACTTAGTGGCGAATGGCGGTTGTTGTTGTGTGTCTCTATGTGCGTGTGTGAGTCGATGAGTCTTTGTGTGTGAGTCTATGTGTGTGAGTTTATGTGTGTACAGCAATGTGTGTATGTGTGTGACAGTCCATGTGTGTGTGTGCGTCGATATGTGTGTATGTCCATGTGTGTGTAGGTCCATGTGCGTGTGAGTCTATGTGTGTGTGTCAGCCGATGTGTATGTGTAAATCGATATGTGTGCGTCGGTCCATGTGTGTGTGTAAGTCCATGTGTCTCTTAGCCGATATGTGTGTCTTTGTAAGTCCATATGTGTGTGTGTAGGTCAATGTGTGTGTGAGTCTATGTATGTGTGTGTGAGTCGATATGTGTGTGTAACTCCATATGTGTGTTTCTAAGGTCGATGTCTGTCTGTGTGAGTCCATATGTGTGTGTGTGTAAGTCGATGTCTTTGTGTGTGTGGGTCAATGTTTGTGTGTGTAGGTCGATGTGTGTGTCTGTTTTTTTTGCCCGGGCAACGCCGGGTACTTACCGCTAGTTTGTAAATAAAAATGTAGGCTATGTGCACTTTGAGGCCACGTGAAGTGTCCACAGCTCACCAACAGGACGAGTTGACTGACTGAAATGACTGATAGATGTATCATCTGTGCCCCATAATTTGCCAACTTGACCAATTTTAGCCACCCGGCCCTCAGCTCGTGGTGTGGCAATCACTCCTCAGCCCTTCGCTGTTATTGGGGGCGACTGCCTCCACAACTGCCCATTAGCGTCCTTTACGAGCCTCCTCCACAGAGAGCCGGTCTTGACACAGCTGGTACCAATCATCTGCAAGTCCGCTCAACTCTATCCTCCTGTGCCACATCAATCCAACTCTTCTTTTGCCCATGCCATGCCCGTTTACCACCCTCTATCTGGACAAGCAAAAACTGATTGGTCGTGTGGTGGCTGGCCATCCGGGCTACATGCCGAACCAACGCAGCATTTTCCTGCTAGAGGTGCTAATGGATAGGACGCTGTCGAGATATTTAAAGGATATGTGAACTGCTAACACAATCTATCCTCGGTAAACCCAGGATGGGAGGGCATGAGAGAAGGGCGGGCATGACTGTGGCCGAGAAGATCCAAAGCTTCGTGATTAGAGACAGACAAGGTAGCTTCACAGGAGCAATTAATCCGGTACACACAATCTGTTGATAGCTTTGTTAATACATCTTGTTTTTCCAAAAATCTAGTTTTTCAGTTACTTCCAAAATGCACGGTAATTTAATACGTGTTAATATGTTGAACATCTTTCGCATCGTACATAGCCAATCGTGCTAATTTGAGTTTGATATGTTTTACACACAGCATCATCACACACAGGATCATCACACACAGCATCGTAATACAGAATCCCCACATGCAGCATCATCACACGCAACATCATCACATATACCATCATCACACAGCATCACCACGCAAAGCATCACCACACACAACCAATGTCTTAGAGCCCATGCTCCAGAGTCATTCTCACATTTTCATGTCGAGTCGTGAGAGATAGTCGTCTGTACCTGCGCATCCCCTCCAGGTGCCCCTGTGGGGGAGAGAGAGAGAGAAATGTGTTACTGATTCTGCTTAAATTCCCATGGGATTAGTGGAGTTTCCACTGCAGCACCACAGGTGGAATATAAACCCGAAAGTCGAGCCTTATTGCCCAATGAGTAACAAAACTGATTTACGGGGCAGACATTTTAGTAGAACCAGTTTTTTGCTGTATTGAGAGTAACTTCGGACTGATAATTAATTGCACAAGAACCTGGTACAAAGCACGAAAAATATCAAGGGAAGGGGGCAAATAAATGCCGCGAGCAGAAGCCGGAACATAATCCTCACGGGTTGGGGGAGAGGGAGAAAAGTGGGCTTACTGTTCTACTTCCATAGGGAAAGCGAATATACACTTTTTACATGGGAATGCAAGGCAAGACGAACAAGATTAATGGGAGCAGAAGTGATGTTTAATACACACTATCATGAATGATCGTATCTGAGCTTGTCTTTGTTTAAGCACCTTTATGACCAAGTGAAGAAGAATCCCATCCCCTGCCATAGAGTGTATGCGGTGTCTGGGGGCTATGACTTGTTTGACGTATTTTGGGAGAGTTGGAGTTAGATCCTGCCTATGCATCTAAGGAAAGTGATATACAAGTCTGGGTGTGGCTCATTATACACAGCCTCCAGGTCTAATCCCCTCGAGATGATGTAAATAAAGGGGGTATAAAAGTCAACACGTAGAACACTTCCAAAGAAAATGGAGCCGGAGAAACGAAGATGCGCGGGCCAGCCACCAGCCAGGCCTTATCATCTGTTTGAGTGTGGGCACACCGCACATCATTAAGGACCAAGATTTAAAAGTTTGTGCAATAAATGTGCGTGTCTTTTAGAAAAAACAGCCGAAAGATGTTTCACAGATGGTGAATTTGTAGTGGGTTCCACGGAGACTGGAGACGTCTTTAGAGGCAACACGGTTTATTATAAATCTATAACACGAACTCTCTTAACTCCCACTATCTAGGGAGGTACAGCCTCCGGGCTAGCATGCCCTCACACTGGGTTCTACCGGATGTCAGCCCTCTGGCTACCTGTGCCCTAGGGGAGGCTCAACTGACCCGACCCAGCCAAGGTACGTTTTCCGACCGCTGGTCCGTGCTCGGCCCGGCCCTTACAAGGACGTCAGGCTCGAGGTCCCAGGGTCCTAGATAGGGAGCTACTCTGACCCGACTCAGCCAAGGTGCGGTACCTGACCACTGGTCTATGCTCGGCCCGGCCCTTACAAGGACTTCTGGTCCCGGCGTCCCAGGGTCCTAGCCTAGCTGGTCTTCGGTTCTTCGTCTTCAGAGCACTGCCTCGCGACGTCCTGAGGTCCGTCTATTAGACACCTCCCGGGGACTCTCT
The DNA here is from genome assembly GCA_014621495.2 of Entosphenus tridentatus. Taxonomy (NCBI): domain Eukaryota; kingdom Metazoa; phylum Chordata; class Hyperoartia; order Petromyzontiformes; family Petromyzontidae; genus Entosphenus; species Entosphenus tridentatus. Next base: position 416,072 of record JAAXLI020001224.1, on the reverse strand, counting down.
GTCCCCGGTACCGCCCCCTTTCTGGAACCTTCCAGGGGGCTCTGGAAAAACCCCCCAACCCCTCACCTGGGGTCGGGGGGGGGAGACGCCGGCCCCTCAACGGTCCGACTTCCTCTGTCTCTCCCCAGCTCAGGGTGGCGCCCCCTATGGGCCTGTGCCCACAACTACAGGTAAGTATACACTGGGCGGTATGTGATATGTATTTCCGACGCTACAAATTGTGCAGAACAGTATTTGAATGCCCATGATTGTATATATTCTATTTGGGGTAAAGATTGTGAATGTGGGGGAGGACATGTGACTAAGGTATATTAAGTCGTAACTAGTCCTGATAAACATAATTCGGCTGTTGGGAAATGAGAAGAAGGGGGAAAACCATCTGGAAGTTATTTCTGTGACAAGTGGGTCCACATAGTCAAACATTGACACAACCAAAAACTAACACGCAGAGAGAATGAGAGGTAAGATTACTCAGGCGAGGTTGCCAAAATTAGTACATGGTCTTAAAACCTGTACAACTGTACAGGATAAATAAATGGGTCCAGTTGAAAGAGAAAATAACAATTCCAGTTTTGTGTAGGTGGGCTGCTGTTTCTGGAAACCCAGTCCGACCAAGGATGGAGAGCAGTCTACTGGGGTCCTAGGCAAGCGAAGATGTTAAGAGACAGGGAATGTAGTGGGGTTGTTTTGAAATGGGAAATTGTTTCTGACTCACGATTAATAGGAAAAGACCGTGTTAATGTATGGGAGAGCATGCCAAGATTGAATTGAAGTCTCCTTACTTTTCAGGTGTTAATGCCATGTGCATGAAGGAACCTGTAATTAAGGTTTTGTGGAAAATATTCCAGGTGCTTCGAAATTAGAAATATTACAAAGACGGGACGAAGTTCTGGATCGATCGCTTATGGAAGGTCGGGAACAGGAAGTAGCTTGGGCAGCAATAACGAGAATGGCCAAAGCACGTGACAGAAACCCCACTAAGCAATTAAGGATAGCGTGTACCAAAACACAGGAGCAATACGTTTCGTTTAAAGAAACTGTGGGAGCAGGCAGAACAAAACAAATCTGGCAAAATGGGAGAAGTAACACCCGTAGAATAATTGTGCAAAGGGTAGTGCTGTTTTGCGAGTTTCAAATATGAGCAAGTAGAACATGGGAACTTCTCGAAATTATCAATACTGAGTCAATTGACACATTTGATTATGAGATTTGCATCTTTCCTAAGTTGGCGGACACATGGGTGTCAAAAGACCTTTGGAAAGACTATGTTTTACTGACCTGGGGTTAATAGAGAAGTAAAGCGATATAGCTGTTCATGTGATGTGTGTCAACATACCATTGCTACAGGCAGAGTCTCGAAAGTACCATTGGGACAGATGCCTGTTATGGATGCGATTGACGTAATCGGACCACTGCCCATGGCAGCCAAGGGGTACCTTGACACTGGTTGATTATGCTACACAACAATTCAACTTCAGGGTATCAAAACGGTAGAAGTGGCTGAGGCATTGGTGTCCAGCTGTCAGAATTTGTATTTATCCTGGAGAAATACGATGACCTTTGAAGCTCTTTTTTCCCACAAATATCCCAGGAGGGGTGGGTCAAAGTTACAACAGACAATAAAAAAAACTATAAGAGTGCAAAGTATAGGAAAAGTAAGCAAATAACTCCTTGTTTATTTATATGTATTTATATAAGTTCCAATTTACATATGTACATAAATTATATAAATCCCAAATGAAACGGTTAAGTAGAATGGATGAATGCTACACTAAAAACTATGCCGAGGTAAATGTCCCAAGAACAAGCAAGGGACTGAGGTATCGATACTGAGCACACTTGTTTTTGCCTACAGACAATTGCCAGAGGAAAGCCTTAGCTTTGTACCATTTTAGTTGTAGGGAAGTAAGGACAGGTACCGTGGAAATCCACCATGCCTGCTCCGGGGTGGATTTCCACACATCATTCTGTGTTTCTCTGTTTGTCAAATTCCACACTTAACTTCTAATTTTAGCAATATTTGGAGATCCTAATCAACCAGGCTATGCGTTAACTGTGTTAGCCGACTCTCTGTGTTGCATTATATTACATTTCCAAAAGATTTGAAAAATGTTGTTTTCTCAAACTATTTCCGTCTCTAAAATTTACCAGGCTCTCATAGGACGATTCAATCTTCTTTCCCTTGGTCGCTTCGGGGTGGATTCATTGACATGCTAATTTCCCTGCTCCAGCAGCTGCCCAAACCCCCCCTTCTCTTTCTATTTAAGGCCTCGACACAGAGGCTTTGGGTCTCTGTGTGTCTATGTTGTGTCTCTCTCTGTGTGTCTGTGTTTTCTCTCTCTCTCTCTGCGTGTGTGTCTGTCTGTGTGTCTCCGTGTCTGTGTTTCGTCTCTCTCTCAAATTTAGTTCTTCCCGATGACGGTTGCTCGTGTTGCAATCGAAACGTCGTATTCTATTATTTCTACGTGACTTTACCGAAAAAACAAAGAGTAATTCCTGCAGTCACGAAAGATTAAAATCAAGTAGATGGCTCTTCAACTTGACATGTTTCAAGACCTGTAGCCAGTTTAATGAGAAAACCAGATGAAAATGGTCACGTAATGGGAATTTGGGTGAGCACCCTGACTTACGCATTCTGAACAATTTGTTGTCTACCAGGGATCATATTTGAAACGCCAACCAGCAATCGATTTGCGAGAGGAAAAGTGCATGGACCAACCTCTCAGAATTAAATGTACTGATACTGCACAGTCGAACAATGTTTCTGAGGTGAACAAACAAGGTTTTCACAACCTTATTAACATGCGCTTTGAAGGAAAGGGATGCATCAAATATCACCCCAAGATTATTCATCTCATGCTTCAGGCAAACGTTCTGGCCATCAATAACTAGGCTGAAAAGTCCCAGTTGTTTCAACTGTTGGAGTGCTGGCTAAGAGGAGTTCGGTCTTATTTCCATTTATCTGGAGAAAAACATTGGAGATGACAACCTGATGACGAGCTAATAGGGAAAACGAAGTGTTAATATGTGGAATGGCTTCCCTTTCAGGCTCGTCTTTAGTATTTACAATCTCTAATATTCGATCTTTATAAATCCGATGTGCTAGGAAGCTCTTTTTCATACATGTCCAGCAGGAACATGTCCGGTAGGAACAGGTCAGAAAGTTACTACAACAACACTATACTTTGCACGTGAGTGCAAAGTAGAGTAAAGTTAAGAAAATCACTACAAATACAATAAAAAAAGAAAAAAACTGTTTTATTTTTCCAGGTAAAGGCCACTGAGCTATTCGTTATTTTACAGATGTTCCCGACAGGCAGGGTACGGCCAGTGATTTGGAAACTAGTACCGAGCCAGTTATTTGAATATCGCCAATGGCCATAGTTGCCGACATCTTCCCTTTAATGCCCAACGAGCCGCCGTTGGCACATCGACCGGACGGAGGATAGCCAATTTAGGCGGCAAACAGTAAAAAATCATTTCAGATATGATGGTGACGGATGCCCCCGTATCAATCAACATCCGCACCTCCATACCTTGCACGGTGCAAATGACGGCCGACGATGCCATGGCCGCGGCCACAATTCGTTGGCCTAACGCCGACCATTGACCAGGTCACTGTGGCCACCCGTCAGTTCCCAAACCTTGTGCCCTAAACGGATGGGTGAGGTGAGTGCGAGGGCCGGGTGTGCGGTGTAGCCCGACTCGCCTAAGGGCCCTGTGGAATGGACAATGGTTGGCTGGAGGAAGTCGACGTCCCAGAGAGCCTTCCCCACTCAGTCTGGCACTCTTTAGAGATGTGGCCCGGGAGGCCGCACTTGAAGCACACGACGGGGGATGATCTCGGTCCAGAGTAGGCCCTCGTCCGCCGATCCCTCCACCTGCTGGCGTCGAGCGATCCGAAGGCCTGGGACGACTCGACCTCGTCGGTTTCTGTCCCATCCTCGGCAGAAGCAGCACATGCCGCCACCGATGAGCAGCGCTTGAGGTTGAGGTGAGCCTGGAGGCACCTCGTGACCTTCAACGATGTCAAGTCGTCGTCGGAGGCTGGCAGCACAACGTCGAGATCCCGGTCGAGCATGTGTTCCAGGACCAGAGCATCTAGGCCATCCTTATCCATCTTTGGGTACGTAGCCTGGGCCAGCGAGAGGAGCGAGATGCGAAAAACAAGAGGCGTTTCAGCATCCTCACATCTCCGCATAGCATACCTATGTTGGAGGGTAGATAAAAAATCCCCACCATATGCGTGAGAGCTTGTTGCAGCATCGCCCGATCTTCAGCTGGGATGGAGTAGAATGCTCCTAAGGTGGCGTCGTCTAAGACCGTTGGGAGAGCTTGCAACACTTCTCTTTTCGTCCTTCCCACCAAGTCGCAAGTCGCCGTGAAGCGGCGGCTGAAGGGCACCCAGTCACCCCCAGCAGCAGAAACTTCTTTCAGAAAGGGAAGGCGCTTCTTTAGGGCAGGTCCCTCCGTGTGTATTCTCGGCGTGGCACATGAAATGTTGAGAACCCCATCCCGCGCACCGTTCAAAATGGCGGCCGCTTGAGCGGGCTGCGTTTCCTGCACTTTCCGCATGCGGAATCATTGGCCCGCGGCCCTGGTCCTCCGACTGGATCAGCCGGCTCACCCAGGTCCAACTCCGCAGCGAGCACCGCCGCAGCAGACAGTAAGTCGGCTAGCTGCTGACCACGTGCCCGCCTGTTTCTTCCTGCTGCAGGCGGCATGGCGAGGTCGCGCTCTTGGCGTTGCCCTGCAGTCCCAACCCCCTCGCAGTCCATCTCCGGGAACGCCTCCCCCGGGGTTGTCTGGGGGATCACCGCCTCTTCATCTTCTGCCTCCGAAGAAGTTCTGGTAGGTTGACATCTTCTCATAAACATACTAACCCTAGGCTAACACCTGGCTTACAAGTATTTTCACTTCTGGCACCAGATGTAGTGTATCGGACGAGGCACAAACTGAGGTCTGGAGGCACCACGATTTATGCTCGGGATTACACTAGACCCCAAACAGGGGGTCTCCCTATAACTGAGTCCCTGACGACCAACGCCCCCCGACTCCCCAAGTCGTCGCACCATCAGCTTCCCCCGCTGGACTCTCTCAACACTCCACCCCCATTCCTCTTATCCTTCTTGAGCATGGCCTCCCTCTGCCCCTGGCCACGCCCTCTCATCGGTCTCTCGAGACGGAACCGGAGCCAGCGTCACATGTCCTCGGGCCCTCATTTCCGGGCCGCGTTAATTCCCGAGCCGGCACGTCTCCTCTCCCCCTCTGTGACGGGACCCTGCTGAGCAGGGCCTGCTTCCCCGCCACGTCTCTGTCGACTCCCTCCAGAGGTACGTGCACCCTCTTGTAGCATTCGTAGTTGCAGTCAGTGTATACACCGTAGGGACGATATTTATGTCTCTACACAGAGACTGAAATGTATTATTTTTAAAAGAGGGCAAGGAGCGTTGCTAAGTTTGTGTAATGAGAGAATAGGTGACAGTAGAACTCATTAGAGCCAACTGATGAAGCTTCCGAGATTTATATCATATCAATTACAAAAATAAGCCCCGCTGGGCCTGCTGCCATTGGGAATGGAAATCGTCATGCTAATGTCGTCGTGGTCTTCGCCTCTTCAAGCTGTGGGTCTGGAAGCATGTTGGCTGTCCCGCCCCGGTATGGAGTTATCCCCTATGGCTGTGAGAGTCAGAATAAACAAGAGGAATAGCGCCTCCTACTCGTGTCTCTGAATTAGTACGCTACATTTGGTGTCAGGAGTGTTAACACATTTTATTATAATATTTTTTTTATTGTAGGGTTGTTAGGAATTTCCTTATCTTCGAATCCCGGTGGGGGGAGATATGCTATGTTGACAGCCGCGAAGAGAATTGCTCTCATCGGCGCATCCTCGAGTGAAGAGAGCGACAGCGAGGAGGGTTCCCGGGCAGCTGGGACCCCGGTGGGGGGTCCCAGAGGGGTGGTCCCGGCGGGCCAGCGGGCAGAGGACGACGATCCCGCGCCGCCGCCAGCTGGAGAAGGGCTGCGGACACTCAACCCGCGCATCGTGGAGCTGCTCTCTCCAGTGACGGTGCTGGTGGGGTAGCTGGGTAAGGAAGAGCTGGTGGAGGCGGCTGCGACTTGGGGGCAGCAAACGGGCGATTCCGCCATCACTGCCAACCAAGGGCAGGAATTGAGTCCCGCAGAATTGATCCTGTTGCCGACAGCTTATCCGGGGGCGCCTTACCTTGCACAGTGGCTGCCGTTTATTAAGGAATTTTTGGCTGCGGGGGGTGATTGGGCGGCCTTCCAGTGGCGTTTCACCACTACTTGTGAGCTCACAGGGTGGTCCGACACGGAGGCGCTTTGTGTTCTTCCCACCGCTCGAGACGATGCCTTGGCAGCATTTTTTGCCATTCCCCAGGTGGACAGGGCGACACTGCATCAAGCATACGTGCAGTTGGCGGCAATTTTTGACCCGGCATCCAACGTGTGGTAGAAATTTGTGATGCTGAGTCGGGGGGAGACTGAGACACCCCTCTCCTTCTGCAATGCATTGCATTATTGTTGCTGGCCCAGGTTGTGTACCTAAAGATGGAGCAGGTGGGACTAGATTCTCTGGTGCTGGAGAAATTTTTGGCGCTGGCTAAAGAAATTAGCTTTTTTTTTCCGGCCATGGAAGGTAGATGACATGTCCTCGATTCAGGTAGCCCAATGCATTCAGGCCCATTATAACCTGCGATGACATGCCGGGTGGCCTTGGCTGGATTCCTTGGAGAAGAGGACGACCAGGATCACTGAAAGTCTTCTCGGGTCTGTCCTCCGGGACCCGCGGGGGGGGGGGGGGGACGGGGGGACCTTCCCTCTGCCATGGTGGGGCCCCATTACCTGTTTCAGATGTGGCCTATGGGGGCACATCTCCAGGGGCAGTTTTTCCCAGCTTCGCCATCCTCTACCCTGCCGGCCTCCACTTTTCTGGACCCAATGCAGGTCGCGATACATCACTCACCCGGTTGACACAGCCACCTCATGCATCTCCATTGCAGTCAGTGTCGGGTGCACATGCCATTGCCCCCCATAGAGATACGGGGTGCGAAGATGGTGCTTTGGTGCGTGATTGTTGGCCATGGGGGTCCGGGCAATGGACCGCATTGGCTCACCGTGTTATGGCGGCGGGAGCAGGATCATCCACAGTCAGTGGATTTCTGCAGGGTGTTGAGGTGCGGGTGCTCATAGATATGGGAGCATCCGCCACCATTGTTTCAGAGTTTGTTTACAGGATGTTGCCATCGACGGTGGGTTGCCTTGGTCCTGTGGGTAGTCTCTGCATTGCCGCTAATGGCGGAAGCTTAGGAATTGTGGGCCAAATTGTGGCGTCGATATGTATTCGAGATATTGAAAGCACGTGTCCGGTGTTAGTTTCAAGTTAATTGGTGGTGCCGTGTTTATTGGGGACTAATTTTCTTAAGAGAATGCCCTTCCGGATTTTGATTGACCAGGGTTGTGTTGAGCTACCGTCGGGGCTTCGGTTGAGATTTTTGGAGTCCCCTACTGGGTCGTGTATGGCTAACGCTGTGGTTCAGGCCCTGGTGCATAAAACTGTTAGGGTGCACAGATGCTTGTACGCTTGAGGCTGCGGAAGCAGCTTGACCAGGAAATTACTGGGGGTGGGGTTCTTATAACCCCTTCCAATAGAGCGTTTCGTAGTCTCACTTTGATAGGGGCCCAGGCGATAGTGAGAGGGGATCAGGAGCCCTTTCTGCAAGTATTAAATGCTGAGCTGGGTAACGCGATCATACATGCGGGTACGGTGTTGGCCCACGCGACGGCGGAGTGTTGTGGAGAAACGGATGATGCAAACACTCGGGTGGTGGCCGCGGTTGAACGGGGAGCGGTGTCGGATGACTCATGGATGGATCTGTTGTGTGCGGGTAATCCAGATTTGTCGTGGGAGCAGAGGGTCAAGTTGCTGGCATTGCTTCAGGAATTCTCTGATGTATTTAGTAAGGGTAAATTCGATGTGGGCCGCACATCCCTGATGCATCACCATATTGATACGGGTGGCGCCGCTCCCATTCATAAGAACTCATTTCGGTTTACTCCTAAGGAGAAGGACTACGTTCGTCAGGCGGTTGACGAGATGTTGGCCGCCAATATAATCTCCCCTTCCACCAGTCAGTGGGATGCTCCCATTGTCCGGGTTAAAAAGGATGGGAGTTTGCGTTTTTGTGTGGATTTTCAGAAATTAAATAAAGTCTCCGTGGCGGACGCAAATTCGCTCCCACGGATGGACGATTCATTGGATGCCCTGTCGGGGCATGGTTTTTCTCCACCCTGGATCTATTGTCGGGGTCTTGGCAGTTGCCCCTAGATGACAGTTCAAAACCTAAAACCTCATTCCGGACCCTGCAAGGGCTGTTTCAATCTAACGTGCTTCCGATGGGGCTTCACTCAGCTACTTATAAAGTTGGTACTGTCGGGGCTCCAATGGGAGTCCATGTCTGATCTATTTGGATGACATGATTGTCTTTGATCGCACGTTCCGGGAACATCTGCAGCGGTTGCTTGCGGTATTTGTTCAAATGCGGGCAGCTAATTTGAAATTCAAGCCGCAGAAATGTTACTTCCTGCAAAAGTCGGTTCGCTACCTTTGTCACGTTGTTAATGAGTTCAGAATCACCACAGACCCTGCAAAGACTGCGTGTGTGTGTGAGTGGTCGACCCCCACGTCGGTGGGTGAAGTCCGCAGTTTTGTGGGGTTCGTGTCGTATTATAGTCGCTTCATGCCCGGGTTTGCAACGATTGCAAAGCCGCTCCACGCTCTCATGGCAAATGGCCAGAGGTTTCGGTGGGGTAAGAAGGAGGAGGCCGCATTTGTTATGCTGCGCGATGGCCTCGTGAACGCACCCTCCTTTCGGTACCCCGGTTTCACCTTGCCATTTGTGTTGGATACGGACGCCAGCGATACCAGGATTGGCGCCGTATTGTCGCAGGTGCAGAACGTGGTGGAGAGCCTGGTCGCTTACGGTAGCTGAGGGCTGTCCCCCACAAAGCAGCGCTATTGTGTCACGCACCGCGAGTTGTTGGCTATCGTGCACTTTGTACAGAAGTACCGCCCCGTACCTCTACAGCAGGCAGTTCGTGGTACGCACGGACCAAGTGGCTTTGCAATACGCGCTACACGTTGTAAATTATTTATTTGAAGTCACCTTTAGGAAAGGGTTGCGCCACTGCAGTGAGGATGCTCTATTACGGTTATTGCTGAAGGGCCAGTGCCCGTGCTTTATGGGCGCCGGCCGTTATAAACAGGTGGATGCAGGGGAGCCGGGCGCCATTGTAGCGTCGGTGGATGCTCCGCCGCCCATAGTGGAGGTTGCACGCGATAATACTATTGGTCTTGCGCACGAGGAATGGGGATGCCTCCAGGCGGCGGACGGCTCCTTACTGAAAATACGGCAGCGCGTTGGTATGCCAAGTGATAGGAAGGGTCCATGCGGTATGTCCCCCGTGGTCCTCCGAGATGGGCTACTAATGCACTGGGATATGGAGGTACAGCGGTACTGTATCATTGTGCCAACTGCTCTGTGGAGTAGGGTAATGAGAGCGGCCCATGTGCGGCTGATGCACCTAGGGGTGCAGAAAACATTATCGGGATGTCAGAAAACATCCACAACATGCTTAAAGGTTGTGTGGAATGTGCTCGCCGGAAGCCCCCACCGAGGCTGGCCCGACCACCGTTGCAATCTATCAGGGTGTTCCGTGTAAATGAGCTCATTGCCCTCGACATCCTCGGGCTAAGGGGAAATAAATTATTTCTGGTAGGGGTCGAGTACCTGTTGCGGTGGCTGGTGGCATGGCCCCTGCCGGATCAGTCGGTGGCTTCCATTACATACGCATTCCTGCATGGTTACGTGTTGGATAAAGGGGCCCCCGGAACGTCTCCTTACGGATCAAGGTCGAAACTTTCCTTCAAAATTGTTGCAAGAAGTACGTGACTTGTTGGGTACAAAGAAAATTCGAACTTTGCCCTACCACCCCCAGACTGACAAAATGGTAGAGTGTTTACATAGGACTTTTACATCCATGTTGTGCCAACAAGTCAATGAGGCACAGTCTGATTGGGACACTTTCCAGGGGTTTTTGTGGTCTATAGGATGGCCCATCATGCCTCTACTGTGTTCTCCCCGTTTTTTTAATGTACGGGAGAGAATGTGAATGTGACCCCCTCATGGAAGCCCAGTTAAATATTGTGCCGAGGACTTATGAGCCTCACCCTTAAGCAGTTGACGGAAGCACGGGAGATATCCCGTGGCAATTCGGTCAAGTGGCAGGCTGCGAATGAAAAACTGGCTGGGCTTTAGGAGTCCGGAAACCCGTGGAAGCCTGAGGAAAGGGAATGGCTGCATTGCCCTTAGGTGCCTCGAGGCACGTCTCCTAAATTACATAGGCCATGGCAAGGCCTGGTGGAGGTAATTGAGGTGAGGAGGCCGCAGGTGTTGGTATGTGCACCCATCACGACTGAAGCCCTATTTCCACTTTATGAGGGCATTTCATCTCCACCATCTGATTGCCGGGTATTTGATGTGTCCAACGGAGCTGGACATACGGTTACGGATGGTGCGCCCCAGTGAGGCTCTGTTCCTCCATCTGCAGGATCCCAGGGCCTGACGCCCATGGAACCGCCGGTGGCGCCACCCACAGGTGGATCGGGGTGGACGAGACGACTGCCACCTGCTGCTTCTTTTCCTCCATCTTCATCTCAGGAGGGACCGCGCCCATTGGCACCCAGAGGAATGGGAGGCGAGGTGAATGGGGGCGGAGCCAGCGGGGTAGTATGGGAAGGCCGGATCTGAGGATCCGGAAGGGGAGGAGTCAGGGTCACGTGGGGGGAATGTATATAAGTGGGAGCCCGGAAGAGATCGGGGCAGTCGGGGAAGTTAAGAGGCTGAGCCACGTTGGGTGGTGAGGAAAGATCCGTGCCATCGGCCACGTGGCCGAAGGACCTCTGCACGCCGTCGGCCAGCGGTGTGCGGAGTGCGGGAATAGAGGAGCTAATGGGGGAGCGTGCGGGGCACGCGAGAGAGAGAGAGCGTGCGTGGCACGCGAGAGGGAGCGTGCGCGGGGCGCGCGCGAGACGACACTGGTCCGAGAGGAGGCCAGTGGGGGTGCGGAGAAGAACCTAAATAAAAGACAAACGGAGACCAGCATCGCCTGACGGAGTTTTTTTTATTACAATTGGAAGGATTTGATAAACCATTTCAGGTCTTAATTGATTGTGTTCACGCTTACGGTGACTTTCAGACCGCATTCCATTTTCTTCTCCCCCCTCCTCTTTTCCGAACATAGATGGACTCGTCCATCTGGAAAACTGCCAAATCGCTGTCCTTGGTGCTGACGTTAGGAAAAACCGCCACTTTTTTCAAATTTTCTTGCTGTGGATTTCACACCTGATGATGATTGCTTGTGTTGCAGTCGAAACGTCGTGAGAATTTTTATTGTTTTATATTAATATTATTTTATTCCCTTCTACGTGACTTTACCGAAAGAACCAAGAATATGAATCCCTGCAGTCACGAAAGCTTTAAATCAAAATTTAACCGCCTCTATGGGGAGGGTTTCCATATAGCTTTGAGATCTTTCAACAAACTCCGGGATAAGAAGGCTCAACTGATCGAGTCTCTCACCTTTCTGAAGAGATGCCGCGACTCTGGGGTAATACCAATCGCATTTACACTGACCTCTGCTGCTGTAACTTCTTCGAATGCGAAACGAATTCTTTCCAGAACTAGCTTAGCTCTTATCTCAGAGAAAATTAGACTTATACGCACCGAACTAGATCAGTTAGACAAGACACTCTAGAAATCACACTTGTCATTGACGGCAACAATGTCTACATCGGATTGGGAACATGTAGATAATATGACTGCCTCTTCAGCTGCCTTTATGTCGACCAAATGTAAGGACAACCTGATTTCCAAATTTAACCTCCTCTCCAACAAAAGACCGGACCCACACACCAAAAAGCTAGACGTTAACAAAGTCGTAATTAATCGCAGTAACAGTTCTATTTCCGATGGTCTGAAATCCGTTTTAGCTAAAGGGCTAAACTTTGCAGTCAAACCTAAACACATACCAGTTAATGATATCATTGCCCAAGTAGACGTGGCTCTCAAGGGCCTGGGTCACATCGCTGCAGACGTAGCAAGATCTGAAATCGTTGCAACCCTCAAAAACGCTAAGATGCCAGCTAGCAACCTCAGCAAAGATGAGCGTTTTGAATTATATAAATTAAAAAAGAGGGATGACATTGTCATCCTCTCAGCCGACAAGGGCAATGCCACTGTCACCATGGATAAAATAGAATATAACAACAAAATTCAAATTCAATTACGATGGCAGCTATACAAAAATGAGAAGAGATCCCACCAACAGCCTCGTCATTAAAACCAACAAAATCATTTCAGATTCAACCGCATTAAAGATACATAAAGAAGATAAACCCCTTCGTCCCATCATCTCCACTATCAACTCCCCCACCTACAAACTTGCTCGTTTTTTGTCTGAAATCCTGTGTCCTTTCACTGGAAAAACCACCTCTGCGGTACTAAACTCTACTCACCTGGTATCGACAATCAAGGGTATTTCCCTGTCCCCAGACGACCTGCTTGTCAGTTTTGATGTAGTTTTCTTATTCACCAAAGTTCCTGTACCTGACACAATCGCAATCATTGAAGACTTGGTTCATCAAGGACTGAACACTGAGGTACCCCCCTTGGTGAGACACTGCTTAACCAATACATACTTCACTTGGAATTGAACTTTCTACAAACAAACTGAGGGCACCCCAATGGGCTCCCCTCTATCTCCGGTTGTAGCCAACGTTTTCATGGAGAAATTTGAGACTGACGCAATCCAGACTGCCACTTTGCGCCCAACCTTTTGGAAGAGGTAAGTGGATGACACTTTTGTCATCTGGCCACATGGCCGGCCTGCTCTAGACCAATTCCTCGACCACATCAATTCCATACACCCAGCCATCAGATTTACCATGGAAGTCGAAAAAGATGGCAAGCTACCTTTTTTGGATGTCCTAATACAAAAGAGACCTGATGGTTCAATGAGCCACTCTGTCTACAGGAAAGCTACCCATACGGATGCTTACCTGTGTAATAAAGCTCTTGGAGACGACTTCTGGAATCCGTCTTTTTATTTACTTAGGGTACAATTACTTCCCGCTGCTGATAGGCAACGTGAAGTGGACAGATGGACCGAGAGAGACGCATGGCCACGTGGCAACTCGGAGCCCCGCTCACGCGTGGCCCCATCCTTCCTTCGTTCCTGTTCTGACCACGTGTCGCTCCTCTCTACCCCTATTTAATACCCGGGTCACGTGGTACGCTTCAGCCAATCCTCGTTAGCCTGCATCGAATCTTCCAGGCTCCCTCGTCAGCTCCCGGGACCACGCCCCTGACTCGTCTCCCAATTGGCTGAGGCCAAAGCCAGCAGAACCAATCTCCCTAGCTGTCACCTCTCCATCACGTCAGGGCCATGCCCCCAGGCTTCCCCCCATTGGCTGTAAACCAGAACCGGCAGAGCCAATCACCATGACGAGTTGTGATACGTCAGTGAGCCGAATATAGCCTCATATTACACCTGAAACCGGATTCCCACCACCATCCATCCCAGAAGAATTCCCTCATCAAGACTTTGCACCATAGAGCCCAATGCACCTCTGACCAGGAACACATTGTAGGTGAACTCAAGCACGTACATCAAGCTCTTAAGGCTAATGGTTACTCCGACTACACAATCCGCAAAGCCATCACTCCAACCATGAAGAAGGACCCTCTTGAGGAGCCATTCAAAACTATCACCTTACCCTACATTGCGGGCATCACAAAAAAGATCTCCAAAAAAATCATGAATAAACACAAGATCCAGGTCCGATTCAACACATTACATAAAATCCGTGATCTGGTTCCGTCTGTAAAAGATGTGATTCCGGACATACAGTACCCTGGCGTTTACAAACTGAATTGCCTCTGTGGTAGTAGTTACATTGGAGAAACCAAACGACATGTCTCGGCCGTGGCAGATCACTGTTATAATTCAGTGGGCTCACATGACATTGATTTCTCCAAGACAGAGGTTCTTTGCAAGCCATCTGGCTACCATGATAGGTTCGTTCATGAGGCTATTCACATATACAAACACAGAGACAATTTCAACCGAGAAGATGGATTCTGATTTAGCAATCATTGGAAGGATTTGATAAACCATCTCAGGTCTTAATTGATTGTGTTCACGCTTACGGTGACTTTCAGACCGCATTCCATTTTCTGATCCCCCCTCCTCTTTTCCGAACATAGATGGACTCGTCCATCTGGCAAACTGCCAAATCGCTGTCCTGGGTGCTGACGTTAGGAAAAGGCGCCACTTTTTTCAAATTTTCTTTCTGTGGATTTCACACCTGATGATGATTGCTTGTGTTGCAGTCGAAACGTCGTGAGAATTTTTATTGTTTTATATTTATATTATTATTTCCTTTCTACGTGACTTTACCGAAAGAACCAAGAATATGATTTACAACATCTTACCCCCTAAATGTCAAGGGCCTCTTGTTTAACATTGGGGTAGGTGGCCACAGCCAACGCCATCAGAGCGCTACGGTAGGTGAGGGGAGACTCTGAGCTCCCCTGCCTCCGTTGCATGAACTTTCATCGAGTGTCAGAAAGTGGTTTGTAGACCTCCGCCATCTCGGCATAAACACTTTGAAGTGTTTTCTTCTTCTCAGGGGGAATCGACCTGAACACCGCGACTGCCGGCTCTTTTGAAATGATGCTCCGTATGGTTAGCTGGGTGGGCTTTGTTTGAAGTGTTCAAGGAACCCTCCTGCTCGACCAAAATAATTTGAAGCGGGAATTTGCCGAGTGCCTGACCGCCGGTTCTTTGAAGCGACGCTCTGTACAGTGGGCTGGGTGGAATTTGTCGGTGCGTTCAAGCAACCTCCCCGCTCGACAAAAATAATTTGATGCAGGAATCTTTGGAGGTGCCCGACCGCCGGTTCTTTTGAAACGATGCTCCGTACGGTTAGCTGGGTGGGCTTTGCTTGGAGTGTTCAAGGAACCCTCTTGCTCAACTGAAATCATTTGACGTCGGAATCTGCCGAGTGCCTGACCGCCAGTTGGCTGGGTGGGCTTTGTCGGTGCGTTCAAGGAACCCCCACTGCTCGACCGAAATAATTTCACGCTGGAATCTGCCGAGTTCCTTGGAAGCACCGACAAAGGCCCACCCAGCCAACCGTACAGAGTGTCGCTTCAAAAAGACCGACGGTCAGGCACTTGGTGGATTCCCACGTGAAATGATTTCGGTCGAGCAGCGGGAAGGGGGTTCCTTGAACGCACCGACAAAGCCCACCCAGTTAAGTGGCTTTTGCCCTTACTGTGACGACAGGGGGAGGGGGGTGGGGGGGGAGAAATCCGTGCCTCATGCATTCCCCCATTGTGCGAGGCTCGCCCCACTGTTCCAAACAAAACCAAAACAAAATTTGAATGACGCGCTTGAATCCTCGTGAAAGGATATCCCTGGGGTTTTCTCAACGGACCCCGTTGAATTTTGGGAGACAGATTTTTCCTGCGATAACATTGACAAAGGGTGCTTAACCATCTACCTACCGGGCAATCTTAAAAAGTGGAGAGGACAAGCTGGCAGTGTTTCCGAGTCAATGGACGCCACTTTTTTTTTCATTTTAATTCCGAGTGTACGGTTTTGAGTATGGGTGGTTCTTCGTGAAAGGACGTAACGATCCTGAAGAAGGGTGCTTGGCCATCTACATTCCGAGGGGAACCTTCCAAAGTTGGCGATCTAAAAGAGTGGGGAGGACAAGATGCCAGGGTTTCCGAGTCTGCGGACTGTTGTATATATCAGGTCTTGAAATAATAAAAATAATGAAAATTCAATAAAAATTGATTCTTTTTGACAAAATATTTTTTTGTGTAATTATGTAACTTATGCATTTATGCTAATTAGGCTCTGCTCCATTGTCTAGGGGTATTTCCCATCGTGATAACTAAATGAAGGTGTAATTGTATGAAGTTATGCAAGTGTATGTAGACATTTCGCCGGCTTAAATTTCAGATTGGCTGAGTCCATACTAGCGACAATGGAACGCAGATGTCGGAGATGTTCGTCAAAAGTGCAGCTCAACACAATAACATCGTCCAAATAAATGAGACAAAAGTCCCACTACAGGCCAGTCAAGACGAGTTCCATGAGTCGCTGAAAAGTGGCTGGAGCCGAATTCAAGCCCATCGGAAGGCAAGTAAACTGAAAGAGTCCCTGGGGCGTGCACAATGCAGTTTTAGGCTTTGACGAATTGTCAAGGGGAATTTGCCAAAACTGGTACGAGTTCTGACAAATAGGGCCGGCCTCCCCTGTGTCGATATGGTGATGCAACAGGGAGGTCCGATCGATATCAAATGCACTCTTACTGAAAACGCCAGAGAATTTGCACAAAAGCAACTGTAAGTCATTCCGTTGCTCAGGAAACAACTGTGAATTCTCCCGACACAGTGCTTCAGCCCACATCTTATCCACGACCCCAATGCGGTCAATAGCACCAACAACAGTCTGCGGCGTAATGGCATCATGTTCACAAAACGCGGTGGTGGCGTGAGCCAACACCATACCCGCTTGAACCACTACCGCATCCAGGCCCACGTTAAGCACTTGCAAGAACAGGGCCTGGTCAGAGCGAAGGACCGTCTGTGCACCAACTAGCGCCAGTCAACGAGTCGCCATATTCGACGTGGTCACTAGGATCCCAGCCATTGAATTAACACTTTTAATTTCTTTACGATAGGGTAGCGGTACAAGCATCTGAGATCCTGGCGGGATCTCCACCGCAACATCAACAAGGGTTTGTACTGGACACATGCTGCTTAACGTGGTTGTGACGACGGCAAAAAAACCAATTTGCGACCCGACGGCATTTCCAAACAATCCTGATCAACGAGGATTTTTATAGGCATCCTCTTAAGGAAATCAGTACCCAAAAGGCAGGGAACAGCTAGCGACCTCGAGATCAGGACAGGCCCAAGTACAGCTACTTGACCAATTACGATGTGGGCATCCACTTGACCAATGACGCCCATGCTCTCACCATTTGCCGCTACTCAAGCATGAACAACAGGTCGTATTTGACGAGCCGGGATCGACAACAATTGAAAAATAACGTCCGAAATAATGGTAGCCGAGCCTTCCGTGTCCACCAAGACACGCACCTCCACACCTTGTACCAAACCCGGCACCACCGAGGAACCGGCAGCCGCCGCGACCACGCGACGTGCCAATTTCCTCCACTGTGTCATCGAGCGAGGCCACCCATGCGCAACCAAACCCTGTTGCCTGGTGCCAACGGGTGTGTTATGCTGAGAACGAGTGAACCCCGAATTATCAGATGTCTGAGATTGCAAAAAAGGCAGGGTGTCTGATGTGTACCAACTCACCTGTTGGGATTGAGGTTGAGCCGTCGGAGGGGCAGCGGGTGCCGGAGCAGCAGTTGGTGTCGGAGGGCGATTCTGGCATCCCCTCGCGAAGTGCCACAGCTGGCCACAGCGGAAACAGGCCAAAGGCGGCCTCTGCGCCACCCGGTCCTCCCGTTGAGGCGGTCTCCAGCTCTATCGACGGTGTGCAGTGTCCCCATGTCTCCGATTATACACGGTGGAACCGCAGCAGCAACTTCCACCTCCGAAGAAGCATCGCCGGCCGGAACCACCACTGCTTTGCTCGGCGACCATCCCTTCGGTTCACCATCTTGGCTGGGTCCTCCGTCCATGCCGCCATCTGAGACCAACGCTGTAGATTTTCGTGGGTCTGAAGACACTTGGAGGCCCACCGGGACGTTTGGATGTCTTCGTCACACACAGACCACCCCCATGTCTCAGCCAGTCCCAACATTCGTTCCTAACCCTAATCTCACCATAACCTAACCCTAATCTAACCCTAATATGCATACAAACCATAACTCAACCCTAAACGAACCTAACCATAACTCTATCCTAACCCTAACCCCTAACCCAACCCTAACCATAACCATACCCTAAACCTAACCCCTAACCCTCTAACAATAACATAACCCTACCCTAACCTATCCCAAACGTAACCATAACCTAACATAACCCCGACATAACCCTAACCTAACCCTAAACCAACCCTAACCCTAACTATAACCGTACCCTAACCCTAACCCTATAACCCTAAACCTAACCCCTAACCCTCCAACCATAACCTAACCCTAACCTAATCCTAACCTAACCATAACGTAACCATAACCTAACCATAAACCAACCCTAACCTAACCATAAACCCTAACCTAACCCTAACCTAACCCTACCCTAACCCAACCTAAGCCTAAGATAACCATAACCCAAATTAACCCTAACCTAACCCTAACCTAACCATAACTCGAACCTAACCCTAAACCAACCCTATACAAATGTAATAAAAGAGTACACCGCCGGTCGCCGATCGGCTGGATGGGCTCCGCTGTATTAGCCATTAGCCAAGGGCAAAGCTCAAGGGTGCTCCCAGGAAACCATCGGGAAGGTTCTAGAAGGGACGTGGCTAAAGGCGGGGCTTGGCTCCACATGGAGGGGTTATAAGGGAAAGCAGGAAGAGGTTCGGGGTCAGTGTGGGAAGCCTCGAAGTGGAGCCACGTCTCACGCCTCCGGAACGCCAGCGGCCACGTGGCGGTCCGGAGGTTGTCTCCTTGCACACCGTCAGCCAGCGGTGCGCAGGAGCGGGGAGCGTGAGTGAGCCGTGCGCGGGACAACATCAACTCATGCCGCGCAACGAAAAATCTGCAGTGATCTACTTGTAGGGAACGTGAAGCTGTCCAGCCGTTAAAGAAATAAATAAAGAAGACACGAGTCAAAGATTGTCGTCGAAGTGATTTATTACAACTGGTGTCAGAAGTGACACCAGAAAAAGAACCCGCCTGCGCAGTCTTCCGACGACGAGGACGACTCGCTCACTCAAGACCTGCCAACCCCGGGTGCCGTGGCCCCGGTTACTGTAACCACGGCTGGTGCGACCAAGGCGCCAGGGGTGGCCGTCGGTGCAGAGCCGTCTTCGTCTCTGGCTACGGATGACGGCTGGCGGCATGTTGAGGAGCAGATCAACTCCCTCTGCACGGTTCTGCTTAACCTCGTGACGCTGGTCGCGTCGTCTGCGGCGCCTGGACAACCACAGGATGCGCTGCCAAGTGGTGACGTGCAGGGCTTTTTTCGGTGGGCCTCGGAGGGTCCACTTACGTGAAATCCGGCCGCCGTTGCGGCCGCGGAGGATGCCACGTGGCAGGAGTCTGCCATCTTGGGCACGGCTGCAGAAGAGAGCGCCGTGTGGCGGGAGTCCGCCATCTTGGGCGCGGCTGCAGAAGAGAGTGCCGCGTGGCGGGAGTCCACCAGTGTCAGCGGTGCAGGGTGCTGTCATCGTCTTCCTCACATCAAAGAATCGTTGCGGGCGGCGATTGGAGTGCTTTTACGTGGCGATTCGAGTCGGCCTTTTGCTTGATGCGGAGGACGGAGGAAGAGGTGTTGGATGCGTTACCTACCCACCTCGACGACGTATCACTAGCGGTGTTCCTCTCTATTCCCTCCGAAAAGAAGAAACATATGAAGGACGCATTTGCCGAGATGGCGGAAGTTTACGAACCACCTTTGGACACTCAGGAAATGTATGCATCGTTGGTGGGGGAGCAATGAATCTCCCCTCGCCTACTGGGGCGCGCTGTTGGCGCTCGCGATGGCCATGTACTCCGACGCCAGACCTGACGTGCTCGACCCTCTCATTCTGGGCAAGATGTTAGAACTGTCTAAGGAGATGGACATTCCGCTGCCGGTGTATGGCCATGGGCCCCTGACATCCCGGTGGGCCGCCAGGTGCCTCGACGCCCAGGACAACTTGCACCGTTGGGCGCAGATGGCCATCTGGACGGGGGACCCGGGCCGGGATGATGTACCGAGGGGTTGGGCGCTGTCTAAAGTCGTCCACCTCCCGGACGACGTAGGGGTTGGGGACCTGGCCGCCGCCGCTCCGCGCTGAGACCCACGGCGAGGACCGGACGCGCGTCGGGGAGGTTCCTACAAACCGCGCGGGGACGAGGATGGCGCCGCTCGGCGCACTGGGACGACGTGCTTCAAGTATGGCCACTTGGGCCACTTCGCACGGGACTGCCGGAGTCGCTCTCATCCTCCACTGCCTCCCGGGACTCCATCTCCGGCGCCGCCTCCATGGACGGACCACTACCCCGGCTAGGCAAGTCGGTGCGCATCAGACACCCGGCATTCATTGACATATCATGCATCTTCTGATGTGCGTTGTAGTACACCGGTTCGCGTTTCAGACGATGTTGTTCGGGATTCGCCGCGGTCGATAACATAATGGCACAAATTGGCGTGACGTGTTGTGGCGGCGACGATGGGATCCTCCACGGTGCCGGGTTCTATACAGGGGGTGGACGTTCGGATATTGGTGGACACTGGGGTGTCGTCCACTATTATCTCTGACATAATTTTCCACCTCCTTTCTATTCCCGCCTCGCGGTCACGGCCGGCTTTCGATGCGTGTATTTCTGCTAATGTGGGGGTAGTATGGGCATTATCGGGCAAGTGGAGGCCCACGTTGCCATTGAGAATGCTGTCGCGTCAGGGACGGTTTTGATTTCCCGGTCCTTGGTGGTGTCCTGCTTGTTGGGCACTGACTTTTTGCGTAAGATGCCGGAGAAAATCCCTGTCGATTAGGGCTGTTTGGAGGTGCCAGCGGGTCGTAAGATGCTTTTTTTTGCTGTCTCCATTCAGTCACGCCACGCCATGCGTGGCGGTGCAAGCGCTTCCAGAAGTCACTGTCCACATTCCTCTGGGCTCCCAAATGCTTGTTACATTACGATATTGCAAACTATTTGATGAAGCGGCGGCTGGCGTGCTGTTGTCCCCGTCGAACATGGCCACTAAGAGCCTTGCTCTTGTGGGAGCCCAGACGATTGTTCGTGCTGGCCAGGCCCCGTTTCTGCAAGTTCTTCACGGGGGTTTGGAGGATGTTGTGGTTCCGGCTGGTACGGTTTTGGCTCATGCCACTTCCGCTTTCACTGACCATGACGAGACCCGACCTGGGAGATTGGCTGGGGGAATTCATCCCAGAGCGAAGTCCGACGATCGTTGGATCGCGGAATTGTGCCAGGAGAATTCGGCATTGGCCACTGATCAATGGGGCGTGCTACGGGCGCTGCTATCCGACTATGCTGACGTTTTTAGCAAGGATGACTTTGACTTGGCTCGCACTTCGCTCTTGTCCCACCACATTGATACGGGAGAGGCGAGCCCTATATGACTGAATCCACACCGATTGAGTCCCTCGGAGAGAGACCAGGGACCATGTGCGCTGCGCAGTGGATGAGATGCTGGCCGCCGACATCATCTCTGCATCTAATAGCCCCTGGAGGCGCCTGTGGTTCTCGTTAAGAAAAAAGATGGTAACCTCCGGGTTTGCGTTGATTTTCGTAAACTCAATAAGGTATCCGTGGCAGATGTGTATCCTCTGCCACGGATGGACGATTCCCTCGATGCGTTGTCAGGGGCTAAATTATTTTTCACTCTCGATCTTTCTTCTGGCTTTTGGCAACAACCCCTCGACGATTCTTCGAAGCCAAAAACTACGTTCCGTACGCCTCAGGGACTTTTCCATATTAACTGTCTTCCCATGGGCCTGAATTCCACTCCCGCCATGTACCAACGCTTGATGGAGCTGGTTTTGGCCGGGTTGCAATGGGACGCATGTCTCATATACTTGGATGACGTTATTGTGTTCAGTCGTTTGTTCGAGGAACACTTCCAGCGATTGAAGGCTGTTTTCAACCCAATGCATTCCGCTAATCTCAAATTCAAACTTAGGAAATGTCATATTTTGCAACGCTCCGTGCATTACTTAGGCCACATTGTTAGTTCCGACGGTGTTGCCACGGACCCAGACACAACTTCTTGTGTTCGCGACTGGCCGACCCCAACTTCGGTGGGGGATGTGTGTAGTTTTGTCAGGTTCGCATCCTACTATCGTCGGTTCGTTCCAAATTTTGCTACCATCGCAAAGCCTCTACACGTCCTCATGGCGAAGAATCAGAGGTTTAAATGGGGAACAGAAGAGGAGCAGGCTTTCAGACACTTCGGGATCGGTTGGCGACCGCACCGATGCTTGATTATCATGATTTCTCCTTGCCGTTTATCCTGGACACTGATGGCAGCGACACGGGCATTGGCGCCGTTTTGTCCCAGTCCAAAAATGGCGTGGAGAGGGTTGTTGCATATGGTAGCCGTGTCCTTTCTCCGGCTGAGAGTCACGACTGCGCTACACAGAGGGAACTGTTGGTGATCATTCATTTCGTTCGCCAATATTGTCCTTACCTGTACGGCAGGACATTCGTTGTACGCACTGACCATGCTGCCCTACAGTATTCCTGGAAAATCGAGCAACCATCTGGCCAGCTGTCTCGATGGCTCGAGACGCTGCAGGAATTCTCCTTTGATGTACATTACCAAAAGGGTTCGCGGCATAGTAATGTGGATGCGCTCTCCAGGTTGTCGCAAGGGGCTCCTTGCGCATGTGCATCAGGCACTAATCGGTGCACACGTACCTCTCAGCTCCCTCGGCCTGTCATGTCTGCGGTGGCGGATTCTGCGGAGCGTGCCAGCCCGGGGCCGGGCGACAGTGCGTTGCGCCTGCCGCGCTCGGTTTGCGTACACGAGCAGCTATTGGACAATTCGTTGGTTTCATTGCGGTGCTGGGTTGACGGCTCGCACGTTTCCCCATCCAAGGACGACACACCGCAGGCGGCCTTCCAGGATGGTCTGTTGATATGGAGAGACGATTTTTTGGCTCGTTGGCACCTGGTAGTTCCCGTCGCGCTTCGGAACGAGTTGATTCGGGTGGTGCACGCTGATAAACTGTTACACCTGGGCGTGCAGAAGACCTTGCTTACGCTACAGCAAGATTTTTTTTGGCCTGCCATGACGGCCGATGTCGCTAAGGCTATCCAGGCCTGTCCCGAATGCGCTCGGCGGAAACCACTGCACCAGAAGTATATTCCACTCCTGAAATATATTCAGGTACACACATTAACGAACTGGTGGCTCTCGATATCCTCTGACCTTTTCCTCCTACCGCCAGAGGCAATAAATTATTGTTGGTGGGGGTGGAATATTTTTCACGATGGCCGATGGCTGGCCCTTGCCCGATCAATCGGCATCTTCCATCACGGATGCATTTTTGAACGGTTATGTAATGGACAAAGGCGCGCCAGAACAACTGCTTATGGACCAGGGCCATAATTTTTCGTCTAAGTTGTTACGGGATGTGTGTGATGCCTTGGGCACTAAGAAAATACGAACTTCGCCCTACCATCCGCAAACGGATGGGATGGTCGAGCGTTTGAACCGCACTCTGTCTGCCATGCTCTGCCATGTTGTAAGTAATAAGCAGCCCGGATGGGAATCTTCATGTTCCTTGCGTTCTCTCGGCCTACCGTATGGCCCCACATGCTTCCACCGGGTACTCGACGTTCTTCCTCATGTACGGTCGGGAGAACGTGCCGATTGGCGTGCAACTTGGGACGCTTCCTAAAGGGCCTGTGCAGACCCTTCCCGAACACGTCCGCGACTCTGTCCGCGTGTGTCATGGAAGCCAAGGAGGCGGCACGAATCGGTACGGCCAAGACCCAGGCTCATAACAAGCTATGTGCTCGTCGGTCGCACCGTGACATGCCATGGGATGTGGGTGACCGGGCATGGCTTCATTGCCCCCAGGTGCTGGTGGGCACCTCTCCAAAGCTGCACAGGCCGTCGATCTGTCATCCCCAATTAATACCTTGCCGGTGTCTGATGCGTCCGACGTGCCATTCCGGTTGCTGGTTGAATCCTGGAAGGGGCCTGTTTTGCCTCCCAGACACACAGTCCCTGAGGACTCTAGTTGCTGATGACCTTGCACCGGCCGGACCTTCACCCACGGCGACGGACGCCGATTCCTCTGCGCTTCTGCCTCCTGCTGTGTTGCAGCCAGCGCGGCCTCGGGCCGATGCGGGAGATGGGCCGGCATCACGCACTCATTCGAAATCCCTTCCATTCCGTTGAAGTGTTATCAGCTGCTTACCATTACGCTTGTTGCGTCGTGCATTTTGTTATTGTTGTTCTGTTCTCGATTTGCGGTGTCTCTCTCATTGACTTGTACCTCATTCCTAGCCGGGACGGCTAGTCTTTTGCACCGGGGGGGGAGGGGGGGCTGATGTAATAAGAAAGTACACCGCCGGTCGCCGATCGGCTGGATGGGCTCCGCTGTATTAGCCATTAGCCAATCAGTTGGAGTGGGGGTGTCTGGGCCTGAGTTCAAGGACGGAGCTCAAGGGTGCTCGCAGGGAACCATCGGGAAGGTTCTAGAAGGGGTGTGGCTAAAGGCGGGGCTTGGCTCCGCGTAGAGGGGTTATAAGGGAAAGCAGGAAGAGGTTCGGGGTCAGTGTGGGAAGTCTCGAAGCGGGATCACATCTCGCGCCTCCGGAACTTCAGCGGCCACGTCGCGGTCCGGAGGCTGTTTCTTTGCGCGCCGTTAGCCAGCGGTGCACAGGAGCGGGGAGCCTGAGTGAGCCATGCGTGGGACAACATCAACTCACGCCGCGCAACAAAGAATGTGCAGTGATCTACTTGGAGGGAACATGAAGCTGTCCAGCCGTTAAATAAATAAATAAGACACGAGTCAAAGATCGTCGTCGAAGTAATTTATTACACACTCATCCCGAACCTAACTCTAACCCTCTAACCCAAACCCTAACCAATAACCCTAAACCCTAAACTAACCATAACCTAACCCTAATCCAACTATAACCTAACCCTAACCTAACCTTACCCTAAGAATTCCATACATTAAATCTAACCGTACCCTAACCTAACCCTAACTTAACCTTAACCTAACCCTAACCTAACCCTAACCTCTCTCTAACCTAACCCTAAACTAACCCTAACCTAATCCTAACCTAAACCTACTCAACAAAACTCTAACCTTACCCTAACCTAACCCGAACCCTAACCTAACGCTAACCTATCACTAACCCTAACCAAACCCTAACCTAATCATAAACCTAACCCTAACTTACCCCTAGTCTAACCCTATTCTAACCTTAACCTAATCTTAACCCTAACGTAGCACTATCCGACACCTAACCCAAACCCTAAACTAACCCTCACCTAACCTAACCCTAACCTAACCCTAACCTAACCCAAACCCTAACCCTGAACCTAATCTTAGCCGTAACCTAAACAAACCTCAACCCAAACCTCACCTAACCCTAACTTAACCCTAAACTACCCCTAAAATAACCCTAACCTCATGCCAACCTAATCCTAACCATCATGTGGCCACTGTGCTTAAGCCTGCCTATGTATGTGCATCCCACTGCAAAATTGTATGCTTCCTTTTGAATAAAGACATAATTACGTGCATCTTATTAGGTTCCATATTTCCACCCTGTAATGTCCTGTAAACTGCTGCCAGTTTATAGGCCCTACCACCGAAATAGTCTGAAGTATTGCGCTGATGATCTCGAGTTTGACTTTGTCTAAGAAGTGCATGTTTAATAGCGTGTTGACGTTTGATAAATAAGTAAATAAATATACTTAAGGACACCGGTGTCAATGCGCGTGCATTTAGACAACGGAAGTGAATTGTTATATTTGATCCACCAAAATGATTACAATTGCCGTCAAACTTTTAATAATCATGTGAATGGTATAGCTTGTAAGCGTGGTTTATAACGGAACACTGCTATGTATATACATTTGTGTTTGTGTATCCTTGTGTTTGTGTACACGTGTTTTCTATAAACAATGTACAAAAAACGGACATCAGTCAACTTAAAAAAAAACAGTTTTTATTAATCTGCAAAAATATTAACGTTAAAACTGATGTGCATGTACACTCGTGTGTATGTACGTGTGGATGTCCACGTGTAAGTACACTTGTGTGTATGCACAGTGCTGGATGTAAAACTGGTGTGTACATGTGCATTGCTGTGTATGCACACTCGTATGGGTGCATGTGCACAAAAACGGCTTATCGCAGCCTTCACTCGGAGGTTCGGAGAGCCATGCAGCACTGCAAGGATGAGTTGTGGGTTGCTAAGGAGATGGAATCTACCTCAGTAGCCCACAATCACAAAAAAGTAACTTGCAGAGCCTCACCTATCACCATTCATTAAGGAAAAAACAGTGATCCAATCTCTGAACTCCAGGAACTGGTATTCAGGTTTGCAGAGTATTTCTACGAGGTATTGGGGAAGGGGAATTGTCTCAGCCCAGACATCATGAGGCAAGGTGAGGACGACCCTGCTGGGGCTATAGTGCCTCAAATATTGTCAGACGTAGTCACACCTTCTGAATGGCGTTCCAGACCAGGAAAAGCGACAGGCAGAGATGATCTCCCAATCCAACTACTGAAGGAAGGTGGCACATATATGCCGACTGCCCTACATGACATCAACTGTCTGGACTACAGGATGGGTTACGCAGGATTGGAAGGATGCCTTGCAAGATTGAAAGAATCAAGATACATATAGCAGTTGTAAAAAAAGACATTTTAACTGGATTTTTTAAAATTACGGTACCATAGGCCTTGACCAGGTCAATACAGCAGAGATGTAGGTCCTGTTGGAATTCCCTACGCCTCTGCTGTAGCATACGGACAGAAAATTTGGCGTCTGTGCAGGACCACCCTGGCCTGAAACCACATTGGGGCTCCGCAAGCCTCTCCTCAATATGCCTGGCAAGGTGATGTTAAATAATTATTGTCCAGGACCTTTTGCCAGTCTGCACAAAAACACTACCTATCCTCAGAAGTTTTCTTGGGAGATCATCTCTCCCCGGCGTTTTTGCTAGTTGCAGACTCTGGATCACTCTTCGTACTTCCCCAATAGATGGCACATCATTCAAAAACTCACAAGGGGTGGATACTTCTTCAAATATTTGAGGCACAGCAGCCCAAGCAGGGTCGTCCCCCCACTTTGCCCCATGATGTTATGGGGGCTGGGGGATTTCCCCTCCCCCAAGACATTATAGATATTCTCTGAAAAACCTCTAAACATGTTCCTAGAAGTCAGAGATAGGATCGTCGTTCTTTCCCTAAAGGATAATGATAGGTGTGCTGCTACATGTTACTTTTTTGATGGAATTAAAGAGAGATTATTGATCGCGAGCTACTGAGGCAGACTCCATTTCATCAGGAACCTGCGTCTACCACTCATCCTTTCAGCGCCGCACCAATTACATCACCACCATCACTACCACTGCTAATAGTATCACCACCAACACCACCACCACATACGCAATTATCATCACCACCACCATCAGCTGCAAATCTCACATCAATACAACCATCGTTATCATTACCATCGCCAATATAACCACCAGAAACACCATTATCATCAACAGCACCATCACTATTACTGCAATTGTCACCACCACCATCCATATCATTACCATAATCACCAGTACCGTCACGACCATCGCCACCACCACCACCATCCATATCATCACTATCATCAACATGATCACCATCACAATCATCATAACCTTCAACATTGATGTCAGCTGTAGCAATTTTCACATCATCATCACCAACATGTGCATCAACATCAACAGCATCATCACCACCACCACAATTACCAACACTACCATCCACATCAACATCATCACCACCACCCACGTCATCATCACAATCGTGTTCAATACTGGTGGAAGTAGTAGCTAGTTTTACATCATCATTTACATAACCACCTCCACTAGCCTTATAAACATCGTTTTTACCATTGGTTGCAGTGGTGGCAATTTTCACATAACCATCACCACAATCTCCTCCAGCACTATCAATTTCTCCACTACCACCAGTACCACCATCCTTAACATCATAATCGTTATAAACATCGGTGGCAGCAGTGGCGATTTTCACACCACCACCACCAGCACCGTCAACACCAACATCGTTATCACCACAATCTCCACCAGCATCTCCACCATTATCACCAGCACCATCACCACCACCAGCACCACTACCACCACAATGATCATCATCATCACCACCACTACCATCACCACTACCAACATCATCACCATCATCATGCTCATCATCATCATCACCACCACCATCACGAACAACATCATCATCATCACCATCATCATCGTCATCATCGTCATCATCGTCATCATCGTCAAAATCAGCAGTGGCAGCGGCAACAGTGCTGCTGCCACTACCAGTGGTGGCGGTGGCCATGGCATTGGCCGACATCTCGTCCAGAATCCTCTCCATGAGATCGGTGGCAGCCGGATGGTAGTACGACGACGTCATGGATAATGACGTCGACGAATGGAAGGCCCCTGGTGGGGCCTGCTGGCCGTGAGAAGATGATAACAAAGCTGAAGCTGCTGCAGTCCCCACGGACGTCCCCCCTGTGTTGTGCCTACGCAGTTTGGTGGCCACCTGCTCGCTATGCGATAATGACAAAGACGAAGCTGCTGCCGTCCCCACGGACGTCCCTACTGAAGCTGTCGACGTCCCTGTCAAGTTGTACTTCCGCAGCTTGGTGGCCTGGTGGATGTGCGGCAACGACAAAGCTGAATCTGCTGCTCTCCCATCCGTGGATGTCCCCCCCGCTGTGTTGTACCTCCGCAACTTGTTGGCCTGCTGGCCGTGCGATGAAGACAACAAAGCTGAAGCTGCTGTGGTCTCCCCCAACATCCCTACTGATAAATCCGATGAAGACGAAGACGAAGCCACTGCTGCTGTCCCCCCCATGGACGTCCCCCCCCCCACTGCGTTGTACCTCCGAAGCTTGCCCAGTCGTGCCCTGCGCAATATCAAAAAGGCGTCACAGCACTCGATCTTCTTCTATACACCACAATACTATACATTACAATACATTATACACTAAACTACTATCCACTACACTATACAGTGAGGGAAAACAGTATTTGATCCCCTGCTGATTTTGTACGTTTGCCCACTGACAAAGAAATGATCAATCTATAATTTTAATGGTAGGTTTCTTTGAACAGTGAGAGACAGAATAACAACGACAAAATCCAGAAAAACGCATGTCAAAAATGTTAGAAATTGATTAGCATTTTAATGAGGGAAATAAGTATTTGACCCCTCTGCAAAACATGACTTAGTACTTGGTGGCAAAACCCTTGTTGGCAATCACAGAGGTCAGACGTTTCTTGTAGATGGCCACCAGGTTTGCACACATCTCAGGAGGGATTTTGTCCCACTCCTCTTTGCAGATCTTCTCCAATTGATTAAGGTTTCGAGGCTGACGTTTGGCAACTCGAACCTTCAGCTCTCTCCACAGATTTTCTATGGGATTAAGGTCTGGAGACTGGCTAGGCCACTCCAGGACCTTAATGTGCTTCTTCTTGAGCCACTCCTTTGTTGCCTTGGCCGTGTGTTTTGGGTCATTGTCATGCTGGAATACCCATCCACGACCCATTTTCAATGCCCTGGCTGAGGGAAGGAGGTTCTCACCCAAGATTTTATAGTACATGGCCCTGTCCATCGTCCCTTTGATGCGGTGAAGTTGTCCTGTCCCCTTAGCAGAAAAACACCCCCAAAGCATAATGTTTCCACCTCCATGTTTGACGGTGGGGATGGTGTTCTTGGAGTCATAGGCAGCATTCCTCCTCCTCCAAACACGGCGAGTTGAGTTGATGCCAAAGAGCTCCATTTTGGTCTCATCTGACCACAACACTTTCACCCAGTTGTCCTCTGAATCATTCAGATGTTCATTGGCAAACTTCAGACGGGCATGTATATGTGCTTTCTTGAGCAGGGGGACCTTGCGGGCGCTGCAGGATTTCAGTCCTTCACGGCGTAGTGTGTTACCAATTGTTTTCTTGGTGACTACGGTCCCACCTGCCTTGAGATCATTGACAAGATCCTGCCGTGTAGTTCTGGGCTGATTCCTCACCGTTATCATGATCATTGCAACTCCACGAGGTGAGATCTTGCATGGAGCCCCAGGCCGAGGGAGATTGACAGTTCTTTTGTGTTTCTTCCATTTGCCAATATTCTCACCAACTGTTGCCACCTTCTCACCAAGCTGCTTGGCGATGGTCTTGTAGCCCATTCCAGCCGTAGGTCTACAATCTTGTCCCGGACATCCTTGGAGAGCTCTTTGGTCTTGGCCATGGTGGAGAGTTTGGAATCTGATTGATTGATTGCTTCTGTGAACAGGTGTCTTTTATAAAGGTAACAAGCTGAGATTAGGAGCACTCCCTTTAAGAGTGTGCTCCTAATCTCAGCTCGTTACCTGTATAAAAGACACCTGGGAGCCAGAAATCTTTCTGAGAGGGGGTCAAATACTTATTTCCCTCATTAAAATGCAAATCAATTTATAACATTTTTGACATGCGTTTTTCTGGATTTTGTTGTTGTTATTCTGTCTCTCACTGTTCAAATAAACCTACCATTAAAATTATAGACTGATCATTTCTTTGTCAAGAGGGCAAACGTACAAAATCAGCAGGGGATCAAATACTTTTTTCCCTCACTGTACATACACTATTATAAACTACACTACACTACTCTACACTATACCATACCCTGCACTACTATAAACTACACTATACATTATGAGACATTATAAACGACACTATACATTCCTATCCACTATACACTACACTAGCATACTGTACACTACACTATACACGACTATACACTACTATATGCTATACACGTAGACAAGTACCTGCGTAGCGTCAGGAAGGCGTCACAGCGCTCGCTCTTCTTCCAGAGGTAGTAGAAGGCAACGCACTCGGATGGCGATCGCGTGGGGACCGCACAGCTGCCAACACCACCACCAACCAAACAGCCGCCAACCGCAGTGGTGGTGCCAGCAGTGGTGGTGCCAGAAGTGGAGGGTCGGCCCATAGCGTGGAAGACCTTGCCTATGCGGAAGAGAGCCCGCTCAAACTGGGCGCACTCCAGCTGGGACCACGGCGATGAGCAGCCCGTCGTGTGGCCACATGCTGGGACGATGGCGGTGGTGGAGGAGGTGGATGAGGAGGAGATGAGGAGGAGGGCGGTGGCTGCGTTGTACTGACAGTGGGCGAGAGCGGAGAGGAACTGGGAGGGAGAGAATTGGGGAGAGAGATGGGGAGAGAGATGGGGAGAGAGATGGGGGGAGAGTTCATTAGTGGGTGGGTAAGTGGGTTGGTGGGTGTGTGAGTGGGTGAATGCATGGGTGAGTGGGTGGACGAGTGAGTGGGTGAGTCAGAGAGTCTATTTGTGGGTTCAAACTAGATTTGAAGCTTTCGTGACTGCAGGAATTACTCTTTGGTTCTTTCGGTAAAGTCACGTAGAAAATAAAATAAAATAATAATAGAATACGACGTTTTGGTTGAAACACAAGCAACCATCATCAGGTAAGAATGAATGATAAAACACAGACACGGAAACAACACAGGCAGACACACATGCAGAGAGAGACACACACAAAGAAACACCGAGCGTGACACACACCAAGGATACACAGACACGGAAACAACATGCAGACAGAGACATACACAAAGATAAAACACAGACACGCCAACAACATAGGCAGACACACATGCAGAGAGAGACACACACAGAGACACACACCAAGAAAAACAGAAGGACAACGACTCTTTGCCGAGGCCTTAAATAGAGAGAGGGGGGGAGGGGCCGGGGCAGAGAGAGAACTGCGGAGGACAAACGAGTGGAGCAGTGTGGAATTCCAGACCACAGTGGCCGGAGGAGAGACAATGGTTTAGAGCAAGAAAATCGAAAGTTTGAGAAGGCAAATTTAGTAAAAAAAAATGTTGTAATGCAATGGAACACAGAGGGTCGGTTAACACATAGTTAACGCATAGCCTGGTTGATTAACGTTCTTCCAAAGATTGCTAAATTATAAGTTACTTCTCTCTCTAAATTTCTCCTTGCTTGTATGTTCCACACTTAACTTCTTATTTAGCAATCTTTGGAAGAACGTTAATCAATCAGGCTATGCGTTAACTGTGTGTTAACCGACCATCTGTGTTGCATTGCATTACACTTCTTAATTTGACTACATTTGCTTTCTCAAACTTTCGATTTTCTTGCTCTAAACCATTGTCTCTCCTCCGGCGACTGTGGTCCGGAATTCCACGCTGCTCCACTCGTTTGTCCTCCGCAGTCCTCTCTCTGCCCCGACCCTCCCCCCCTCTCTCTATATAAGGCCTCGGCAAAGAGTCGTTGTCCTTCTGTTTGTCTTGGTGTCTTTGTGTCTACCTATGTTGTTGGCGTGTCTGTGTTTTATCTTTGTTTATGTCTCTCTGCATGTTGTTTCCGTGTCTGTGTTTCCTTGGTGTGTGTCACGCTCGGTGTGTTTTTGTGTGTCTCTCTCTGCATGTGTCTGCCTCTGTAGTTTCTGTGTCTGGGTTTTATCATTAATTCTTACTTGACGATGGTTGCTTGTTTCAACCGAAACGTCGTATTCTATTATTTTTTTCTACGTGACTTTACCGAAAGAACCAGAGTATTTGTGGGTTGGTGATTGGATGTGTGAATAGGTGAGTGGATGAGTGAGCAAGTGGGTGAGTAAGTGGGTGAATGAGTAAGTGGACAAGTATGTGGGTGAGTTGAGTGATGGGGTGAGCGAGCGGGTGAGCGATTGAGCGAGCGCACGGGTGAGCGTGTTTGTCTCACACTCTCATTGTCCCGGATCTGTCTGCGGGGAGACGCCGTCTCAGACAGGCCAGATGCCTTCAGTAGGAAGTCCTCCACTTGTCTCTCAGACAGACGAGATGGCTCCCAGCAGAGGTCCGCTCCCGCTGGGATGGCGCTGAGACAGTGCTCACTGTTTGCGGACGGCAACGGCATCAGCAGTGTTGAGACCTTGGCCTGGTAGTCCGGTCCCACTCGGACATCCTGCGGGACATGGGGGGCATGGGGGTGGGTGGATGGGTGAGTGGGTGGGTGAGTGTGTGTGTCTGTGTGTGCTACTTGCTACTCACAGCACCTGGGGGAGCTCTGTCTGTGCTGTGTGCATCACCTTTTTCCAGTCGTGTGTTGACACTCGGAGCTTGCCGTCCCACGCGTCGCACTCGGACAGTCGGCTCGCTGACACACACACACACACAGCGTTACCAAGGCAACCACACAATGTCACCAAAGCAAGCACACATACACATCGTCACCATAGCAAACCACACATACACAGCGTCAAAATAGCAACCACACACACACAGCATTACCATGGCAACCAAGCACACACAGCATAACCACGGCAACCACTCACATCGCAGGAGGCGCGGGTAGAGACGTGTTGCATTGTGGGTAGCCAGATCATCATGGAAACCAGCCTGAGAAAGAGACACGTTCATTGTGAACCAAGAGACATGGCCATTGTGAACCCCACCAACACGGCCATTGTGAACCTCACAAACACGGCCATTGTGAACCTAGCAACACCGCCATTATGAACCTCTCCGAGCGATACGGTCATTGTGAACCCCACCGACACGGCCATTGTGAACCCAGCAACACAGCCATTGTGAACCCCACCAACACGGCCATTGTGAACCTCACAAACACGGCCATTGTGAACCTAGCAACACCGCCATTATGAACCTCTTCGAGCGATACGGCCATTGTGAACCCCACCGACACGACCATTGTGTACCCAGCGACATGGCCATTATTAACCCCACCGACACGGCCATGGTAAACCCCACCCAGCGACCTGGCCATTGTGAACCCCAGTGACACGGCCATTGTGAAACCCACCTTCATGCGATCGCTCCAAATTCCATCTTCTACAGATATCATGTCTTCATGAGTTGTCTCCTGGACACACGGACACACGGACACACGGGGACACGGACACGAACACACAGATACACGGACACACGGGGACACGGAGACACGGGGATACAGGAACATGAAGACACGGAGACAGAGATACATGGGGATATGGGGAGACAGTGAGACATGGAGGTAAAATTCGATACAGTGGTTCTGTGTTACATTCCGGTCAGAATGTGCCTGACACACACACTGCATGCTGCTGCTGTGTTTAGTTTGTTGTCATTCCCCTGCACCTAGGCCTCGGCAAGGTAAGGTAAAAGTTAAAAGGTAAAAACAACGAGCCTATTTTTACCCTACCTTTTACTTTACCACAATACAATCACTCTACCCTGCCTTTTACCCTTTAGCAGGTAAGGTAAAAAGCAACGAGCCTACCTTTTACCCTTACCCCATACAAATTACCCAATTACAGGGTAATTACTAGGGAACTACACATGAACAAGGTTTATAACGGTAAATGCTAGGTAGAGCGCTTTATTCATATAGACTACTCTCGATGATTCCAATTTTACACGCTTGTTGTCGTCATTGTTGTCGATGTCGTCGTCGTTGTTGTATCCTCAAATCTTGTAACAAAAATTTTACCCACTTCTTAATGTTATATCGACTGCAAACTTGGTATACTTATGTCATACTGATGACAACACTATATTCTTTCATAAAATCATTTTTAATATGTTATGTTTCGGCTTGGGTCTAATTGTCCACGCTCAACTGACGTTGGCTGTAATTGGCCACGGTCCTTTACGTTATGGCAAGCTTCGGGGCCACTTCCTGGAGTTCTGTCATTACTCGTACATTTCATTAAAGCGTGTTTTCAAATTATTTTTTAAAAATATTACTTATTAAATGGAGGCCACGGACTGCGCCACGGAGCTTTTAGTGGTAAACTAGGTACTGTATTTACTGGGTAATACTTCGCGCTACCTTTACCCTACTGGGTAATTCTTCCAAGCTACCTTTACACTACCCTTTACCTTACCCCTTGGCATGTCGACACCTTTACCCTTTACCTTTACCCTTTTACCCGGTAAAAAGAGGTAAATTACCTTACCTTGCCAAGGCCTACTTGCACCTCTGATTAGCACGGTTGGCTACATACAGTGCCATAGAAGTTCAACATAATACACACAAAACTACAATACACTACACTATACACTCCACTACCATACACTACACTTTACACAATATTACTATATACTATACTATATACGACACTATACACTCTACTATATACACTACAATATACACTACACTATATACTACTATATATTAGACCATACATTGCAATATATCCTACACTACTATACACTAAACTACCATACAATGCACTACTCTAAACTGCACTACTATACACTGCACTACTAAACACTACGATACACTACACAACTATATACTACACTACTATACACGTATTTTTGTGGTCTATTTCCAAGGACGATGACCTCTCTTGCATCGGAAGTCAGTAATCCTTCATCATCTTACATGGTTGTTGTGTTTCATTCCTGTGAGTTCGCTTGTGACTAGCAAAACCAGCGTTTGAAGGACACACCTTTCCGCATAGATCATATGCACAGTGGGCTGAGGGTAACTCCTGAGATTCACGTGCACTGGTCGACACCGTAACCACTTCTAACCCATGTCTCCTTGCTTGTTGTTTCTCCGTGTCTTCATGAAGCTGTTTCCCAAGCAACTGAGTAGCTTCAGCCAAGGCTATGCGCCATTGCTGTGTTTTTCGCGACATTTTCCCATTAATCTACATAAATTCCACATCTTCTCAAATTTGTGTGAAGTACATCCTTAAAGGATAAGCGCTGACCTCCTCTACTTCTTTTTCTCTGATGCAATTGACAATAGAGACATTTTTTGGGAGTCCATTTTCTCCCATTCTGAGTATGTGTCCAGCCCAGCAAATTTGGGCAATGGCGACACAGCAGTCATTCCATCTCTAGCAAGGACTTCAGTATTACTCGTTGGTTTTTTCGGTAAAGTCACGTAGAAAGAAATTAAATCAAATAATAATAGAATACGACGTTTCGATTGCAATACAACCATCATCAGCTACAAATGAATGAGAAAACAAACATAGTAAACTTAAAAATATAATGCAATACAACACAGAGAGTCTGCCAACAAAACAGTCAAGACCCCACCTGGTTGATTACATTCTTCCAAGATTGCCGGGAAAGGTCCTGGTAGGCACGCTGAGGAGAGGCTTGCAGAGCCCCAATGCGGTTTCAGGAAAGGGCGGTCCTGCACAGATGCCATATTTTCTGTCCGTCTGCTACAGCAGTGGTGTAGGGAATTCCAACAAGACCTACATCTCTGCTTTATTGACCTGGTCAAGGCCTATGATACCATCAGTAGGCCTGGGCTCTGGGTTGTTCTTCGTGCTTTCGTAATCCCTGATCCTCTGCTCACGATCATTAAGGACCTTCATGATGGTGAGAGGGCCCGGGTAAAACTACATGGCCGGGAGTCAGAGCCATTCCCTGTATACCTTGGGGTGCGACAGGGATGTCCTCTGGCTCCCACATTCATTAACATCTATTTTGACCACATGGTTCATGAAGCCTTCAATAGCTGTACTGGGGAAATTTCCATTTGGTACAGATATAATGGGAGGCTGATCGATGCCCGGGTGCGATCAAGGGATGGCTCCCCAGTGGTCAACAAGGTTATGTATGCCAATGATTTGGTAATAGCTGCTCATTCAGAGGAGGAGTTGGAGACGCTGCTGCTGAGACTGGAGTGTGCCACTAAGAGGTGGGGCCTTACCATCAGCCCCACCAAAACTAAGCACCTGCCTGGGTATTTTGTAACATGGGACACTCCACCCACACAACTCCCAATCGGTGATGGAGCAGTTGTGGAGAGAGTGGGGAGTTTCCCATACTTGGGCAGTGTGCTTATGACCGGCTCCAGTTTAACAGCAGAGGTCTCACTCCGAATGAGTCGAGCGGCAATATCTTTTCATCGGTTGCGTAACGCTGTGTGGAAGCTACCTGGTCTGTCGCTCCGCACGAAGCTTCAGGTCTTCTCGGCCACAGTCATTCCCTCCCTTCTCTACGTTTGCGAAACATGGACCCCCCTAATGGAGCATCTTCACTGGTTAGAAACATTTAGGCTGGCCTGCCTACGATCCATCCTGGGTTTAACCAGGCTGGATTGTGTGAGCTCACAAATCCTTGAAAGATCTGGGCAAATTCCCATTGGTGAGCTCCTCCGGCAGGCAAGGCTGCGTTGGCTTGGTTATGTAGCCTGCATGCCCAGCCACCGCATGCCTAAACAGCTTTTGTTCGGCCGGATCGAGGGGGCTAAACGGGCACAGCACGGGCTAGAAAAGAGATGGAGTGATGTGGTACAGGAGGACGTGGAGCTGAGTGGACTTGCCGATGACTGGTACCAGCGGTGTCAAGATCGGCCTCTGTGGAGGAGGCTCGTGAAGGACGCTACTGGGCAGTTGGAGGCAGTCGCCCTCCAACAACAACGGAGGGCGGAGGAGCGACGCTCACAACAATTAGCGGAGCGCCGGGTGGCTAAAGCACAGCAAGTTGGCACAGTAGGGGGCACAGGTGGTGCATCAGCCAGTCATCTCGGTCATCTCAGTCAGTCGGCCCGTGGCACCTGGGTCTGCCCCATGACCTCCTGCCAGCGGGCGTTGGATACTTCACGTAACCTCAAGGTGCACATGGCCTGGCACAAGCATCGTGATGACGTCACCACCACTTAGTGGTGAATGGCGGTTGTTGTCTCTGTGTTGTCTATCTCTGCTTGTGTGTCTGTCTGTGTGTCTCCGTGTCTGAGTTTTGTCCCTCTCTAAAATGTAGTTCTACCTGATGACAACTGCTTGTGTTGCAATCGAAACGTCGTATTCTATTATTTCTTTTTTCTTTCCACGTGACTTCACCAAAAGAACCAAAGAGAGTGTATACAGTATACTGTAGATAATCTGCAGGTGGTTTATCCAATTGGAGGATTAGCCACACACTTGAGATTTTGACATAAATTAACGACTCATACATTCACCCTTAAGCCCAAATTAATAATCCAAAAACGGTAATTTTTTGTTTAATGTGCTTAAACCGAACAAATATTTGCTCGACGGCGTTAGTATTCATTATAAATCGAAACAGTAACATTGAATATCGTCGGTTGCGTTTTGTTTTCAGTGATTTATCTTATTATTTATCCTTTGAGTTTTAATATACAAAACTGTGCGACTTAAACATATTGGGTTGTGGCATAGAGATCCCTAAAAAATTGATATTTTTGGATTGTCCATGATTTGTAATAATTATCTGCGGCTGTTCTCCCCGTCATTATCGCGGATAATCTAGTGGACTGCACTACACTACATAGTCCACTACTCTACACTATATTATATACACTGCACTACTATACACTAAACTACTATACATTATACACATTTAATGTCTCCGTGTCTGTGTCTCTGGGTGAGTGTCTGTGTCTCTATGTCTCCGTGTGAGTCTCAATGTCTCTGTGTGTGTCTCCGTGTCTCTGTGTTTGTGTGTGTCTCCGTGTCTGTGTCACCGTGTCTCTGTGCGTGTCACCGTGTCTCTGTGTGTGTCACCGTGTCTCTGTGTGTGTCACCGTGTCTCTGTGTGTGTCT
>JAAXLI020001224.1:349113-361987 GCA_014621495.2 Entosphenus tridentatus | reverse complement strand
CGACAGACCTGTTCTTCACCTGAGGACGGCTGCTTGCGTTGTGGCCGAAACGTCGTGAGAATTATTTTATTATGTTTTATTTTTATTATTTTATTACTTCCCTTCTACGTGACTTTACCGAAAGAACCAAGAAGATGAATCCCTGCAGTCACAAAAGCTTTAAATCGAAGTGTGGGCTCTGTGAGTGTAATGTGGATGTACAGTGAATATTGTTTGTGTAATGTATATCTACAGTGTATACTGTGAGTGTAATGTCTATCCTTCAGTGTATATTGTGTGAGTGTGTAATGTGCATGTACAGTGCATACTGTGTGTACAGTGTATACTGTGTGTGTATTTACAGTATATACTCTGTTTTTAATGTGTATGTGCAGTGTATACTGTGGTGTGAGTAATGTGTGTACACTGTATACTGCGTGTATTGTGTGTGTGTATATACTGTGTGTGATGAGTGTATGTACATTGTATATTGAGTGTTACTCTTTGGTTCTTTCGGTAAAGTCACGTAGAAAAAAATAAAATCATAATTGAATACGACGTTTCGATTGCAACACAAGCAATTGTCATTAGGTACGATTGAATGAGAAAACAAACCTAGTAAACTTAGATATAGAATGTAATGCAACACAGAGAGTCATCTAACATAACAGTCAACACCCTACCTGGTTGATTACGTTCTTCCAAAGATTGCTAAATTTGAGAGAGACAAAACACAGACACGGAGACACATAGACAGACACACAAGCAGAGAGAGACTCACACAGAGACAAACAGAGAGACACACATAACCAAACAGAAACAACGCTTATGTGTCGAGGCCTTAAATAGAAAGTGGGGGGGGGGGGGTTGGGACAGAGAGGGGGGGGGTAGAGAACAATGAGAGAGTTGTGTGGAATTCCTTCCCATAGTGGACGGATGAGCTAGAGACTGGACTTCTAAACAAACAAGCACGGAGAAAGCAAATTTAGTAAAATTAGGAAGTGTAATGCAATGCAACACAGAGTCGGTTAACACGCAGTTAACGTATAGCCTGGTTGATTACGTTCTTTAAAAGATTGCTAAATTAGAAGTTAAGTGTGAAACAAACAAGCACAGCAAATCCTCCCCGTAGAGGTGGTTAAATCTGGATTAGATGCTTTCGTGACTGCATAAATTATTCTTTGGTTAGCCGACTCTCTGTGCTGTATTGCATTATATTTCTAAGTTTACTAGGTTTGTTTTATCATTTATTCGTACCTGATGATTGCTTGTGTTGCAATCGAAACGTCGTATTCTATTATTTATTAAATTTGTTTCTACGTGACTTTACCGAAAGAACCAAAGAGCAATTCCTGCAGTCACGAAAGCTTCTAATCTAGTTTTATATTGAGTGTGTAATGCGTCTGTGTGTCATGCACACACGTGCGCGTGTGTAAATGTACACCCAGCAGAATCAACGACATGCAGCAGACGCCCAACACGCAGCCAACCGTCGCCAGAAGCCACAAATATGAGGAGCAGCAGCAGCAGCCACGTGACCCTGACACCAATAACCAGCCTGAAAACCCCAACCCGCACTCCAAACCCTGGCCCGTTGCTGCCACCATCACTGCCAAGAAGAAGAAGACCTTCCAGTGCCCCGCGTGTGCGAAGGCGTTCAAGCAGTCGTCGCACCTCCAGATCCACCTTAGGTCCCACACGGGCGAGAAGCCCTTCGTGTGTGCCGCGTGCGACCGGCCGTTCCGGCAGCTCGCCCACCTCCAGATGCACCTCAGGACGCACACGGACGAAAGGCCGTTCGCATGCTCCCTATGCAGCAGGGCGTTCAAGCAGTCAGCGTCCCTCGGCGTCCACCTGAGGACGCACACCGGTGAGAGGCCGTTCGCGTGCGGTGTCTGCGGGAAGGCGTTCGCTGAGTCGGCGCACTTCCGCAAGCACTTGAGAACGCACACGGGCGAAAGGCCGTTCGTCTGCACCGCGTGCGGCCGGGCGTTTGGTGAGCGTTCGTATCTGCACAACCACCAGCGGACGCACACGGGCGAGAGGCCGTTCGCGTGTGGCATCTGTGGGAAGGCTTTCGCGCGCTCTGAGGCCCGCAGGAGGCACGAGAAGATCCACAGGGCGGCGGAGATAGAGCTGGAGACGGCGGCAGTGGCGATGGAGATGAACAAGGCGACGGTGATGGAGACGGAGAAGGCGACAGCGATGGAGACGAAAAAGGCAGCGGCGATGGAGACGAAGAAGGCAGCGGCGATGGAGGCGAAGAAGGCAGTGGAGACGAAGAAGAAGGCGGTGGAGACAAAGAAGACGATGACGAAGGTGGTGGTGATGGAGATGAACAAGGCAGCAGTGATGGGGACGAAGAAGGCGGCGGTGATGGGGATGAAGAAGCCGGCAGTGATGGAGATGAAGAAGGCGGTGGAGACAAAGAAGACTATGACGAAGGTGGTGGTGATGGAGATGAAGAAGGCGGCGGTGATGGGGACGAAGGCAGCGGTGATGGAGACGAAGAAGGCGGCGGTGATGAAGATGAAGGTGGTGGAGGAGTTGAGACAGGAAAGCCAAGTCGCCGCTTCGAGCCAGCCTGGTGCACGGCGAGAGCCGGAGAACCACGGCACAGGCTTTTTGGCGACGTGGCCGACGGTGAAGGTGGAACGCATAGAGGTGGACATGGAATGTGGCGGCGGTGGCAACGAAGAGGCTGAAGAAGAAGAGGTCAAGAAGGTGGCAAATTTGAAAAGTGAAGGAGTGACGGTGAAGTGCGAGGGGGAGATGTGAAAGATGACGAAGATTTGGGGGGGGGGGGGGGGGGGCTTTACCTCCTGCTGGACGTTACCTCGGGGTAGAGGTGTGTGCGGTGGTGTTTGGAGTGTAATGCATGGTGGAAGTGGTGATGATGGAGGTGGTGGAGGTGCTGATAATGGAGGTTGTGGTGATCGTGGCGGTGGTGTACAGTGCAGTGCAAACTCGTAGGTCTGCTTGAGAAGCCACAAGCTTGTGCAGCAGTGCTCAGCTGTGTGTGTTTACAGCAGTGCTTAGCTGTGTTTGCAGCAGGGTGTGTAGCTGTGCGTACAGCAGGGCGTAGCTGTGTGTGTATTCAGCAGTGCTTAGCTGTATGTGC
This sequence comes from Entosphenus tridentatus, assembly GCA_014621495.2. Taxonomy (NCBI): domain Eukaryota; kingdom Metazoa; phylum Chordata; class Hyperoartia; order Petromyzontiformes; family Petromyzontidae; genus Entosphenus; species Entosphenus tridentatus. The sequence continues at coordinate 358,887 of JAAXLI020001224.1, read as the reverse complement.
AGCAGTGTCGCTTTTATGTGAAGCAGTACGTACGTAGTTGTGTGTGTGTGGACCTGTGTGTTTTATCAGTGTTGGGCCAAGTGCTCTTAGTAGCGAGCAGTAGCAGCACCTATGAAGGCCGGCACTGGCACACACAGGGGGTGGGTAGCCAGCACCATGTCCGGCTGCCTTTGTCTCCCTAGTGGGGATGTTTACTTATACACTACCACACCAGGTACTCATTTGAGGCTGAGTCGACCTAGGGGAGGCCCAGGACAGGTACAGAAAATCGTCACTGGTTGTTGGTGGCCGTGAGCGGGAATCGAACTCGGGTCATAGCTGGGTTCGTAGCATAGCAGTGCAGAGCTAACCGCTATTCCACTGCTATACGGGGTATCTTTGTCTTTGTAGCAGTGTATACATACCTTGAAACTACTCTAGCACGTGCGTAGCCAGTCGTGCTAATCGGTAGGCACTAGCGGTGTGTTCTATTAGCTGTTCTGGGTGCACACTGCTGCTGCTGTGCTCAAGTGTTCACCAGTGGTGTCAAATGTTCACTTTGGTCGGTGTTTGTGGATGAGGACAGGTTTGCATAGGGGCTGTGTGTGTGCATGTGGGAATACTCCATGGTGGGGAGCGGCAATAGTGTAGTAGCGCTGAGCACTACGATACGAACCCAGCAAGAGACCCGAGTTCAGTTATCGCTCATGGCCACCAACACCATTGATAGTCATTGTCTGAACCGGTTCTAGGACTCCCTCTAGGGTCGACTCGGCCTCAAATAAGTATCCGGTGCAGTGGTGTGCAGTAAACATCTCCACTGGAGAGACAAAGGTGGCCGAATGTGGCACAGGCCACCCACTCCTCGTCTGTATGTGCCGCAATACCGGCCTTCATTGGTGCTGCTAGCTAACAGAACTTGCCCCAACAGTCTGTTATGGGCTATATGGGGGGATCTTTGTGTGTTTGATTTAGTGAATGGGTGAGTAACTGATAGTACCTTAGGAATGCTTTAACGTTGTCAGTTGGTCCAGTCGGCCAGGACAGATGATGTGTAGACAGTAAAACACAACCGCCACAATAACCACCACCAAAACCACTACGATAACCACCGTCACAACAACCACCACAAGAACCACCAACACAACTACCACCGCAACAACAACCACTCCAACAACCACCACAACCATACTTCCACCTGGCCAATGAGATCGAGTTGAGTGCTATTCTGAGTATGCATTTAGATTTACACGCAGTAGGGACGAGTGTGGACTAGTAGGGATTAGTATGGACGAGTATGAAGTAGTAGGGACTAGTGGGACCAGTAGGGAATAGTATGGACTAATATGGACTACGCGTGTATGTGGATTTAATTTTTTTCTGGGGGTGTGGCTATGCCTATTTACACACATAAACACTCACAACATATATCACACTGAATTTGTACACACATCACATTCACAAGATACACACATCATACTCAAAGTATACACACATACTCAGTGTACAAACCTCACACTCACAACATACACCCATCACACTCAGTATACACCCATCACACTCACAGTGTATGCACATCACACAACATACACAGCACACTCACAGCGTACACATCACAGTCACTGTCCACACTCACAGTGTACACACGCACACTCAACGTACATCACACTCGCAACATACACAATTACACACAACGTATTCACATCATACACACAACTTACACATCACACAGTGTATACACAATGCACACATCACAAACACAATGTACACACATCACACACACACAACGTACACACATCACATTCACAACATGCACATCACATTCACAGCGTCCACACATTACACTCAACGTACATTACACACATCACACTGTACACACATCACAACGTACACACATCACACACAACGATCACACACACACAACATACATACATTACACTCACAAACTCCCCTTAACTTGGTGAAGAGCCAAAAAATAAAATCGGTCAAACCTCTTAAAATCCGTCTGAGCATCACTGCCTGTTTTTTGCTCCCCAGTAGCTGCCGCCCATATATGTCGCTACAATGAGGGAAACAAGTATATGATCCCCTGCTGATTTTGTACGTTTGCCCACTGACAAAGAAATCATCAGTCTATAATTTTAATGTTAGGTTTATTTGAACAGTGAGAGACAGAATAACAACAAAATCCAGAAAAACGCATGTCAAAAAAAAAATCACATCAAAGGGACGATGGACGGGGCCATGTGCCGTCAAATCTTGGGTGAGAACCTCCTTCCCTCAGCCAGGGCATTGGAAATGGGTCGTGGATGGGTATTCCAACATGACAATGACCCAAACCACACGGCTAAGGCAACAAAGGAGTGGCTCACGAAGAAGCACATTAAGGTCCTGGAGTGGCCTAGCCAGTCTCCAGACCTTAATCCCATAGGAAATCTGTGGAGAGAGCTGAAGGTTCGAGTTGCCAAACGTCAACCTCGAAAATGACTTGGAGAAGATCTGCAAAGAGGAGTGGGACAAAATCCCTCTTGAGATGTGTGCAAACCTGGTGGCCAACTACAAGAAACGTCTGACCTCTGTGATTGCCAACAAGGGTTTTGCCACCAAGTACTAAGTCATGTTTTGCAGAGGGGTCAATTTATAAAATTTTTGACATGCGTTTTTCTGGATTTTTTGTTATTCTGTCTCTCACTGTTCAAATAAACCCACCACTAAAATTATAGACTGATAATTTCTTTGTCAGTGGGCAAACGTACAAAATCAGCAGGGGATCAAATACTTGTTTCCCTCACTGTAACACCCCTCCTTGCTGTGTGATCATACTTCGCCGAATCGTGGAATACCTTTTTTTGCCAGTTTCAAAGTATGGAAAGTAAGAATAGGTTTTGCCCTTTCTGGCAATACAACAGGTGGTGTTATTATGTTCAACCACAAAATTGATACATTTTGCAAGGACTCAAGTCTGCATTAATCATTCGTAATTGTGAACATGCAAAAAAACATGCTCTGATATAAGCATTGTCTTTAAAACGAATTGTCTTAAACCAGACAGCCTTCTTTTTGGCCTAGTCTTACGAGTGTCAGACCAAAGAACAACCCCAAAAGGCGAAGAGTACCAAGACGATGCATGTGTAAACGAGATCTGACGTGGTGTAAAAGAAGATGAAGGTGTAAGACCTTCCAAGAAAACCGTATTTTTATATATACTGGTTGAGGGTGGGAGGAGCCAAGGTAGGCCCTGAATATTATTTTTGTGAGGTTTGGTGCAGCTGAAGCACGCTGTTAGGAATGAGCCTTTGTTGTGTAGGCTAGGTGCGGATGATGTAAAGGTGCATGTAAAAGAGACAGCCTTTTTGTTATGTACAGATGGTGCGGCTGAAATCGCTGCCCGGAAATTAGTCTTTGTTGTGTAGAATGGTTGACTGAGCCTATTATTATGTAGAGGTGGTTGAATTCTGATGTACCTGCGCTGGTTAGGCATTGCCTCACCAACACTTATTTTACCTGGAATGGCACCTTCTTCAAACAGAATGAAGGTACCCGTATGGGCTCCCCCTTGTCACCAGTGATAGTCAACATGTTCATGGAAAAGTTTGAATCAGATGCCATCCAGACATCCACCCTGCGTCCTTCCCTGTGGAAGAGGTATGTGGATGACACTTTCGTCATTTGGCCACATGGCCTCCCAGCATTGAACCACTTCTTGGACCACATCAATTCTAGACACCCATCCATCAGATTCACCATGGAAGTGGAGAAAGATGGTAAACTACCATTCTTAGATATTCTGTTTGAGAGGAGACCTGACGGATTCTTGGGACATTCTGTTTACAGGAAAGCCACCCACACAGATTCCTACTTGAAACCCGATTCCCACCACCACCCATCTCAAAATAATTATCTCATCAAAACGCTATACCACAGAGCTCATGGCATTTCTGACCAACACCACCTGGACAGTGAATTAAGACATGTACATCGGGCCCTCAGGATGAACAGATACTCTGACCGCACCATCCGCCAAGCTGTTTCTCCCACCATGCAGAAACAGCCACATTACCATACATAGGCGTGACCAAAACGATCTCCAAAATTCTAAACAAACATAAGATTCTCAAGTCCAATTCAGTACAGTACGTAAAATCCGTGATCTAATTCCATCTGTGAAAGATGTCATTCCTGACTTACAATACCCTGGAGTCTACAAACTGAGTTGCAGTTGTGGTGATTGCTACATTGGAGAAACGAAACGTCATATCTCTGATCGTGTCCGCGAGCACAAGTCAGATCTGAAACACGGCAAAACTGATTCTTCCGCCGTTGCCGATCATTGCTACAACGCTATGGGCTCTCATGAAATTGTCTTTTCCGAGACTAAGGTGCTCTGCAAGCCTCCTGGCTACCATCAAAGGTTTGTACACGAGGCCATCCAAATATACAAACACAGACATAATTTCAACCGTGATGATGGGTACAAACTTAGTAATCATTGGAAAGATGTTATTAACCATGCAAAAAAGATTTAACTACACATTTGGAGCATTCCTGGCAGCGATTTCAGCCGCACCACCTCTACATAACAATAGGCTCAGTCAACCATTCTACACAACAAAGACTAATTTCCTGGCAGCGATTTCAGCCGCATCATCTCTACATAACAAAAAGGCTCATGCACCTTTACATCATCCGCACCTAGTTTACACAACAAAGGCTCATTCCTAACAGCGTGCTTCAGCCGCACCGAACCTCACAAAAATAATATTCAGGGCCTACCTTTGCTCCTCCCACCCTCAACCAGTATATATAAAAATATGGTTTTCTTGGAATTTCTCTCACTTGATACAGCTATCGTGCTGTGACTGTTCCACCTGAAGACGGAAGCTTGTGTTGCCTTCGAAACGTGATTTTTTTATTTTTTTATTTTTATATTACTTTTATTAATTTAAAAAACCTAAGACTATGTATCCTTGCAGTCACGAAAGCTTCAAATCTAGAAAGTGTTAGACCTTTATTTAACAGTTAACAAGGCTTTCAATAAAACAGCAGAGTTACATTGTCTTGGTCTTTGTCCCAGGCAAGCACGTCTATTGCCAGTGAGGCTCCCCTTTTATATCTCCCTAGCGGTCCTAATTCTAAACCACCTGTGTTCTCTTGCTACAGTACCCTAATTAATTATCACTTCACCACCTGTGCCCCTTCCTCTCCGGATGTTAGACATCCTGCCACCTGTTCTCTTTCTAATTTTTCTCAGCAGCTGTTTTTTCTTTCTATAAAACATATCCCAGCTATAACAATTACTGCAATAGTAGGGGACTTTTACTGCATTGAAAAGTGTTTTTCAGACAATCTTGGCCTTACGTAAAAAATGAATAAGCCTATGGGCTATGGGAATGCACAAGATTGAAGAATGCTTTTTCCCTGACCGCCATCTCACCCTGAGGCACGGGTATTACGAGGAATACCGCGTGGTCACAACCATCTCCTGGGGGCATTGGAGGGGACCGCAGGACCCCAGTTGCTTCCTGTGGCCCTCCCGGGGGCCTTGGAGGACCAAGCAACCTCCTCTGTCCATCCAAGAAGGGTGCGGGGACTCCAGCAGCCTCCTGCGGCTCTCCAGGTGGGCCACACCGGCACCAGTGGCCTGCTGGGGCCTTCAAGGGGGGGGGGGCGCACTGGCCCCAACAGCCTCCTGTGGTGCTCCAGGGGGGTTGTGGGGCCTCAGCGATGCCCTGAAACCCTCCACGGGGGCTGCGGGGGCGCCAGTGGCCTACTGCCATGCAGGGGGGGGCGCAGCAGCCCCAGCGGCCTCAGTGGCCTCTTGCGGCCCTTTGGGGGGACGTACGGGATCCAGCTGGCTCCTACGGTCTTTCAGGGAGGCCAAGGCAGACTTGGGGGGCCGAGGCAGGCCGAGGGGCTGAGGCAGGCCCAGGGGCCGAGGGGCTGAGGCAGGTCCAGGGTCCGAGGCAGGCCCAGCGGCCTCCTGCGTCCTGTCAGGGGGTGGCAACTTGGACACCAGCGGCTTCCTGAGGCTCTCCAGGGGAGCCACAGGGGACACATTGGCCTCCTGTGGCATTCTAGATGCCTACTACGGCCCTCCAGGGGGAACGGGCGAACTTAGTGGCCTCCTGCGCCCCTCTAGGCAGCCTGCAGGGGCACTGGCATCCTTTTGGGGCTTTGGAGGAGGGCCATTGCAGCTCCAGTGTCCTGCTGTGGCCCTCCTTGGATCCCACGGGGGCCGCAAACATTCTTCAAGGGGGCCACACAGACCCCAGCGGCCCTCCAAAGGGGCCTCGGGGGACTCAGCAGTCTCCTTTGGGATGCTAGGGCGGGCGCATGGGCCTCAGCATTCTCATAGTGGTGGTTTTGAGGTGTGGGCACTGTCCCTATCAGCGGCCTGTACCGCTCACTCGGGCCGGCCAGCACCCTGGTGGCCTCCCCCTGTGGCCTCTTCCATGGGATTGTGTGGACCCAGTAGCCTTCTGGGGCAGTCCAGGGGGGGCACAGGGGTCCAGTGGCCTCCTTCAGCCCTTCAGGGAGGTTGTGGGGATCCCTGAGGCCTCCTGTGACCCTGAAAGTGAGACGAAAGGTCCCCAACGGCCTTGATGAATGGAGGGTGGCTTGAAGGGCCCCAAAAGTCCTCTAGGCATGCGCGGGGGCTTCATATGCCTACTATGGACCTCCAGGGGAGCTGCAGGGGCCACAGAGGCCTATTACGGCTGTCCACAGGGGGCGTGGTATCGCAGCGTCCTCCTGTAGTGATCCAGGGGTCTTTGGGGGCCATGTGGCCCTCCAGGGTAGATTCAGGGGTCCCATAGGCATCCTGGGGCCATCGAGGGGGGCCACATGGCCCTCAATGGCCACCTGCGGCCTTCGGTGGGGGCCACACAGACCCAAGTGGCCTCCTGTGTCCATCAAAGGTAGATCCGGAAAACACAGAGGCTCACCGGTGGGGCCCCGCTGACCCATCAGCCTCCTCCAGTGCTTCAGGTTACTGAAGCGTAACCAGTGGCCTCCTGCATCCCTCCAGGTAGGCCGCAGGGTTCCACGGCCTCTTGCGGCTTTCCAGGGGGCCCGCGGTGGAGTCATTGCCCTCCTGCGGGCCTCTGGAAATGACGTGAGGGCCACAATCATCTCCTGGGACCTTTGAGGGGCCGCATGAGCCTCAATGGCCTCCTATGACACTCTAAGGGACTGCAGGGGCACCAACGGCCTCCTGTGACCCAGTGTGGTGGCCCAAATGGCTTTCTGGCACCAGTGGCCTCCTGCCACCCTACAGAGGGTCCGCTGTGGGCACAGACGCCTCCCAGTGGCGTCCTGCAGCCTGGCATGTGGTTCAACGGCATTAGAGCAGTCTCCTGCGGCCCTGAAGGAGAGCCGCGGGGCCCCTAATAGCTGCCTGGAGCCGTCAAAGGGGTCGCACAGGCCTCAACTCGGTTCTTTGAGGGGGGCCGCATGGGTCCCAATGGCCACCTCCGGTCTTTGAGGGGTGCTGACGTGGCCTCATCAGCCTGTGTTCCTCCCAGGGGGCCTCGGAGATCTGAGCAGCCTCCTGCGGCCCTTCAAGTGGGATGAGGTTGACCTTGCGGCCTCCTCCAGTGCTCCAGGGAAATCATAAGCCCCAGCACCCTCCTGCAGCCACCAAGGGCAGCCATGGTGGTCCCAGCCCCATTATCTTTATGGGGCCTTCTAGGGGGGCGGGACTGGCCCCATAAGCCACCTGCGGTGCTGAAGGCCGGCCCAATGGCCTTCTGCGGCTTTCCCGAGAGGCTGTGGCGGCCCCCGCGGCTTTGTACGGCCCTCCAGGAAGTGCCAAAGGGAACCTAGCTTCCTCGTCGGTCCCGCCAGGCGGGCGGTGGTGGCCCCAACGGTCTCCTGTGGCCCTCTGGGGGGCCTTGGGAACAGCGACCATCTGCGGCACTCCAGGGGGCCTCGGGGGCCCCAGCCTCCTGCATCCCTGTGGGGAGCCAGATGGGCCGTGGGGGCCCCAGCCGCATCCTCCCACCCTCCAGGTAGACCGAGGGAACCACAACGGCCTCTTGACGATCTTCAGAGGAGGGCACGGGTGCCCCAGTGGCCTCCTGCAGCACTCAAGGAGGCGAATGAGCCCCAGCGACTTCCTGTGGTGCTCCATCGGGGCTGCGGGGGACCTGGTATCCTCCTGTGGCCCTCCATGGGGGCGCCCCATCAGCTATCTGCGGTCCTCCAGGGAAGCCACAGGGTCCCCGCCTCCTCCTGGGTCCCTACCTGAGGGCCGTGGGGGGCCATGGGAGGAGGCCCAGTTGACTCCTTCAGTCCTCCAGGAGAGCCGAGGAGAAGCCATTAGCCTCCCGAGGCCTTTAATGACGGCCACATCGGCCCCAGCAGCCTCCTTCGGTCAGCTAGGGGGCTGTGGGGTCCCAGTGTCCTTCTGCTCGTTGTTGTGAGCGTCGCTCCTCTGCCCCCCATTGTTGTTGGAGGACGACTGCCTCCAAATGGCCAGTAGCGTCCTTCACGAGCCTCCTCTACAGAGGCCGATCTTGAGACCACTGGTACCAGTCATCGGCAATTCCACTCAGCTACCCATCCTCCTGTAGCACATTACGCCATCTCTTCTCTAGCCCGTGCTGCGCCCGTTTAGCCTCCACAATACGGCCGAACAAAAGCTGTTTAGGCATGCGGCGGCTGGGCATGTGGGCTACATGGGCCAGCCAATGCCTGCCGGAGGAGCTCACCGATGGGACTTTGTGCACATGTTTAAAGGATTTGTGAGCTCCTCACACAATGCAGCCTGGTTAGACCCAGGATGGTAGGCAGGCCATCCTATATGTTTCTAACCGGCGAAGATGTTCTATTGGGGGGTCCAAGTTTCGCAAGCGTAGAGAAGGGAGGGAATGACCGTGGCCGATAAAACCTGGAGCAACGTGTGGAGTGATAGACCTGGTAGCTTCCACACAACTGATGAAAAGACAATGCGGCTCGACTGATTCAGGGTGAAACCTCTGCTGTTAAACCGGAGCTAGTCATCAGCACACTGACAAGGTATGGGAAACTCTCCACTCTCTCCACAACTGCCTCATCCTAGATTTGAAGTTTTCGTGACTGCAAGGATCCATACTCTTTGGTTCTTTCGGTAAAGTCACGTAGGTGAAAAAAAATAACTAAATCACGACGTTTCGGAGGCGACACAAGCTTCCGTCATCAGGTGGGACAACCAGAGCATTTTTTTACTGTAGTGGGCAGAGAGAGCTGTATGTGACAAGCGATTATATAGGATAAGAGCCAGAGAGGAGGGGGCGGGGGTTTAAGCTGTGGTCGTTATTTACTGTAGCCTCGAGCTAATTAGGATATCATATTAATCCCATCTTTCCGGATGCAGGGGGGGAGGCGCCGTATCGTGTCGGGGGTGGGGGTTAAAGGTGAGTGGTGAGGGTGAGTAGTAAGGGTGAGTGGAGAGGGTGAGTGGTGAGGGTGAGTGGTGAGGGAGAGTGGTGAGGGTGAGTAGTGAGAGTGAGTAGTGAGGGTGAGTTGGGAGGGTGAGTGGTGAGCGAGAGTGGTGAGCGAGAGTGGTGAGTGTTGAGGGTGAGTGGTGAGGGTGAGTTGTGAGGAAGAGTGGTGAGGAAGAGTGGTGAGGGTGAGTGGTGAGGGTGAGTGGTGAGGGTGAGTGGTGAGGGTGGGGGTGAGAGGTGAGCATGAGTGGTGAGAGAGAGGGGTGAGTGGTGAAGGTGAGTGGTGAGGGAGAGGGTAAGTGGTGAGGGTGAGTGGTGAGGAAGAGTGGTGAGTAGTGAGGATGATTGGTGAGGGTGAGTGGTGAGGGTG
>JAAXLI020001224.1:308406-334113 GCA_014621495.2 Entosphenus tridentatus | reverse complement strand
GACAGGGGTGATCCCAGCTAGTCCGGGTGAGGGGGCCGTAACCCCTTCAAGTATTGTACAGTCCGCCCTTGTCTTAAATAAAAGTGTGTGCCTCTACTGCGTCGTCCGAGTGCCTGCAAGTCACTACACAGATACAATGGGAGGCTGATCGATGCCCGGATGCGGTCAAGGGATGGCTCCCTATTGCTCAACCACGTTATGTATGCCGATAATCTGCTAATTGCTGCTCACTCGGAGGAGTTCGAGATACCGTTGCTGAACCTGGAGCTTCCAACCAAGAGGTGAAGCCTTATCATCAGCCCCACCAAAACGAAGCACCTGCCTGGGTATTTTGTACCATCGGACACTCCATCCCCACAACTCCCAATTGGTGATGGGGCAGTTGTGGAGACAGTGGAGAGTTTCCCATACCTTGCCAGTCTGCTAATGACCAGCTCTGGTTTAACAGCAGAGGTCTCACTCAGAATCAGTTGAGCCGCATTATCTTTTCATCGGTTGTGTAACGCTGTTTGGAAGCTACCTGGTCTATCACTCCGCACGAAGCTTCAGGTCTTCTCGGCCACGGTCATTCCCTCCCTTCTCTATGCTTCTGAAACTTGGACCCCCCTAATGGAACATCTTCGCCGGTAGGAAACATTTAGGATGACCTGCATTGTGTGAGGAACTCACAAATCCTTGAAAGATGTGGACAAAGTCCCATCGGTGAGCTCCTCCAGCAGGCAAGTCTGCGTTGCCTGAGTCATGTAGCCCACATGCCCAGCCACCGCATGCCTAAACAGCTTTTGTTCAGCCGGATCGAAGGGGCTAAACGGCCGTGACACGGGCTCGAGAAGAGATGGAGTGATGTGGTACAAGAGGACGTGGAGTGGACTTGCCGATGACTGGTACCAGCCATGTCAAGATTGGCCTCTGTGGAGGAGGCTCCTGAAGGACGCTACTGGCCAGTTGGAGGCAATCGCCCTCCAACAACAACGGAGGGCGGAGGAGCGACGCTCACAACAACGAGCGGAGCGCCGGGTGGCTAAAGCACAACAAGTTTCCACAGTAGGGGCCACAGGTGGTGCATCAGCCAGTCGTCTCAGTCAGTCGACCTGTGCCATCTGGGTTTGCCCCGTGACCTCCTGCCAGCAGGCATTCGACACTTCACGTGGCCTTAAGGTGCACATAGCCTGGCACAAGCGTTGTGGTGACGTCACCGCCACTTTGTGGCGAATGGCGGTTGTTGTTGTTCAGTCTATGTATTTGTGTGTAACTCTATGTGTGTGTGTCAGTCCATTTGTGTGTGTAACTACATGTGTGTCTGCCTTTTTCGCCCGGGCAACGCCGGGTACTTACCGCTAGTTTATATATAAGAAGATGTATCGATCAACATTTCTGAGGTTTCCTGTCGGTGAGCTCTCTGAACTGCAGAGGTTTAATGATTAATACGTAATAGACCCAACCCCAACACTTATTATTTAATTAAGACGACATGACGTAAATAACTGATTATTTCGTGTTTTTCCTGAGTTCGATTTCCAGTCATGGGCACCATCAATGGTGGGAAATTTCTGAAACATTCATCTGTCCCCACCCTCCCGTCACCATCAAGCACCGACCATTGTGATGCAGTACAGTCAAATAATCCCTGACTGAGACAGTGGAGAGACCTATAAGACGTAAGATTGATTAGAGGCCCTACGTTATTCAAAGTCTCAATATACTGTTATTGAGTGAATGCTGTTACACGTGACTCTACGTGACACAGCGTTAGAAAAAATAAATGGAGAATCATCCTTGAAGTGGACGTCAGCCGACACAGCGACAGAGCAAATCGACAACCTCCTCCAATGCGTGCAGGGGAGCCAGTACACCCTTATCGCCCTGTCGCACTTCACGTCCAGAGACGCTGTGTGCCAGTCTCCTGCTGCCCACATTCGCACTGCGGACTGTCATGAAGTAGGACCCATCAATGTTAAAAGCTACACCAACCCCCTGATCACAGCGGGAGTGGTTCAACTGGGTCCACTTACGACTTAGGATATTGAAAGCCGCACACGTGCACAGAGGGATCACCAATGAGGTTCTGGTTACGCAGACCGATGTATCTCAAGTCTGCGCCCTAGGGATTGTGAATATCACGCATCCTCAGGTGTAGGGGTTGTGGTGACACCCACATTGGTTATCGGGACTTTAGAGGTTCAAGTGGATGCTTTGAAATATCGACGTGGAGAGAACGCCAGTGCTGCATGCGCATTGTCCAACATCTTGGTCACTATCACTTGGTGGCGAACTGACAGCTACGATAGTGGGGCTGTCGTCATTGCACCAGAGATTGTTCTCAAGGTGACATTCCGTTGAATGTCCACCGATTGTCTGTTAGCCAATGGATTCCATCGGGGTGATCATCATTCTTCTACAGATTAGCGCAAAGTGACGCCCGCCCTATGTTGAGCCAGCCAGCTGTGCCAGACCATTCCGTGAGCACAACTTGCTGTATTCTTTTTTAAGCTGTTGACGGAATGTCAGACTCCTCTCCAACGTAACTCCAAAGAAGCCAGGCTCTGCATCCTACATTAGCAACCGGGCGTTCAGATGCACTTTTAGCTCGTAGTTGTCTGCAATGGTGTGTAGGTGAAACACACTGGAAACTGTCTTGCTCGTGCTTGGCTGTCCCAATTTGCTGCAGTATTGTAATCTGCTAGCATGGCCAGGTGGCTGTTCAAGGTACATTCAATGCTGCCAAAATCACAGGCTTGGGTTGTGAGGCAGATGTCTTCCACATATACAAATCGTCATGAAGTTGCAGAGGTATTCGATTATTTAGCATTGGCAAATGGCTGACCTTGTTGGTGGACATTTGGAAGCAGCCATCTTGAGATGCTCACTGCTGACCACTTCTGAGCTTGGCAGGACTCGGGACAAGTTGAGGAGAAGTAATTTTTACATTTGTTCATGCATGTGTAGTGTGTAGCTCGGAGATACTTACAGTTGGAGGCACTATAATTATCATAGCCTTCACAGGTACAAGAGATAACTGTGCTACAGTCAGGACAGCTAACAGGTTACCTGGCCAACAATGCCGACGAGGTGAAGACGGTGACGACTGCAGCAGCACGACGGTTCCACTCCAAACAGCCCCGAACCCTCGCTCGGGGCTTTCCTTTATACACCCAGCATGGCCTCGCTCCAACATCGGCCACGCTGCCCTTCTAGAACCCACCAGATTCCTAGGCTTTACCACACGTACCCCCTCTGTCCCTCTTGCCTCACGTCCCTCTCTCCGGCTCATCACATCCTGCTGGCAGACAGGGCTACTACACCTCCAATCCCCTTCTGTGCCAGCAACCAGCGCTATGCACCAGTGACCCATTCCATATCACTACACATGTATGAAGGCTATCACAAAGGCTCTAAAGTTTCACAGATACAGGCTGCAATAGTTTCACAGCAGGAGGCGATATTGCTGTGTAATTTGTGGGCAAATTTTTTACTTGGAAAATTTGGACAATGTAGCAGGCACACAATGACCTGGTCTTGAATGATGCCAGGGATCTTTATTGTCCATTGTGAAGCGGACGGCACAGAGCCGTATTTGATGGTTGATAAGCACTGCAGCTATGATTGGTGGCCGCCAGGCTCAATCTGCAATCCTCTCACAAGGCCGCTACTGATGGGCCACGTCACTGCCTGCTGCCAGTTCATCGCAGCTACATTGGGGAAATGAAGTTGCTGTCAGAATGCTACTGTTGTGGTGCAATGGTTCGCACGCTAGACTTGTAATCCAATGGTCACGGTCCTATTTCATTGACTAGGTGAAATGGTGGGTTCACATATCAGCAGTATAAATAAGTGGACCACAGTCTATCAGCAAGTCGCGTGCTGTGGAGTAAAGTGTGGCTACTTCCACCTCTTCCATGACATCTGGCCAACATGGAAGAGTTTGTGAACATTACACCCAAGCTGGGCTCTGAATATTTCCCTATCATGGAGGCTCATTCGCAATTAATTGCAGAGCTGCAAATTTACCTTTTATTGTGGTAAAGACATTTAAATGTCCTGACTTCTATTGAATTCTTCTCGAATTACACGAGATATATTCATCATTGGTGCTTGGTGGAACATTATTGTGAGAACAATAATCCTGGTTGGCTGCCACTACACCTGCCCACTGGTAAAGTTCAACGTATAATAATAATAACGATAATAATTATATTATAATAATGATGATAAACGATAATATATTGTCGTAAACACATTTTTTTTTAATTATAAAAGACACTTGCAGCTAATTGTTCAAAATTGGAGCATGACACTGGCAAACAATGGCTCACTGGGTTCTAATTACATCAGGGGATCTCTGAATCAGACGGAGAGTAATATTGCATATGTAATAAAGGACTCCTTCACAAGATGTCGCTTTCCGTGTCCTTTATTGGGTTCTTCCTCGCACCCGCTGGTCCTTGCTCCGACCCTCGCCGTCTCCGTGTCCGTGCGCCCCGCGCACGCTCCGTGTGGCTCTCGCCACGCCGTCACCGTCGCCCCTCCGTGTGCTCTGTCCTCACCTGGCCCCGGCCACACCGCCCTTCGGGTACTCCGCACACGCCGCTGGCTCTCCCTCTCTCCATGCGATCCCGCACGCTCCCCTGGCCTGGCCGCACCCCGCGCACGCTGCCCCTCCGTGTGCGCCTATGACTCCCCAACCACGTGGCAATGGCACCACGTCTCCTTCCACCCTCTGCGTGGGTCCCTCCGTGGTTCACTCTCTTCTCTCCCTTCTCCCCTTCCGGCTCTCTCCCTATATCCCCCTCTCCCACGTGACCCAAACTCCACCTTCCATCCTGCCTCTGCCTCCGCCCCCCCGTTCACCCCGCTCCCATTGGAGCGAGGTGAGCAGTGGTTCCTCCCACACGCTCTTACTATCCCGGCGCGTGTGAGCGGCGCGGAGGCCAGCAACCACCCTGTTCTTGCTCGCATTACACATACAACTGCAGTGGTGACCAGGACGGCCTGCTGGAATCAAACAGCCAACCTCCCCAACAAGTGGTGAACTAGCTGCTGCTGGGCCCAGTCACCTTCACGATGATCCCTTGTGACATCCCTTGATTGTTACCGTGGCCATTTCGTTACGTCACATGCCCTAAGCCAGAGTTCCTAACCCGTGCTTCAATCAGTATGGAATGAAACTTAGACGAATATTATACACATTTGTCTTTTTAGTCTGAAGAACTCGATGTACATTGGAATTATAAAGGCCAATGTACTCCAAAGCAAATATTCTAATAACGTTAGGTATTAAACAATCAAACTATAAAAATCAGCAGGACAGTGTATGAAAAATAATATCGAGTGAAATGCAATTCATGCTAAATTAAACAGGTGATATTTTCCTATTTAAGTTTGTTATAATATATGAGGTATTGGGAACAGTATTCTCTGACAAACTGAAAAGGACGCAAAAAAACGTGGAATGATTAACATTTACAATTACACTGAGAGACAAACAGGAACACGTAGAGTAGAGAACACACACAGGGTAGATTCATCACGTTTATCTCCACCCTCCAGTGGATAGATCATGATTATGATTAAATTGAAAGACGTAAACACGTGGATTCGATTGTATTTGCAGGGTAGAGACACCATCCTCACGTTGATCTCCATCCAGGAGTGGATATACCATAATGATAACATGGAGAGATGCATGCGTGTGATCACACCGAGGTACACGTGGATTAGACAACTCACACAGGCAGGGCCAAAATGAAGTTACGAGTGGGCTCAAGCTGATAGGGGGTTACAGCCTAAGTATGCATTACATACAGGAAAAAACGAAGTAGTCAAATATATTTATTTGCCGATGTTAAAATGAACACATTTATTCGACTCCAGGTAAATTAACATCAATTTCTTCAAACAAACAAACAAAACAAGTTGACCTCATAGCCGTAGCAAAGTCGTGCGTGAGTGATGCCATCGTAACGCGAGGGCCTCACGAGCCTCTGGGCTAACCCGGCCCTGCACGCAGCTTAGACACAACATCACCATCATCACCGCACTGACTGCTGAACATAAATAATCAACTTATATCGCCGTACTTTACAATGCACTAATCCACGACCAGCGCGGTGAAGTATGGCCAAACGGCAAGGCGCGGGTGGTGGCACCCGTCACGAAGACGACGCCGCCCACAGAGAGCGCCGTGGCCCCAGCTCGGCGCGGCACTCACGGCCACGGCTGCACGGGGGGGGGCCGAGACGGCGACTCCGTAAGGTGAAGAACCACGACGCGCTGCTGCCTCGTCCTCGGCAGGGCTCCTCACTCGCCAGCCGTGGACTTCACCGTCACCGAAGATGCTCCTCCCGTGCAGCCTCGAACAGACTGTTGGGGCGAGTGATGTTAGTAGCGAGCAGCTATGGAGGCCGGCATGGCATGCGACGGGGTGGGTCGCCAGCGCCACGCCCGGCCGCCTTTGTCTTCCTCGTGGCGATGTTTGTCCACTGCTACACGAGGTTCTCATTTGTGGCTGAGTCGACCTAGGGGATGCTCAGATAATCGTCACTGGGTCACGGGGTTCGTATCGCAGCGCGCTAACTGTCACACCACCGCTCCCCATTCATCACCAGCAGCAGCAGCCGTGCTCAGTCCACTGCTGGAGGAAAGCTTCGCCAATCGTTGCCAAACGTCGATTCAGGCTCCGTCTGAGGGGCCGAGTTCATTTAAAACTTTGAGCTCTAAATCGCTCCCCAAGCAACAGAAATGTTTAATACGACGACAGAAAATTCACACGAAATGTTGTTTTCAATGAAGTCTTCCAGATGTGAAATGATAATTATATATAAACAACTTTCTCTATCTCTATATAATGAATATGATGAACGCTTGAGAGAGAGAACGAGGCGATTCGTTATTGATTCCCACAATCGACTTGGCCCCCACCGACACGACAATTCCGCATTCTCCCCGCATCCGCTATCACAATCAACAATTCGCAGGGACAGACGTTCCATTACGTTGGTAAGTGCACAACGTTATTAAACCCATCGAGGGGTTTAATAACAAATCAAGGAGTTATCCATCGCGTTACCGTGACTCGAGCCGCTTGATCGACGCCAACGCGCGGAGAGTCGAGGAGTCGTTTTGACGGTCGGGGCGTGAGACCATCTCCCTCTTCACGCCAATCCCCCCGTCAAAACCGATAACCAGCAGACAATTGGCCTCCTTCACTCCTATACACTGCCTATCCATATAGGAAAAATATATATAAGTATCTGTGTCAATTCTAGATTTGAAGTTTTCATGACTGCAAGGATCCATACTCTTTGTTTTTTTCGGTAAAGTCACGTAGGTAAAAAATGTAATACATTAAAAATGAAAACAACTAAATTAAAAATGAAAACAACTAAATTAAATTAGTGATTTAATTTGTTTTTCATTTTTCATTTATTTTATTTTTTACCTACGTGACTTCATCTGTCTATTGTAGGGGTGTCAGGGGAAGGATTCCCACCAATAGGAGGGGGAGTGGGACGGTGACAGGAGAAGGGGGAGGAGCAAGCGAGGAGATATAAGGGAGAGAACGGGCGGAAAGAGATCTTGCCTGTAACGAGATTGGGACGGCTGGGGACAGGTGTGGATGGGAGAAAAGGAATAAAAGGACGAACCCACTGCAACCTTGTGTCGGCTCTCCTTTACACTAAGTTAGAATTGTATGGTTATGGTTGAGGAGTCTTAGCGCGTGCACCCTTCTCACCTAAAGCCCGCGTGCTGACTGCGTAGACTCTGTAGAGAGTCACCTTGCAGCAGCTGTAGCAGCAGCTTCAGCAGTAGCTCTGTGCCTGAGACGTTTCGCGGAGTGGCTGAGGGACCTCGCTCGGTGTGCCCGCTGGCGTCACGGGCTGAGCTACTGTGA
The DNA here is from genome assembly GCA_014621495.2 of Entosphenus tridentatus. NCBI lineage: Eukaryota > Metazoa > Chordata > Hyperoartia > Petromyzontiformes > Petromyzontidae > Entosphenus > Entosphenus tridentatus. The sequence continues at coordinate 326,222 of JAAXLI020001224.1, read as the reverse complement.
CCTCTTCCACTTTCACCCTCCGACCTGCAAAGAAAGCGCAGTGTTTAGTTGTTCATAACCGGTTTTAACCGGTTAACTCACATCTTCTATGAGGGGGGAGGGGGGTTATTCTGGAGGCCAAATTGTTAAGTTCTCGTTCTGAATAAATTACTTCAGCATTTTCTTGCTGTGGTTGTCCCACCTGATGAAGATCGCTTGTGTTGCGATCGAAACATCGTGATTTGTTTTATTTAATTTCTACCTACGTGACTTCACCGAAAAAACCAAAAAGTATTAAACCGGGTTCGTCGCTACAGTAAAGACTTATTTTCTCCACAAAACTCGTGATAATTTCGTGATAATAAACGTTGGTTATTTTATAGCAAATGTTGCCTCAGTTTAGCCCAAATGGGCAAGTTACGCAGCGAGTGCGAGCGCAGAGGGCGTCTCTACGGTGTCGTCTCGCAGCCTCCGAGCTCCAAGGAAGCGAGGCGCTGCTGTCTGGAGCGACAGAGCCGCGAGTGTCGGAGACGGAGCGGGGCGAAGGGGCAGCCCCGCAAGCGCTCGCTTGGCCACCGCTAGCAGAAGGAGCTCCGCCGGGCAGAGAGAGCCCCTCCAGGTGGCGCTGGGGTCGACTCTGCCATGCCGGCCAGCAGGCGTTGGGAGAGGTGGATGTACCCACACTTTACCCCACCACACACGATCTGCTGAGTGCGGCCTAACTGTGGTGAGCCCCATTCGTAGCGCAGGATGAACAAGTTCTGCGTGAGTTGCATTTAAGACGCTCGTCTCGTTGTTTTTACTGCCACGCTGGGAGACAGAACCGTTAAGTTCACTAAACCATTCGGCTACCGATGGCAGCATCACATTTTGTGCCCCTCTCACCACCCGGTGATGTGTGAGACACGGTATATCTACCTATGCTCATAGTGAATGTGACTAGGCCCAGCTGCAGCGATTTTGCCACTTGTTGAGGAGGTTGACGGTTTGATTCTGACGGGCCGTCCTGGTTATTACTGCTGGTGTATGAACCATAAATAATACTGTGTGCTGTCTGATTCTGAGTGAACATCAAATATTCCCTGATGTCATTCGAAACGAGCATCCCATTGTGTGCCGGTGTCATGCTCCAACTTAGAAAAAAATAGTTGTGAATATAATTATTGTAATAATGAGCCCTATTACAGGTTATTCTGCTGTATTATATTATCGGTTAATATAGTTAAAGGTTGAACTTTACCATTGGGCAGGTTTAGTGGCATCCAATCAGGGTTATGTTGACGCAATAATGTTCGACCAAGCACCAATGATGAAATGTCCCTGGTGGAACAACAGGAGAGTTATTACCATGTGCCCTGAATTAACATCTGTAAAAAATATATGTATAGTTCATCGGATTCCTCCAGTATGAAAAAAATATTCTGATTCTAATATAAATTAGGGAATTTCCATGACCCTACGACAATAAAAAGGGAAAGGTGCAGGCCAGCAATTTCCTGTGAAAGGACCTCCACGAGAAGGAGTTCAATAGAGCTCCAGGGTTTTTTTTTCATTAACACTTCCATGCTGGCCAGATGTCTTGGAAGAGGTGGGAGTACCCACACTTTACCCCACTGCCAATTGACCAACTGTGGTGCACCCATTTAATCTGCTGATATCTGCAACCACCATTTAAACTGGGAGATGCAAGCGAACCGATGACCAGCTCGTTATAGAAGGAGCAGGTCATTGTGTATTGGTGTAACGGTCCAAAATTTCCAATTCTTGAAATTACCCTCAAATTACACAGCAACATCGCACCCTGCTGTGCCACTATTGCAGCCTGTGTTTGTGAAACGTCGTGCCTTTCTGATAGCCGTCATGCGTGCATGAACAAATGTACTAAATTACTTCCACTCAACTTGTTCGGAGTCCTGCCAAGCTCAGAAGTGGACAGCATTGAGCCTCTCAAAACGGCTGCTTCCTAGTGTCCGTGAACAACAAGTTCAGCTGATTGGCAATGCAAAATAATCGACTACCTCATGGGGTGTGCCCCCCCCCCCCGCCTCTTGCCTCGTCACACAAAAGGCAGCTGGAAAGTCATAAAATGTAATTAAAAACCCCAATGCGGGGGGGGGGGGGGGCTAATGCAATTCCAAACGGACTCCAAAAGAAAGGCCAAAAGGAATCCCCCCCCCCTTGCAGGTTAATTGCTGCAGAAAATAACGTAAAACTGGAATAATTTAGGGGCAATTGATAAGCATCTGTTTCCACAGATGGCTGGATGGCTGGAGGAAGGGGACAGGAACCAGGCCTTGATGTGACTTAACAAATCACTTCAATAAATTTGAACAGACACACAAACATGCACACCCGGACAAATAGCTGCCCCTTTGTGAGAAGACGTGCCGAGGTGGGGGATTTTCTAATATAACGACGAGCAGAAACAACGCAAGTTAGTCTTGCTGCAGCAAGCTCCGGGGATGGGCCCCGCAATCGACCATGGATGACGAGGCTTGCAGAGGAGTGATGTGTTGCTGAGTGTGAGTTTGGCGCTGACAGATGAAGTATCGCTAAAAGTTTTATTCTACATTGAGTGCCAGCTCCCACCAGCAGTGCTGAGCTACCTCACCCACATCAAGACCCTGCCCTCTTTTTTACGTGGTCTGCAACCAAACTGTCCATGGCCCATGTGGCCAATTCTATCCAAATGCGCCATATATGTGCAATGAGAACACACCAACATAGGGCTGCAGAGGCATTGCCGCATCGGTCATAGCCAATCAGGGCTACGGGTTCGACCTGGGCTAAAGTTCATGGGCGGAGCTCAGGGGTACATGCGGGAACCATCGAGAAGGTTCTGAAGGGGGCGTGGTTAGAGGCGGGGCTTTGCTCCGTCAAGGAGGATATAAGGAGAGGCAGGAGGAGGACTCAGGGTTCAGTGTGGAAGCCTGGGTCCGGACTGCATTTCCGCCATCTCGTCAGCCACTGACCACGTCGCAGCTGCGGGCAAAGTTCTCCCGATTCCCAGCACGCCATCGGTGCGTGGGGAAGCGAGAGGGAAGCCATGCGGGAATGGAGGAGCAGAGAATGCGTGCATGCAGCAAGAGAGAGGGTGACTGACCATCTAAAGAGAGTGCAGAGCCGAGCAGTCATAACTAATAAAGAAGAACACAAGTCTCAAACGTGTCGTGGAAGTCGTTTATTACAACTGGAGTCAGAAGCGGTTATTTTTCAGACAAGACAACACTACAGAATGCGAAGATGTCCAAACACCTCAAGAAGAAGAACCCACCGGTGGTGTCTTTCGACGATGATGACTCGGTCACCCAGGACCTGCCGACCCCGGGTGCCACGGACCCGGTTAATGTAACCGTGTCTGGTGCGGTCATTGCGCCAGAAACGGTTGGCGTGGGGGCACCATCATCGTCTCCGCGTGCGGACGACGGCTGGCAGTGCGTCGTGGAGCAGCTGGACTCGCTTCACACCGTGCTCCTCCAGCTGGTGACGCTGGTCGGGTCATCTGCAGGGATGAGATGGCCACATGATGTGTCGCGATGAGCAGAGGCCTCTTCAGGGAACCTCGGAGGGTCCCCATTGGAAAACGACCGCTGCCATTATGCACGCGGTGGACGCCACGTGGCAGAAGGCAGCCATCTTGTGCGCGGCTGTGGAGATGCAGTCGGAGCCCGCTATTTCCGCAGAGCCGCGTGGCGAGCTGCCATGCGGGGCTGCCACTGCCGAAGGCGACAGAGTGGGGCGCAACCACCGCCTTCCTCATATCAAATAATTTGTCGCGATGGGCGGCGACTGGAGCGCTTTAATGTGCCGGTTTGAGTCCGCATTCCATTCGGTGCGGTGGACAGAAGAGGAGGCCCTAGGTGCGTTACCTACTGTGCTTGATGATCAGGCGCTGGCGGTGTTCCGATCGATTCCACTGGACAAAAAAAAGACCTTGAAAGACGTGTATGCCGAGATGACAGAGGTTTATGAGCCGTCTTTGGATACCCAGAGGAAGTTCACACATCGTAAGCGTGGGAGTAACGAGTCTCCCCTGGCCTACCGTAGTGCCTTGCTGGTGCTGGCGTTGGCTGCTTATTCTGACGCCAAGCCTGAAACACTCGATCCTCTCATCTCGGGCAAGATGCTGGAGTTGGCAAAGGACATGGGGGTTTCGCTGTCTGGATGCGGTCACTAGTCGCTGACATCCCGATGGGCTGCCAGATGCCTCAATGCGCAAGACAACTCACAGCGTTGGGCCCAGATGGCTGCTTGGACAGGAGACCCGACTCGTGATGGTGAGCCAAAGGGATGGTCGCCATCGGAGGTCTTCCACATCCCGGACGACACGGGGGATGGGGATCTGGCAGCCGCTGTTCCTCATTGGGACCCGCAGCGGGGGGCTGAGTCACGTCGCCGGGGGTCCTACGGTTCGCGCGAGGGAGACGAAGGGGCTGCTCGGCCGCCTGCAGTTACGTGCTTCATGTGCGGGCGCTTGGGCCACTTCACCCGGGATTTCCGGAATCGTCCTCGTCCACCGACACCTCCCGCGGCTCCAGCTCCAGCTCCTCCATTGGTAGATCGCAACTCCGGGCAGGCAAGTCAGTACACATCAGACAACCGGCCTAAATATCACCTCAGGAATCTCTTGACGTGCGTATGATTTCACTACAGGGGGTAGATGTCCGAGTTTTGGTGGACACTGGTGCATCCGCCACTATTATCTCCGATGTGATTTTCCAGCTCCTATCTATCCCTGTTTCACGAGTCCGTCCGTCTTTTGACGCGTTTGTGGTGGCAAATGGGGGTAGAATGGGCATCATCGGTCAGGTGGATGCCCATATTGCCGGTCTTGATTTCCAGATCCTTGGCGGTGCCCTGTTTGTTGGGCACTGATTTTCTCAGGAGAATGCCTGTTAAAATCCACGTCCATCAGGGATGTCTTGAATTGCCCGCAGGACGTAAATTGTTTTTTCTGCCATACCCCGCTCTGTCGTTTGATGCATGCGCTGCCGTTCAGGCGCTGGCGGATGTCACAGTCGATGTCTCTCTGGGGTCCCAGATGCTTGTTCCCTTGCGGTATTGGAAATGGTTTTGTGGCGCCGATAGAGAGGCGGGGATACTCTTGACCCCCTCCAACACCACTACCAAAGGTCTCTCTCTCTCTTGTCAGCGCTCAAACGATCGTCCGTTCCGGGAAAGCCCCATTTATACAAGTTCTAAATGGTGGTCCGGAAGGGGTTTTAGTCCCTGCAGGTACGGTACTGGCTCAAATAACTACCGCCTTTACGGACCACAATGAGGACGTATCCTGTCGATTGGTGGGTGCGACTCACCCAGCCCCATTGTCGGACGATCGTTGGATCACCGAACTATGCCGGTAGAATTCAATGTTGGCCGCTGATCAACGCGGGGAGCTGCGTGTGCTGCTAACCGAGTTTTCTGACGTTTTTAGCAAAGATGACTTCGATTTGGGTCGCACGTCGCTTTTGTCCCACCACATTGATACTAGGAAAGCCAGCCCTATTCGGCAGAATTCCCACCGGTTGAGCCCCACGGTAAAAGGGCGGGTGCAGATCGTGGTGGATGAGATGCTGGCTGCTGACCTTTAATGTGATCGTCGCTGCATAAACACACTGCATAAAACACGCTATGTAAACACACGCGAACGTCAGCGATCGTTTTACGATTGAATGCACGTGCACTTCATATGTACGCACGTAACCACATCACACCTACGCTCTCCCCAAACACACATAAATCACGCAGCGTCGCTGTTCTGTGCTAAAGTTTATTAACAGCGCGCCTGAAGAAAAACCCTGCGAGGCCCGGAGCAGAATTCTCAGCGAGCAGCGCCCAGTCTATTCCTATTAAATCCCCGGGTGGACCCTTATTCTATTTCTCACCTCGCGGACATACTCACTGTGTCGCACAGACGTGGGGGGGGAGTCGGAGGGACGAGGGTCTGAGAAGTCTCTGCCTGGGGTCGAGTGGTAGCAGCACACGCCCGCGTCGCTCGGTTGCAGCGAGCGGCTGGGAGTCCGACTGGGTAGCTGAACGGCTGCAGGAGAACTCTCTAACGTTTTCCCTTTCCCTTCTTTTGTCACCTCCGAATCCAAAAATCCTGGGTCACGTGGTGTTACCCTCCTGGCCAATCGGGCACCTATCTTTCGATACTCAACCGATGCCCCACCCCTACCAGTAAAAGAAAACCTCCGAAGAGCCATCACCCATTGGTTACGCACCTGTCCTCCCCTCTCGCGTTGCTCCGGTGTAGCTCTAGTCCGCTCAGGAATTTCCCTCCCGCTTCCTCTTGCGCGTTGCTCGCTGGGAGCCCTGCTCCCCCAGGGCCCCATCTCCCTGTGCTGTAAGTGTTTTCATCACCAATTCACGGGGTCGAATGCGGCCTGGTGGGGGTCGGCCAATCTTCTGGTACTGGGAAACCGTGGGGCGTCCCAGGAATTAACCTAACTCACGTAGGATGCGTTCATGACAGGCCATGAAGGAACAACTCTTGCGTGGGCAAGGAGTGACTCAGGGAATTTCTGAGAGAGAAAGAAAGGGAGGACTCGTAGTAAAACACCATAAACTCGCTGCCCACCCGAGGGCAAATACAGGGCAAAGAGACAATAATTGTCAATTCTCCACGACCAGAATAATATGTATTCCAGGGGTACAACCAAAGTCACACCCGACCGCCTTTGTCTTCCCAGTGGCTGTCATAGTATGCTGCAGCAGGAATTCATATTAAGGATGAGTCGACATAAAGAGAGATGAAGGCCGTTTCACAATGAGCATGGCTATAGACACATACACCACACCTTGGGGCAATTAAGTGGGTCTGTGCCCACACAAATCGTGGGATGACCTCCGGAGGGAGAGAGTATGATCGGGGTTATGCCATCAGGCGCCAGGATACCTGTGGAGCCAGAACCAGGGATGAAATCAGGTGGACCCAATGGATGCACTACGTGTGCAAAGATGCGTAGAGGTGGTACGTACCGGGATGTAGCGAGCTATCGCGTAGCTGATGTCTACATCACGGTCCGCACACGGGTGTTTACATCACGGTCCGCACACGGGTGTCTACATCACGGTCCGCACACGGGTGTCTACATCACGGTCTGCACTAGCCCCGCCCCTCGGGGAGCAGAGGGCTATATAAGGCGATGCGCAGGAGCGCTCAGGGGTGGTTGGAACCAGTGAAGAATGAAGATGGAGCAAGCTACATAGGACCCTGGGACCCCTAGCCCCCCTGCCCTTATCAGGGCCGGGACTCTGTGTGGCTCAGTGGTGAGACCCTGGGTACTCACAGCCCGACGTCCTTATCAGGTACGGGTTTGATGGGCCAGTGGTTGAGACCCGTACCCTGGCTAGGACGGGTCAGATAGCCTCCTCTAGGAAGTACATAGCCGGAGGACCTGAGAACATAGCCGGTGTCAGGCACGCGTAGCCGTAGGCTGTGTTCCTAGGCTGTATAGCTGACTGTTTCTGTAGGGTGTTATAATAAATACGTGCTGCCTCCGTCAACTCGTCTTTTGCAGTATTTAAGCCGTTACAACTGGTATCAGAAGTGAAACTGTCTTCACGTGATGGATACCAAGAAGACTATTCGTACTCACGAGCAGGGCCAGGAGGACGACCAGGAGGGGCCGAGCCAGCAAGGTTTGGACGGGGAAGCAGAGGGGGTGCCGACGCTGCAGCACCCGTCGTGGATGGCCGACACACTGCTCCAGCTCCACAATCCCGCCTGGCCGAGTTGCTGCTCGCCGCTGCTTCCATATTGGCGGAGATCACTGCGTCTGGAGGAGGGAGGACTGGTGCCCGGGAGGAGAATTGGCGCCAAGCGCCGGCTCGCGCCAGCACCGCGCCGCACAGCAAGGATTGGCGCCAAAATCAGCTTCCCGCCACGGACACTGAAATTGGCGCCATTTTCCCGCCTCGTTCATTGACTGGCGGGAACCGGGAGCACCAAGTGGGCGAGGAGTTCCACTCGCCGCCTCCCACGTCATCGGTGCGCGCCAGATGTTGCCACGACCAACCCATGGAAGGGGCCATCATTTCGCTGTGCGACGGCGCTGTGCGGGAACATCAGCAATCGGGTGAGGAGCAGGCATTCCAACAGCGACTGCCTGCGTTGACGGCCTTCCAAGCTGAGGGAGGCGACTGGAGAGCCTTTCAACGAAGGTTCCTCGCTCACCAAGAGATGTCGGGGTGGATCGATGCCGTGGCGCTTCGCGCGCTCCCAGCGACTCTGGATGACGATGCTCTTGCCACCTTCAGGTCGACTTCAAGGTCTGGCCGCTCCACACTCCAGGCTGCACTCCACGTCATGGCCAGGGTCTATGGACCACCATCGGCCTGCCGCCACCAATTTTACGCTCGCCGTAAAGGTGAAACGGAAACCCCTCTCGCCTACCGCACTGCGCTGCTAGCTCTCGCTGACGCCGCTTTTCCTCGCATGGATGAGGAAGGTAAAGACGCGATGGTCACGGAGCATCTTCTAGCATTGGCGCAGGACTTGGGGGTTCCTATTAACGCGGCAGACGAGGTAGATATATGCTCGTTGCGGGTTGCTACGAGTATTCACGCGCACGAAGTTCTCAAACGCAAGCGGCCTGTCGTCTGCGCATCAGCCTCAGTTTCCACATCAGCCTCGGCGCCCAGCGAACCCCAAGGCACTCTACCACGGGAGGAGGCCTTCGCCACGGCACGATCGGGGGACTGGAGGTCTGGAGGTCATTCGCCCCTGCGATCGCCCCGCAAGCTGGAGCAACTGAAACCAGCGACGGCTCTCATCACGTGTTACAACTGCGGCCTTCGAGACCACGTTGCATCTGGGTGCCGGGCTCCACGTCAACGCACCACGGGACCTCGGCCGGACGATGCCCAAGGCCCTAAGTCGTCCTAACAGTCCCCGGTGTCTCGGAATTGACGGCCTCTGAACGCCAGCAGTCGGATCCCCGGAGCACGTGCGGATCCGGGGAGCCCGGTCCAAGCCTTCCTGGACTACCGGGGCCGCCTGTCGGGCAAGCATGTCCTGTGCCATATGACGGACCGGCCAAGCGGACTCGTGCTAAATTGCGCCACTTCTCGTAGCGGGGGGGCCGGTTCTGCCGGGTTGCCACATCACAGCAGCTCCCTTTTGACTGTTCGGACGTCCCGCTTCTACGGGGCGTGTGGGGTCGCGAGTGCGGGTCACGGGACGTCGTAACGTTGGTTTTTTTATGTATGTATATATATTTTTTTCTCTCGTCGACATTGTACATACGTTCTTGTTGTTGAGTGTTGGGGGGTTGGATTATTTATTGGGGCGTTCGTGTGTTGTTGTTGTTGTTGTGGTGGTTTCGTTAATTGTTGTGTTGTTGTTGTTACGGGGCACACACAGGTTTCTGTGTTTTTTTTGGGCATGCATTCTTTATTGCATGAGGGGGTTTTGCAGCCGGGCCGGCTGCGAGCTATGCGGAGGGGGGTGATGTAGAGGTGGTACGTACCGGGATGTAGCGAGCCATCGCGTAGCTGGTGTCTACATCAGGGTCCGCACACGGGTGTCTACAGCACGGTCCGCACACGGGTGTCTATATCACGGTCCGCACACGGGTGTCTACATCACGGTCCGCACTAGCCCCGCCCCTCGGGGAGCAGAGGGCTATATAAGGCGATGCGCAGGAATGAAGACGGAGCAAGCTACATAGGACCCTGAGACCCCTAGCTCCACTGCCCTTATCAGGGCCGGGACTCTGTGTGGCTCAGTGGTGAGACCCTGGGTACTCACAGCCCGACGTCCTTATCAAGGCCGGGTTTGATGGGCCCGTACCCTGGCTAGGACGGGTCAGATAGCCTCCTCTAGGAAGTACATAGCCGGAGGACCTGAGAGCGTAGCCGGTGTCAGGCACACGTAGCTGTAGGCTGTGTTCCTAGGCTGTATAGCTGACTGTTTCTGTAGGGTGTTATAATAAATACGTGCTGCCTCCGTCAACTCGTCTCCTGCAGTATTTAAGCCGTTACAGATGGGAGGAGAACGTTGGACCATAATGTATCTTAGGTAATTAATCACATGAGATAGAAATCCTATATAAACAGCACCCAAAATCATGCAAGTCAATTTTGTAGAGACAAACTCTGGGGGCACCCGTAACCAGCCAATTTCTGTGTTTTGCAGAGGCAAAGGCTCTGTGTTGCTAAGTGTCGAGTTCTGCGCTGACAAACTCTAAGTATCGCTGAAAGTTTATTCAACATTTTCCCTTATGTTTGAGTCACTTGCAGAGTCAAGGACTTCAAGAAGTCGTACTGTACTAAGCTAAGATTTGTGAGAAGCTAAGAAGTGTGCCAATGCATTTTCATATAATACTGTGATGAATTTAACACGTAGGCTTTCGCGAACAATATCATCAAAAACCTATATTATGAATACTGTGATCAGCTAATACATGTGAGAAGCTAAGTGGTGATTTGAGTTATACACCAATATCGAGTGTGCATGAAATGTTATAGGCTGTAAAAGTTACGTTGTCCAAGTGACTGATATTCTGATAAGAGTTTCGATCAGTTTTGGAGAGTGAGCGAGGAGCAGGAAACCTCCCGAGGGAGTGAGGGGAAAGCACCTTGGGTGCTCGTGCAAAGAAGGCAGCTGCCGACAAGGAATGAGGAGCAGCGTGGCCACAGAGCACTTTAACTGCAGATTGAGCCTGGCATGCAGATAACCTGCAAACGTGCAGCGCAGAAGCTAACGGCTGACCATGAGCGTGCTGACTCGGGAGCCCCGAGCGCCCTCCAGTGTGGGTCGAGCACGATGCAGAGACAACGGTGCGAAGGAGCGGCAAGCAGCAGGGCCGTGAGGGCACTACAGCTGTGGACCAAGGAGAAACATTAACTTTACACTCACTCACTATTGTTAACTTACCTTGCACAGGTTGTGGGCCAATACGAATCTCACACACCATTACAAGGGAATTGTGTATGGTCGCGTTAGCATGAGACAGGCTAATGCTTTATTCTGATCACGTGATTGTGAGATCCGATCTTTGACGTTTTCTAACTACAGGTAGTCCTCTACTTACGATGGAGATGCGTTACGACGACTCCATCGTAAGTCGAAAATATCGTAAGTCGAAGATGGCCTAGCCTACCCAAGAGTCTTAAAGAATGGTGATAATTTAGAAAAACAGAGCAATTTAGAGTACTGCACTGTATGCACTATATACTGTATGTATTTATTAGTTAAAATACTCTATTGCACAGTGAAATGTAAAGTAAAAATAAACAAGGTCAATTCTTAGCCGACCTATATGAACTGCAATTTCATAGAAAGTGTTTTCAGGAAACAGTCCTATCTGCTATAAAAAAAACTTTTAACATGTGTAATGTGAGGATATATCCGGGTCGTTGACGGATCACAACTCGTCACGATGATTGGCTCTGCCGGTCCTGGTCCATAGCCAATGGGGGGAAGCCTAGGGGCGTGGCCCTGACATAATGGAAAGGTGACAGCTGTAAGTAGAGGATTGGTTCTGCTGGCTTTAGCCACAGCCAATGGGGAGACGAGTCAGGAGCGTGGTCCTGGGAGCCTACGGTGGAGTCTGGAAGATTCCATAGAGGCTAACTAGGATTGGTGGAAACGTACCACGTGACACGGGTATTAAATAGGAGTGGAGATGAACAACACAGGGTCAGAACTGGAACGAACAAAGGACAGAGGTGACGCAAGAGCGGGGGTCCAGGCTGCCACCTGGCTGCGCGCGCCTCTCTCTTTCTATCCCTCTCATGCTGTCTGTCAGCAGCGTGAAGGAGTGTTGTAATGAAAGATGAATAAAGACCGGATTCCAGAAGTCGCTTCAACGACCTTTATTACGCATGCATTGAACGTATCGTATCGTGGTAACCTTAAAATGAAATCGCTAAAGCTACATATCATACATGCTTTGAACATATAGTAACGTATCATATTGTACTCTACTCACCAAGATTCTGTCCCTCGTCTGCATACTTGAACGATATTAGGCAATTTTGTCGTATCGCTATCGCCATCGTAAGATCGAAATATCGTAAGTCGGACCATCGTAACTCGGGGACTAACTGTATTTGATACGCATTTGATGAGAACGCATTCTGTGCGAATATTGCCATTTTGAGGTGTTGCCAATTGTTCTGGTTTAACCACGTGATCCTGAAATGCTTTTATGATCATCCAGTACGGATTGATGACATATGTTTGCATGGGCACTGTTGGAATTGTGATGATAAGAGTTGTTGGATGTTAGGTTAAGTTGAGATTAAAGTTACTTAGATGAAAAACAGATTTCCGTGTGCTTCTTTACTAAATTCGTTCGTCATTATCGTAATGACGAACTGTATCCTGCAGTGAGATCTGAATCCTGAAGACCTGACATAATTTCACACGTAACTATTAAAGCGAGTATCATAAATTTTGAAGCGAGTATCATAAATGTTGAAGCGAGTATCATAAATTTTGAAGCGAGAATCATTGATATTATCTCGATCGGTGATGCATACCCCTAGACAACGAGAGAGCCAATAATAAATCGCACAACATAATAACGACACATACACATAATCACACATACATACCCTTAGACAACACAATCACACACAACAACCGCAATTCGCTACTAAGTGGCGGTGACGTCACCACGATGCTTGTGCCAGGCTATGTGCACATTGAGGCCACGTGAAGTGTCGAACGCCTGCTGGCAGGAGGACCCAGATGCCACGGGTCGACTGACTGAGATGACTGGCTGATGCACCACCTGTGCCCACCCGGTACTCCGCTCGATGTTGTGAGCATCACTCCTCCGCCCACTGTTGTTGTTGGAGGGCGACTGCCTCCAACTGCCCAGTAGCGTCCTTCACGAGCCTCCTCCACAGAGGCCGATCTTGACATCGATGGTACCAGTCATCGGCAAGTCCACTCAGGTACACATCCTCCTGTACCACATCACTCCATTTCTTCTCTAGCCCGTGCCACGCCCGTTTAGCCCCCTCGATCCGGTCGAACAAAAGCTGTTAAGGAATGCACAAACACTAACACATATATTAATCATATAGCATATTTTTAACACATTCTTAATTACACCTAACGCCTATCTTTTGTTAATCACACTTAATTAACTACATTAACACATTTTACGTATTTTTTTTTATTTTCTCATATTTCATTTTTACATTTAATTTGTTTTTTAGAACAATAAATACAACACCACTACCATCCCCATCACCCCCATCACCACCATCGCCATCACCACCACCATCACCACCATCACCACCATCCACATCACCTACCACCACCATGACTACGACCACCACCACAACCACCACCATCACAACCACCATCGCCATTACCCCCGTCACCACCACCATCACCACCATCACCCAAGACCTCCGGCATACCAGACGAGGCAGATAACATCTTTGTATATCGAGGTGTCTCGGTAAAGGCTGCTGAATGACTGTCCATTGAAGTTCCGTAGATTACACTCTTTGTTGAATGTTCTTATTTCGTTACATTTAATCTCAAAACACAACAACAATAAAAGACTCACCACCACCACGTATTTATCACCTAGGTGGGTGAGTGGGTGGGTGAGCGGGTGAATGGGTGTGTGAGTGGGTGGATGGGTGAGTGAATGAGTGGGGGAGTGAGTGGATGAGTGAGTGGGCAGGTAAGTTTGTGAGTGAGTGGGTGGGTAAGTAGGTGGGTAAGTGGGTGGGTGAATGGGTGAGTGGTTGAGAGGGTGGGTGGATGAGTGGATAGGTGAGTGGGTGAGTTAATGAATGGGTGAGAGAGTGGGTGGGTGAGTGAGTGGGTGGGTTCATGGGTGGGTGTATGAGTGGGTGGTTGAGTGAGTGGGTGGGTTCATGGGTGGGTATATGAGTGGGTGGTTGAGTGAGAGGATGGGTGAGTGAGAGGGTGGGTGAGTGGGTGGGTGAGTTGGTGGGTAAGGGGGCGAACAGGTGAGTGAGTGAGTGGGTGAGCGAATAATTGTGTCACAGTTTGCATATCTTCATGGTCCCGTAGGTGTCTATGACGATAAGGTTAGATTCGTGTACAGTGATGGACAAGAAGTATCCACCGGGAATTGGCTCAGTCCAAGCCGCATCATTCACAGCCCTGCGTGAAGAACAGAGACAACATAGACTCAGCACCGCACCATAGACTCAACACTGCCACCCATAGACTTAACACTGCCAACCATCGTCAGCACTGCCACCCAAATAATAAACACTGCCACCCATATAGTTAACATTGCCACCCATATGCTCAACACTGCCACCCATAGAGTCAGCACCGCCACCCATAGACTCAACACTGCCACCCATAGACTCAGCACTGCCACCCATAGAGTCAGCAATGCCACCCATAGACTCAGCACTGCCACGCAGAGACTCAACATTGCCACCCATAGACTCAACACTGCCAGCCATAGTTAGCACTGCCACGCATGAGACTCCACTGCTACCTATAAGACTCAACACTGCCATCCATAGACTGACACTGCCACCCATAGACTCAACACTGCTACCCATAGACTCAACACTGCCCATAGACTCAACACTGCACCATAGACTCAAACATACCAATAGACTCAGCACTGCCCATTGAGTCAGCACTGAGACCCATACACTCAAGACTGCACCATAGCCTTAACAGCACCGCCCATTGACTCAACACTGCATCATAGACTCAGCACTGAGACCCATAAACTCAGCACTGCCACCCATAGACTCAGCACTGCACCATAGACTTAGCACTGAGACCCATAGACTCAACATTGCCACCCACAGACTCAACAATGAGACCCATAGACTTAACATTGCCACCCACAGAATAACAAACGAGACCCATAGAATAAACAACACAACCCCAACCTGCAGTAGAGTCGTGCATCGATTCCGAGGAGGTAGACTCCACCCGTAGAGTCCACCTCTATTTTCTTGGCTAAAGCCGGACAGTTTGGACCCCTCACCCACGTCGTGTTGGCGCAGTCAACGTTGGGCTTATGCCACATACGGTATAAGGCGTCGCAGGCCCAGCATTCGTTGGGCGAGCAGCCTACGGCGAAGACGTTGGAGAAGATTTCCAGGAGACTTTTCGAGGTCGTAAACCGGGACGGGTGCTCGCCGGGCGCGGGCGCACTGGCGCAGATGACGCTCAAATAGCCGTCCCTGTCACCGGTGGTGTAGATGTAGCCCGGGGCTCCACCCGTTAATGCACGTGCGCCATCTGCACGCATCCATTCATATATATACACTAGCGGTTAGTACCCGGCGTTGCTCGGGCGAAAAAGGCAGACACACACATGGACTTACACACAGACATTGACCCAAACACATAGAAATACATCGACTTAGACGCACACACACACACACACACATATGGTTAAACCCAGGATGGATCGTTAGCAGGCCAGCCTAAATGTTTCTAACCGGCGAAGATGTTCTATTAGGGGGATGCACGTTTCGCAAGCGTATAGAAGGGAAGGAATTACCGTGGCCGAGAAGACCTGAAGCTTCGTGCGGAGCGACAGACCAGGTATCTTCCACACAGCGTAACGCAGCCAATGAAAAGATAATGGCGCTCGACTGATTTGAAGTGAGACCTCTGCTGTTAAACCGGAGCCGGTCATGAGCACACTGGCCAGGTATGGGAATGTCGGCAATCTCTCCACAACTGGCGCATCACGAATTGTGAGCTGTGGGGGTGGATTGTTCGAAGGTACAAAATACCCAGGCAGGTGCTTAGTTTTGGTGCGGCTGATGGTAAGGCCCCACCTCTTAGTGGCAAGCTCCAGGTACAGCAGCAGTGAGCAGCAATCACCAGAGCATCGGCATACATAACATGGTTGAGCAATAGGGAGGCATCCGTTGACCGCACCCGGGCATCGATCAGTCTCCCATTGTATCTGCACCATATGGTAATTCATTGGGTACAGCCATTGAAGGCTTCACGAACTACGTGGTCAAAAGATATATAAAATAATGTGGAGCCAGAGGACATCCCTGTCACACCGCAAGGTGTAGAGGGAATGGCTCTGACTGACGGCCACGTAGTTTGACGCGGGGCTGCTCACCATCATGAAGGTCCTTAAGGATCGTGAGCAAAGTTTGAGGGACTCTGAAAGCATGAAAAACAACCCAGAGGCCAGGCCTACTGATGGTATCATAGGCCTTGAGCAGGTCAATAAAGCACATACATTCACTCACGCACACACATGGACCTACAGACACGCAAAGAAATGGACTTACACTGATTGACATGGAGCCATGCACACAAAGCGACTAACACAGACGCCCATGGACTGAGACACACAGACATATCGACTGACACACACAAACACATGGACTTACACACACACATATGGACTGACACACGCATAGACATGCACTTTAGATACACACACATACATAGACTGACACACATACAACGACTCACACACACACATCGACTCACACAGACATACGTGGACTCACACACACATTGACGTAAACACACATGTATTTACACACACACATATCGACTAAGACACACACACATGGACTTACACACACATACATAGACTGACACACACATTTCCCTAGACACACATAGTCATATGTACTGTGACACACAGAAATCTACTTTAGATACACACATGTAGATTAACACACACACATCGACTGACACACAGACAGACAAACGCACATTGACTTCCACACTCAGATGGAGCCATACACACACATCGACTCACACACACACGCATTCACTTAGACACACACATCGAGTGAAACACACATGTATGGACTTACACACACATGTAGACTAACACACACACAGCGACTGATAAACACACAAATGGACTGACACACACACACAAACACTTGTACGTACACACACACATGGGGCGTTGTCTGTTTGAAAAGACAGACACACACATGGACTCACACACAGACATGGAGCCACACACATAGAAACCCATCGACTTACACGCACACAAAGACATATGGACTCACACACACAGACATCGACTTTAGGGACACACATGTATCTTCTTGGTTCTTTCGGTAAAGTGACGTAGAAGGGAAGTAATAAAATAATGAAAATAAAACATAATGCAATAAATCTGACGACGTTTCGGCCACAACGCAACCAGGTCTGTCGGGTCTTCACCTGAGGACGGCTGCTTGCGTTGTGGCCGAAAGGTCGTGATAATTATTTTATTATGTTTTATTTTATTATTGTATTACTTCCCTTCTACGTGACTTTACCGAAAGAACCAATAAGATGAATCCCTGCAGTCACGAAAGCTTTAAATGGAAAGACACACATGTAGTTTCTGCACACAAACATTATCATTGTAATATTTGTAAACTTATACTGGTAGGAACGAAGTGGACCAGCCAACAATAGATTATATCGTCCGTCCGTCCGTCCGTCCGTGTATCAACATCGCCCCCTACTGCAAACACTTGGCATGACACTACAAAAACCTTTACACTCAGTGACGCTTTCGGCTTTCCTGTCGAAACAAGTGTATAACATTCCCTTATAATTCCCACAGATATCTTTTAATTAAAACTTTTAAGTTAAAAATTTACTAGCAGCGGCCTAAAGCCTACAGCTAGGCCTAAAGCCTCGAACAACGCCTCAAACTCTCCCTTCATATCGTACCCCCGCGTGTGTGCAAGGGAGTTAATGTTTAACAATGTTACATTCCCTTATGTTTTTAATCCATTTAAAGCTTTTACATAAATAATTAAAGCATTTAAATTAAAAATTTACTCACAGCGGCCTAAAGCCTACAGCTAGGCCTAAAGCCTAGAACTAGGCCTCAAGCCTAGAACTAGGCCTCACACTCTCCCTT
>JAAXLI020001224.1:279271-304178 GCA_014621495.2 Entosphenus tridentatus | reverse complement strand
GGGTGTGTTCATGTGAGGTGAGGGGGACGAGGGGTTGGCTCCGTTGCTTGGTGGTGGCGAGGTCGGGGATGGGGCGCCTGCCGAACGGCTTCGTGGCGGCGGCATCACATAACTATGCTGTGTGTGTACACCTATGTTAACCACACTGTGTGTGTACACCTTTGTTAACTACACTGTGTGTACACCTATGTTAACTATGCTGTGTGTGTACACCTATGTTAACCACACTGTGTGTGTGTACACCTATGTTAACTATGCTGTGTGTGTACACCTATGTTAACCACACTGTGTGTGTACACCTATGTTAACCACACTATGTGTGTGTACACCTATGTTAAACACATTCCTGCGGAGGGAGCTGGTACGAACGTTGGGTTGCTCGGTCAATGGCCAGGGTCAACGGCGGCGTGGTGTATTCCGCAAATATGCCCGACTGTGAGGGTGGGCACAAGCCGGCGTGAGTAGGTTAAACGTTGAGTTTTATAAGGGCAACACAGGGTGACCAGCCCCTCCCCTCCCACCCCACCCCTCCCACCGCCCACCCAGCCCCACCCTCCCCACCCCCCACCCAGCCCCACCCTCCCCACCCAGCCCCTCATCCACCCTCCCCTCCCCACCCAGCCCCTCTCTGCACGACGGACGGATGGACGGACACAATAATCCCCTGTGGGCTGGTGTAACCAGGAGATTCCTACCAGTAGCACACTGTGTGTGTGTGTACACCTATATTACCCACACTGTGTGTGTGTACACCTATGTTAACCACACTGTGTGTGTGTACACATATGTTAACCACACTGTGTGTGTACATCTATGTTAACCACACTGTGTGTGTACACCTATGTTAACCACACTGTGTGTGTACATCTATGTTACTAGTAGGAACCCCCTGGTTCCACCAGCCCACAGGGTATAATTGTGTCCGTCCGTCGTGCATCCAAAAAAACCTCTGCACTGCTTCTGGAAGTTTCTTGCACAATACGTCCGTCACGACGACGCCCAATCGACCAATAGCGATGTATGGTGGCGGTCGACCACGCCTCAATGAGACGCCCGAACAGCGATCCCGTCGGCTGGAGATAGAGCGCGACCACAAACGCAAACGGCGGCAGTCCGCAGTGAATAAAAAAACGGCTGACGTCGAGGCCGAGCTGTCGGCGCTGGCCAAGACAATCCTCGATGCGCGCGACATCACACCCGGCACGATCGCGATGCTGGCTGAGTCGCAGAACTTCGCGAAGGACCCGCACCTCACCCTGGCCTACTTCCACCTTCTGGCCAACGCCCCCGACGCGTTCGTCTTCAACGACGAGCAGCTGTCGGACCAGGACAACGGATCGGCCATCATCGAGCGCGTCATGCACGCGATCGGTGTCTCGGTCGGCCAGGACAACGCCGTGCGCTGCCAGAAGAGTGCTGCAGAGCACGACCCGACAACTGCTCGCATCGCCACATGCGCGTCGTGCAACGAGATTCAGCTTGGCGCCCACAATTCGATCGTCGACGCCGGGCCGGTCGACCAGCTGGGCGCTGCGTTCCGCCTCACCGACCAGCAAGTCGCCGCGCTAGGCGACATTCTCGCAGAGTTGGTCGTGCAGCACGTGTCGGTCCTGCGCTCGGGTGACTGCTACTACCACTTGAACCCGGACCTCGTGCCCGACGCCAACAACGTCGTGCTGTGCACTATGTGCAGCATGGACCCGACCAGCCACAAGTACAGTCTGGTGAACGGCCACGACTACGGCCGGCACGGCGCGCTGCCCAAGCTGAACGGCACCACGCTCAACGCCGTCCTGCCAGCACGTACCTTCAACATTGAAATCTTTGTGCACTCCAACCATTCCACGACAAGCAACTTTCTGCAGCTAACCTCCCTTGGGCCGCGCGACGCGTGGTGCAAGGCGCATAACCGGTTCCGCGCCCTCTACTAGTTGGACGTTGTCGGCGCGTACGCCTGGCTTGACGCCTGGACCGGCCTGCATCATCCGCAATTCTCTGGCGTCGAGATTAACCGATCACCTGAGATGCGCCAGTGCATGGGCGCTGAGAGCGGTCGCATCGAGGACGCCGCCATCGTCAACGACGACCACGACATCGCCAACATGCACACGATGTCGGCAAGAGCGCCGAGTTGCGCCCGCCGCCGGTCGCCATGTCGCGCGCCGAAGACCCCATCAGCGAGTGGGACCACAATGACGCCATCATGGCCTCGGCCTTCGCGCAGCTGTTCATGCTCAGAAAGGGCGTCCCGACGGGATCCATTCCCAAGACGCAACTGCGCCACTGCTTCCTCTTCTACGACGGATGCTTCGAGGATCCACTCTTCGTCGCCACCACCTTGAACCAGCTGCAGTGGCATGCCTGTGTCCATTCAACCACGCGGATCAGCGCCAAGCGCGCCAAGCAGCTGGAGAAGCTGGGCGAGCTCGCCAACTCGTCCGTCTTCCAGGAGCGTCTAGTGTGGGTCCGCGACAATCCACTGTTGGACGAGGCCAAGAAGCTGAACGCGACCGTCTGCCGGATCCTGTCCATGGTCGGGGCGACCGTCCTGTTCAGCCTGTTCGAGCGCGCCGTGACGTGCCCCAAGATGACGGCGATGCGACTCAGATACGGGATTGGCGGCTACTTCTTGGCAGGGGCGCACCCGAATTCGAGGACAACGCTGTACCGTGCCACGCCCTGATAAATCGCTGGAACGATCCTGACTGCATTGTGTCGCGCGCTGGGTTTACACGCGCCAATCTGCTGCCCGAGATCCGCGACAATGCCTCTGCTCGGATTCAGCTGACGCGTTCGAGCCCGGCGCTGGCGGCCATATTGTATGGCAGCAAGCTGCGGACGCTGTTCAACAACGTCTTGCACTGCCTGCAAACCTCGCAGATGCGCATATTGCGCAACTATACGATGCGGGAGCGCGGCGCCTACCTGAAGCTCGCAGCTATCAATGGCATCACCGAGCCGCAGAAGGGCAGCCGCTTGCACTGGCACATGACGGCGTACGCGTCGGCACTGTCGTGGCTGCGCCCATTGACGTGCGGCGGGCCGTCGGCTGCATCCTCGACAGTGTTTCCTGCATGCACCTGGCGCCTGACGTGCGCGATTGGTACAAGGACATACTCGCGCTGGACATGGACGTGGCGCGGCCGCGCGCCATCGAATTGGCCGTGCCCGACGCAGCCAGCGACTACGATGAGTTTGTCGCCATCGCGCAGCGCAAGGCGCCGCTGGTGGACCACCACGAGCATGGCTTCACGTGCGAGAAGCTGCCGAAGGGCATGGTGAAATGCAGACTCAGCATGGGTCGTGGTCTGCACGAGCACGAGACCGGTCCCGTCATGGTCGCTCTCCATCAGCGTGCTCGACGACAAGGAGGGCAAGCGCGCCATTGTCGAGGGCCTGGCGGACGACGCCGCCACGATCACAATGATTGACGAACCGTACGATCCGCTCAACGGCGAGCTAATTCAACCGCACCCGATCGGCCCGATCGTGTGGGAAATGTTTAATGTTTTTGTATGGAGACGAAGTCGTCGTAGAGGCAACACGGTTTATTTATAATATAACAAGGTACACTTAATCCCTAACACAACATGGCGCCGATGATGGCAGCCTCAGCCGGTTGGTGCACCCTGTTTTGTCTTGTTTTGTCTGTTAATTCAGTGTTCTGTCAAGTTTTTCGGAGTTCTCTAACAAGAGATGCACTTTTAAACATTAGGGAAACAACCCCTGTGGATTTATTTCCCACTTTTTTGCTTCCAGTGGCAGAATTAGTGGGCATTCTAGTCAAAGCCGCGCTCGACTTTGCTCAAGCAGCGAAATGCCGCTGAAGGGGTAAACGGGCGGGGGCTCTAGTGCCGCTACGCAGACGCGGGATCCGAACAGTGCTTCCAAGCTTTTTCCTCTCCAACGTCCGTTCACTGTGCAACAAAATGGACGAACTTCAGCTACTGATGGTGAAAAACAGAGACTTTTTTTCATATTCTGTCTTGTGCTTCACGGAGACATGGCTGTATGATTTGATCCCGGAATACTGCTTTAGAACTGGCAGGCTTCCAACTCATAAGATCGGATCGGGACATAGCACTCCCTGGCAAGACGAGGGGCGGTGGAATTTGTTTTTACACTAACAGTGGCTGGTGTGTAGATGTAACAGTGATTCTGCAACATTGTTCTCCGGACCTGGAATCATTTTTTATAAACTGTAAACCTTTCTACTCGCTTCGCGAGTTCGCGTCGCTCATTTAAGGTTGGAGTTTATTTGCCGCCGGGTCCTCAGGTTAAAGAGGCCCAACGCATGCTCGCCGACCAGATTATGAGTGTGGAGCGAGCAAATCCAGATTCGCTGGTTATCGTACTCGGCGATTTTAACAAAGGTAATCTCAGCCACGAACTCCTCAAATACAAATAATTCATTAAATGCCCTACCAGAGAAGGGAACACTCTGGATCACTGCTACAGTACAGTCAGTAGAGCCTACCACGCCGTCCCCCGAGCAGCACTGGGACACTCTGACCATCCCATGGTCCACCTGATTCCTGCATACAGGCTGAAACTAAAGCTCTGTAAACCTGCTGTGAGGGCATCTAAACAGTGGACCAGTGAGGCTATGGAGAATCTGCGGGCGTGTTTGGACTGTACTGACTGGGATATGTTCACGACTGCTACCAATAGCCTGGATGAACTCACAGAGGCTGTGACGTCATACATCAGCTTCTGTGAGGACTGCTGTATTCCAACACGCACCAAGGTGAACTTCCACAACAACAAGCCCTGGTTCTCAGCAAAGCTCAGAAGGTTGAGGTTGGAGAAGGAGGAAGCGTTTAGGAGTGGGGATAGAGACAGATTCAAGTAATCTCAAGAACAGGTTTAGCAAGGCCGTGAGAGAGGCTTAACGACTGTACTCAGAGAGACTAAAACATCAGTTCTCTGCTAACGACTTTGCTTCGGTCTGGAGAGGGCTCAGGCAGATCACCAACTACAAGCCCAGATCCCCTCACACCACTAACGACTCCCGCCTGGCCAACGACCTGAACGAGTTCTACTGCAGATTTGAAAGACAATTAGACTGTCCTGAACTACCCCTTCTCACCCAAGAGGCCTCCCCCCTCCCCCCCCACTACAGAGACGACTCTCTCAATTCAGGAGGGAGAGGTTAACAGACTTTTCAAGAGGCAGAACCCCTGCAAAGCAGCTGGGCCAGACTCTGTCTCTCCAGCGACTCTCAAGAACTGCGCTGACCAGCTGTCTCCGGTATTCACCAACATCTTCAACACCTCACTGGAGACATGCCATGTACCAGCCTGTCTCAAGTTCTCCAACATCATCCCTGTGCCCAAAAAGATAAGGCCAACAGGACTTAATGATTACAGATCCGTCGCCCTAACCTCTTTGGTAATGAAGTCTTTTGAGCGTCTGGTGCTGGCACATCTCAAAGCTATCACAGACCCTCTCCTGGACCCCCTGCAGTTTGCCTACAGAGCCAACAGGTCTGTGGATGACGCAGTTAACATGGCCCTTCACTTCACCCTACAGCACCTGGACTCCCCAGCAACCTACGCCAGGATCCTGTTTGTGGACCTTAGCTCTGCTTTCAACACCATCATCCCTGCCCTGCTTCAGGACAAGCTTTCCCAGCTGAACGTGCCCGACTCCACCTGCAGGTGGATCACAGACTTCCTGTCTGACAGATAGCAGTGCGTTAGGCTGGGAACACAAGTCTCTGACTCCCGGATCTCCTCAGGGCTGCGTCCTTTTCCCTCTGCTCTTATCCCTGTACACCAACAGCTGCACCTCCAGTCATCCCTCCGCAAACTCCAAGAGTTTGCGGACGACACCACCATCATTGGGCTCATCTCTGGTGGGGATGAGTCCGACTATAGGTGGGAAGCTGACAACCTGGTGACCTGGTGTAGCCAGAACAACTTAGAGCTTAATGCTCTTAAGAAAGTGGAGATGGTTGTGGACTTCAGGAAGAATACAGCCCCACTCACCCCATCACCCTGTACGACTCCCCAGTCAACACTGTGGAGTCCTTCCGCTTCCTGGGCACTATCCTCTCCCAGGACCTCAAGTGGGAACTGAACATCAGCTCTCTCATAAAGAGAGCACAACAGAGGATGTACTTCCTACGGAAGCTGAAGAAATTCGACCTGCCAAAGACAATGGATGGTGCACTTCTACACAACCATCATTGAGTCCATCCTCACCTCCATCACCATCTGGTACTCTGCTACCACTGCAAAGGACAAGAGCAGACTGCAGCGTATCATCCGCACTGCTGAGAAGGTGATTGGCTGCCATCTGCCAATCCTCGAGGACCTGTACACCTCGAGGACTCTGAGGCGAGCGAGGAAGATTGTGGCCGACTCCTCCCACCCTGGACACTCTCTGTTCCAGCTACTCCCCTCCGGCAGAAGGCTGCGGTCCCATCAGGACCAAAACCTCACGCCACAAAAACAGTTTCTTCCCATCCGCTGCTGGCCTCTTCAACAATGCCAGGGGCTCAAACTGACTTTAACGCTCAAACTGACTTTAACACAATATCTGCACAATGACACCCTGCCATATGTGCACTATGTTACCCTATTTGCATTTTTGAAATTTTATATTCTATATTATAGCTATTGTATAGTTTAGATTTTATTTTATTACATTTTTACATACTTTAGATCCTTAGTATTAGTTAGACTTGTACCTTTAGTATAGTTAGACTTGTAAACCACTTATTTAAGATTCCTATATGTTGAATGTATGCACCTTCCGGCCAAAGTAAATTCCTTGTCCGTGCGAACTTTCATGGCGAATAAAGCCCTTTCTGATTCTGATTCTGAAAGGGGTAGTGGCCCCTTTCACTCACAACCTTGGGAGGTACAGCCTCCGGGCTATCGTACCTAGATAACTTTAGCTATACTGACTTCTCTAGCCCTCCGGCTGGCTAGACCTAGGGGAGGCTGACCCACCGCTGGCCCGGTGGGTCCCTGACCACTGGCCCATCCACACCTGGCCCTCAGAAGAACATCAGGCCGAGGGAACCTCAGGGTCCTAACCTCTTGACCACTGGCACCGCACTGAGCCCTGGCCTTTAAAAGGACATCGGTGGCTTGGGGTCCAGGGTCTTCTCTCCAGGCGGTTTCTGGCTTCGGCTTGAGGCGAACTGCCCAGCGCTCTCAATAACCCGCTTTATATACTGTTTCCCCCTGAGGGGCGGGGCCCTGTGGGATCGTAGCATCCCCCAGCCCCCTCCCCTCAGAGGGATCCTGACCACCGTTGGCCCAACCGGTCCAGACCGGTTTCTACCGCACCCCACCGAGAGGCGGGGGGTTCTGCGGGTCCCGGCCAGGAGTACACAACCACCCCATACCGGTAAGCACCCTGGGTTCTGGCGCGCGTGTGTGTGTCAACATGACCACCACATATGCACTGGCCCACGAGCGACGCCTACCTGGTCGAGTCCAATCTGCTCATCAACACTCTCATTGGCTGCCACAACAACTCGTCAGTGATCAGCGGCCAGGACGCCGGCGAGGTGGTCGAGGCGTATGAGGCCACCTACATGACCAAAGAGGGAGCGCCGCTGAAGCACGCCGCGGCCATGATGCTGACCAAGATGGACGACATCCGGCAGCATCCCAGCCGCGCCGACGACACGGGCACCGCGCTGTGCTCGGGCAAGCACCTGGCGTCCGGCACAGTGAATACTTTCATCGGTTGTCACGAGTGGTCGATGCCGCTTATGGTGCATGCCTTGCTCGGCCATGCATCCAACATTACGAGCGACACCTTCCGCTACCTCTTCCCACATGCGGCCGTGTCATACCTGGACCGGCGCGTGCAGCGAGACGCCGATGGCGACGACGCCGACGATGGCGACAACGCCGACGATGGCAACAACGCCGACGATGGTGACAACATCAGTGATGACAATGACAGTGACAGCACTGCAACCGAGCCGATCATTGACGACGACCAGTTCGTCGATGATGCCCTGGCCGACCTGCTGGCCGGCGTCGATCACAACGAGAAGAACGACGACTCAATCGGTGGCGCCACTGCATACAAGCTGGCGTAAGGCGAGGTCGTGTTCATTTCACAGGCCGAATCGTATGACAACTGAGGTCCGCACTTTGCTGACTACTCGTACCTCGATTTTGAATCGATTGTCGAGCTGCAGCGCAAGAAGGCATGCGCCGCGCCTGGCGACAGTGGCGCCGCCGCTGCCGCAGCCACAGGGCGGCCGACACGGCCGGAATTTGTGCTGGGCGCAGACCACCCGCTGGCCAACGACTTTGAGGCCGTCATCCGGCATAAGATGCGCACTGCTGTGCTGGCGGGTCGTCCGCCGCCGTCGTTCCCGGGCAATAAGCCCTTCGACGAGGAGCTGGTGTCCGCGTGGCAGCGCGAACTGTTGCCGTTTGCCAAGTACGTGCTCGATCTGGTCGTGCCGTGGATGTCGGGCACGGACCCGCAGTTTGAGCACGATGGCGACAGACTCGCACAGCTCCTTCACCAATGGGACCGGCGGTCAGCCGGCCTGGTCAACCGCCAGCACTTCCACTTCGTCAACAACCTCATGCTGATGCGATTTTGCTGCAACCACAATGAGGAGATCACCAGCGTCTGGCGCGACTGGAACACTGATTACTGGGGCCAGCGCGGCGACGTCAAGAAACCGACGGGGCTGCGACCTGACGACGATGGCAACGGGGACGGCGAGGCGCAAGGCCGGCTGTGCCCATCCGAGTTGAACGAGCTGGTACAAGCGGCGTTTGACCACGATTTGCGCGTGCGTACGGCGAACTAGGTGTTGGTGAGCACGTGCGAGGATGTTTGGGGCGACGCCGAAGGAGCTGGCAATGCAGGCCCCGCCGAACGCATGCTCGACCGCGATGTCTACAAGGTCGCCTCGTGCGACCTCTCCAACCTCACCGACGACCAGCATTCCATCGTGTCCGCGCTGGTCGACAGCGGCGAACAGCAGTTGCCCATGATGCACGGCGGTGGCAGGTGTGGCAAAAGCTACGTCATCGTAAAGACGGTGGACGTGATCAAGGAGTGCGGTGGCATGACAGTGTGCTGCTGCTACACTGGAATTGGGGCGGCGCCGCTGTCCGGCGGACAGACGTTTGCCCGGATGTGGTTGTCGTGGGTCAAGGACCTCAACGCTGGCGACCTGGTCGTCAAGATGTTCAACTTGCTCGGCGGTAAACGCCTGCGCCTCGTCGTCATTGACGAGGTGTCAATGCTGCCGTTCGGCTTCCTCGTGCTGCTCGATGGGCGTCTGCGTGCCATGTTCGACCCTCTGAAGCTGTTCGGTGGCATCTCCGTCCTGCTCGTGGGCGACTTCCTCCAGCTGCCAACGACCGTCAACAGGCAGGACCTGTACTGCGTGTTCTACTCGACGCACGCCGAGACGTCCGACGGGGTGAAGGCAAAAGCCCTGTTCCAGCATTTCCGCGTCCTGCACATGGACACGCAGATGCGTGCCGCCGAAGATTACGACCGCTGCCATCGCCTACAGGCATTTCCGGGCGCTGCCGGCGCGATACCCGACTGGCATGTCGTGGTCGGCGGACGACTTCGACTGCCTGGTGCTGTGGCGCTGGTTGAACAGCCAGATCGTCACCTTCTTCACGCAGATGTATGTCTCGCGGCGCCCGGAAGACGTCTTCCTGTTCAACACGTTCCTGTACACTAGCTACCTGGTGGGAAAGATGTCCGTGCAGCGCCCGTATGTCGGCGCGCTGCAGCGCTATTTCTGGATCATTCCAATCTATGAGGCAGCACATTGGCAACTCCTGCTGATTGCCAACGCAGCCAGCCCGGCTGGTACGACTGTGTTTGTTCTCGACTCGCTGGCGTGAAGCAACGGCAGGTCGGACAACGCACGATCGCTCGAGGCGTTCGCCGCCGAACTCGTTTGCAGGGTCCTGTCGCCTGACGCGCCTGTCGCAGCACCGCTGTGTGTCATTCAGGCGGTTGTGCCGCGGCAGCCAAACACAGACAACTGCGGCGTGCACGTCATCATTAATGGCATGCACGCCGTGCAATCGTACGACCGCTTCGTCGCACACGATGGCGACAGCAACGGAGTCCTGAACTGCCTCGAGTGGTACGACCTGGACGCGATACCCGTCTTCCGCCACTGCCTGCTAGCAGAATTGCACTCTTTATAGGCGGGGGAGAGGCTGCTTTAGGTGGTACATGCACATCCAGGTAGAGTAAGTATTGTATGACAACTTGTTCAACAACCCCTCGATGGGTATTGTACTCTTTTTTTTTGAGGAACAGCTTTTTTTTTCTCTCCACCATCCCAGGTCCCCACTCGGTCCCCACCCTTCACCGCCAGCTTGTGCCCGCCCTCACAGTCGGGCATATTTGCAGAATACACCACGCCGCCGTTGACCCTAGCCATTGACCGAGCAACCTAACGCTCCTACCAGCTCCTTCTGCAGGAATGTGTTTTCTGGGAGGTATTGAGCATCATTCAGGCCCAAATATAAAGACCTCATTAAATTCTGTAGATTTTTCAAGCAAAAAAGGTATTGGTATTCTACATGCAAACATCAGAGGCCTCGTAAATAAATAAAGTCAAATAAAACTAGAAGTGTCAAATTTAGACCCAGACATTTTTTTGCCTAACAGAAACGTTTCTCACTCCGGCCATAAATGACTTGCAAATGACGATTGACAACTACAACCCTTTTCGGCTTGATCGAGGGTCTAAAGGAGGTGGAATAGCCATATATCTCCGTAATACTATAGCATGTTCACCAGCTCACTCCGTGTAAAACAAATTTTGCTTTGAGAGTCTGGCTATTAAAAGAACTCTCCCGAATAATTAACAGATATTAGTAGTGTGTTGTTATATGTGAAATAGTTTTAGTGGGAGATCTAAATTGGAATTGGCTAA
Source organism: Entosphenus tridentatus (assembly GCA_014621495.2). Lineage (NCBI taxonomy): Eukaryota > Metazoa > Chordata > Hyperoartia > Petromyzontiformes > Petromyzontidae > Entosphenus > Entosphenus tridentatus. The sequence continues at coordinate 293,269 of JAAXLI020001224.1, read as the reverse complement.
ATCCACCGGCTGTGGACTCAAATTTTACAGATGAATTTAACCTGTTTCAATTAATAAATGTCCCAACAAGACCCAACTAAGAAAATCTGGGACATTCATCACTACTTGACGTCCTATTGACAAATGCCCCTCACAATTTCACACTAACTGGTGTTCTGGGTAATAACCTTAGCGACCACTCCTTCATATTTGGGGTGAGATCATCGGCCAAACTCAATATCCCCCCTAAATTGGTTGAGAAGCACTCCCTGAGACACTTCAGCATTCAGGCATTTAGAAATAATGTATTTAACTCGGATATTGACAATGTCTGTGATATCCCCGACCTGACAACGGCTTGGGAGACATTCAGATCCACATTTCTCAAAATTCTTAACAAACATGCTCCGTTGGTTAGATTTCAAATAAAAGGCAATCGCCCACCATGGTATGATCTACTAAGCTCGTGAAAACTAGAAACAAGGCTTGGGCATCTGCTCATAAAAGTAACTTGGTAAATGACTCGCTAGAAGACAGGATATTAAGAAATAGATGTGCCAAAAAAATACGAAATGCAAAAAAAAATTTCTTTTCCTCCGTGCTCCTGGAATCAAATGGCAATGCCAGGATTTTCTGGAAAACAATCAAATGTATTAAAAAAACATCTAAAACAGATAATCTGCCTGTTATGCTTAACCGAAATGGGGAGTGTTTTTCAGATCTGAAGCTGGTGACCTTTATGACAATGTATTGGGAGTAACCCGAGCTCAAGTAATTTCGGAAAACACTGACCAAACGTTAAACAAATTTAATTTCTTGCCTATACACGAAAATAATGTTCTAAAACAAATGTCTAACCTCAAAGGGTCTTCCGCTACCAGAGCAGATAGTATTCCCGTTTTTGCTCTGCTTACTGTTGGTCACCTAATTAACAAACCAATAGCCCATATTTACAACCTATCCATCAAAGAAGCATCACTACCTATAGAATGACAACATTCCTATGATCGTTCACTTCACAAAGGAGGCCCTAAAGATGATCCAAATAACTACTGACCGATCTCAATTTTGTCTCCGTTGATGAAATAATTACTGAACTATCAAATTAGTAGTTTCCTGTCCGACAACAATATATTACATAGGAAACAATCAGGAATCCGAAAAAAATACAGCACCGCAACTGCTGCATGGGACTTCTCTAAATCACATTTACAGTAGCCTTGATAAAAAGCAATACTGCGCCAGTCTATTTCTAGACTTGTCCAAAGCTTTTGATATAGTGGACCACAACACGCTGCTAAGTAAAGTAAGTTGCCTCCTTTTCTCCAAGCACGCAGTAGAATGGTTAAAAATTACCTCTCTTCTCGCACCCAAACTGTCTTCACAGATGGTTGGAGGTCAAACAGTGTGAAGATAAAAAAGGAGTTCCACAGGGTTCAATCCTCGGCCCCCTCTTGTTCTCTCTTCATGTCAATGACTTGGCCACTTACCTGGATCATTCCAGGGTAAATCTTTCTGCAGGAGACACTATACTGATTACTGCTGGACGCTCTCCGGATGACGTGATTGCTAGGCTCCAGGTCGATTTCGACAAACTACAACGACAGCTAGATGCTCTTAAACTAGTCCTGAATACCTCCAAAACCAAGATGCTATGCTTCTTACCAGGACTAAAGCAGGACGTTATTTTCCCTATTTATATTCAAAAACGAATTATGAAATAGAGCAAGTCAACATCTATAAGTATTTTGGGGTCATCCTTGATTCAAAAATGAATTTTCAAGAACACATTGATTATATTGGTAAAAAGACAAAAAAAATGGTTTTCTGTATCGATACAAGCGCTGTTTTCCACCTATGTTGCGTTTGGAATTGATAAAAGCTACCATAATGCCTCTACTTGATTACTGTGATATCGTATATAAATCAGCACACAGTACTGTTCTGAAGAAACTTGACTCAATATATCACTCGGCTTTAAGATTTACATTGAACTGCCCATATAGGACCCACCACTGCGATCTCTACATTGGGTCAAACTTAACTTCTTTTAATGATCGACGGCTTATGCATCAGATATTATTTATTTACGATGTACTTACAAAACGATTACCTGCTGGATCTCCTCATTGTTTCGGAAAGAGATATGAGCTAAGATCTTCGCTCATTTACCAGCTACCACATTCCTTATTGCCGTACAAATACTGGAGGAAGGGCCTTTGCTATAGATGCCCCCAGGATCTGGAATGCTATCGCAATTAAACTCCAGCTTGGGTCATTACCTACAAGACCATTACTCAAAACTGCTCTAGAGGAGTCGTACAACCCTAGCTGCCACTGCTATCCATTGGCCTGAAATCAAATATATAGCTATAAATGACAAATGCGAGAAATTGTCATGTATTTTGATTTTAGTGTGCTGCTGCTACTATTGTTACTCCTGCTATTATGGATTGACTCATGCAGCTAGCGAAGGATGCCAGGTTTAATAATATATGATATGTATGTCGCTATTGTAAACTTTCAATCACATTTCTTATTATCACTGTTACATTGTTTTATAGCATTATTTTAGTAATTTCTAGAAAGGTTTAGTTTAGCCCGATTTTTTGTATGTAGTATAGAGTTATACTTACATTTTTTAAAATCTATATTACATTATCATTGTTATTGTAATCTAACATCAAAATGGGATTTTTTGCACATTTTTGTACGCAGCATAAACAAATGGTGCTTTTCTGGAAGATTTGATTGTTTTTGGAGGGGAAGTTTCAATTTGGGTAAAGTAAATTTTAAATGTATCTTGTAATTGTATTGTTTGTTGCGGTTGCACTTGAATCAAGAGCCGAATGGCTCACAGGGTTATTCCAAATAAATGAAACTGAAACTGAAGTGAGTGAGTGGATGAACGAGTGGGTGGGTGAGTGGATGGGTGGTTTAATTGGTGGGTGAGTGAATTGGTGAGTGGGTGGGTGGGTGAGTGGATGAGTGAGTGAGTGGATGAGCGAGTGAGTGGAAGAGCGAATGAGTGAGTGGGTGAGTGAGTCGGTGAGTGAGTGGGTAAGTGGGTGAGTGAATGAGTGGGTGAGAGAGTGGGTGAGTGGGTGAGTGAGTGGATGAATTGGTGAGCGTCTGAGTGTGTGGGTCGGTGAGTACGTAAGTGACTCAGTGGGTTCGTGAATGCGTTAATGGGTTATTGAGTGGATGATCTAGTGAGTGAGTGGATGAGTGAATGAGGGTGTGGGTGATTGAGTGAATGGGTGAACGGGTCAGCGGGTGGGTGAGTGAGTGGATGAGTAAGTGAGTGAGTGGATGAGTGAGTGAGTGGATGAGTGAGTGAGTGAGTGGGTGAGTGAGTAAGTGAGTGGATGAGTGAGTGAGTTGGTGAACGAGTGAGTGCGTGAGTGGGTGAGTGGGTGTGTGAGTGGGTGGGTGAGTGAATGGTGATTGGGTGAGTGGTTGGGTGAGTGGGTGGGAGGGTGAGTAGATGAGTGAGTGAGTGGATGAGTGAGTGGATAAGTGAGTGAGTGGGTGAGTGGGTGGGAGAATGGGTGGATGAGTGGATGGATGAGTGGTTAATTAAGTGGTAACGTGAGTGGGTGGGTGAGTGAGTAGGTTTTTGACTGAGTCGGTGAGTGAATGGGTGAATGGGTGAGTGGGTGGGTGGGTGGGAGGGTGAGTAGATGAGTGAATGAGTAGATGAGTGAGTGAGTGGGTGAGTGAGTGAATTGGTGATTGGGTGAGTGGATGAGTGAGTGGATGAGTGAGTGAGTGGAATGGAGAACGTAGACGAAGGTTTCTTCCAAGATGAACAACAACGCCGGTCCCTCTGGGGACCCGGTTTCTATTCTCTGCAGCGTGACTGGCTCCGCCCTTGGCCACGACCACCTTCAACAATCCTCTGGAAGGATCTGGATGCTAACCACGTGACCACCCCTAGCCCCCACTCGGGCCCCTTTATAGACTTAACTGGCCACGTGTCCTCTCGGGTCAAACAGAGTGCCATGGCCTTTAGTAACCTCATTCCTACGGCCGGCACTCCAACACCCTGTCGTGTCGGGCTGGCACTGCACACCAAGCGCGGTGCCATCCAGCGCCATCAATCAGCGCTCACTGGCCCCTCTAGGGCCGCTACTACTCCCACACCACTGTGGTATCTGCGGTGTCGTTACACCGCACGCCGTGCCCCTCTAGGCCGGTACTGCACAGTGACATCCCGCGCTGTCACTACATCTGTATCCCTGTGTTTGTCTATGGGTATCTATTCATCTCTGTCTATCTCTATGGATATCTGTGTATCTTTGTGCATTTCAATGGGTATCTGAGTATCTCTATGGGTCTTTGTGTATTTTTGTGTATCTCTATGGGTCTATGAGTATCTCTATGGGTCTATGAGTGTCCCAAAGGGTATCCGTATATCTCTGTGTATCTCAATGGGTCTCTGTGTGTCTCTATCGGTCTCTGTATATCTCTACGTATCTCCAATCATCTTTGTTTATCTCTCTGTATATCTATGGGTCTCTGTATCTCAATATGTCTCTAAGTATCTCTATGGGTCGCTACGTATCTCTATTCATCTCTAAGAGTATCTGTCTACCTTTATGTGTCTATGTGTAGTGGTGGTAAGCGCCGGTGTGTAGCGAGTCATCGCGGGGCGGGTGCTTACATCACGGTCCGCATGTGGGTGCTTACATCGCGGTCCGCATTAGCCCCGCCTTATATAAGGCGGCGCGCGGGAGCGCTCGAGGCAGTTTACACCAGCGAAGACCGAAGACGAAGAAGCTGCCTAGGACCCCGGGACCCCTAGCCCCGCTGCCCTTATCAGGGCCGGGTCTCTGTGTGGCCCGGTGGTGAGACCCTGGGTACCCATCAGCCCGACGTCCTTATCAGGGCCGGGTTGATGGGCCAGTGGTCGGGTAGCCGGTGTGGGTTCAGAATAGTATAGCCGGTGTAGGCTCAGAATAGTATAGCCGGTGTAGGCTCAGAATAGTGTAGCCGGTGTGGGCTGAGAACAGTATAGCCGGTGTAGGCTCAGAACAGTATAGCCGGTGTGGCTGAGAACAGTATAGCCGGTGTAGGCTCAGAACAGTATAGCCGGTGTAGGCTCAGAGCAGTGTAGCCAGTGTAGGCTCGGGATAGTGACGGTGTATACAGCCTTGTGTAGGCTGTATGGTGTCAGCGTTACGTGAAGAGAACAATAAAGAGAAGTGCTGCCCCTTCACTCGTCTCCTGCCGAATTACAACGTTACAACTGGTGTCAGAAGTGAAACAGTCTTCCCGGCATGGATACCAGGAAGACTGTGCGTAATCACGATCACGAACAGGAGGACGACCAGGAGGGGCTGGCTCACCAAGCTGCGGGGGGAGAGGCAGAGGGGATGCCGACGCCGCAGCTCCCGTCGCAAATGGCCGACACGCCGCTCCACTCTCAAGATGGGCTCCGGGACGCGCACTCCCGCCTGGCCGAGTTGCTGCTTGCCGCCGCCTCCATTTTGGCAGAGATCACGGCTTCGGGAGGAGATGGAACCGCCGGGAGGGAGGAGAATTGGCGCCAAACGCCGGCTCGCCCCAGCACCGCTCCGCGCGCCACGGATTGGCGCCAAAATCTTCTTCCCGCCACGGACACTGAAATTGGCGCCAATTTCCCGCCTGGGTTGTCGATTGGCGGGAACCAGGAGCACCACGTGGCCGAGGACTTCCACGGGCCGCCTCCCGCCTCATCGGCGTGTGCCGGGCGTTGCCATGACCAGCCCATGGAAGGGCCCACGGCTGCCAGGAGTGAGGGTGCTGCAGGGGGCCTTCTGCTATCAGAGGAAGAGCAGGCGCTTCATCAGCGGCTACCGCCGTTGATGGTCTTCCAAGCCGAGGGAGGTGATTGGGGAGCCTTCCAACGGAGGTTCCTCGCTCATCAGGAGATGTCGGGGTGGTCCGACGCCACGGCGCTGCGGGCGCTTCCGGCGACTCTGGACGACGACGCTCTCGCCACCTTCCGGTCGACTCCGAGGGCCGGGCGCTCTACGCTACAGGCCGCGCTCCGTCTTATGGCCAGGGTCTACGGACCACCGTCGGCCTGCCGCCACCAGTTCTACGCTCGCCGAAAGGGTGACGCTGAAACCCCTCTCGCCTACCATACTGCGCTTCTGGCTTTGGCCGATGCCGCCTTTCCTCGAATGGACGAGGAGGGCAAGGACGCCATGGTCACGGAGCAGCTTCTGGCGTTGGCATAGGACTTGGGGGTTCCCATTAACGCGGCTGACGAAGTGGACATATGCTCGTTGCGGGTTGCTACGAGCATCCATGCACACGAGGTTCTCAAGCGGAAGTGACCCGTTGTCTGCGCATCAGCCTCCGTTCCTGCATCAGCTACGCCACCCTGTGAACCCCAAGATGCTCTACCCCAAGAGGAGGCCTTCGCCACGGCGCGGGCGGACGACTGGAGGTCGGGTGCTCGGTCGCCCCTGCGAGCGCCCCGCAAGCTGGAGCAACCGAAAGCAGCGACGCCGCTCGTCAGGTGCTACAACTGCGGCCTTCGAGGCCACGTCACATCCGGGTGCCGGGCTCCACGTCGAGGCGCCACGGGACCTCGTCCGGACAACGCCCAAGGCCCCAAGTCGCCCCAACAGCCCCCGGCAAGTCGCGGCACTACACATGCTCGGCCCACGCACACATTGCACACGGGTCGCCGTTCTATGGCTGTCGGGTCGCGCGAGTTGGCAAATGCTTCAGTGCGGGGAGGGGGGTGCGTACGGGAACTCGGACCGGGTCAGTGGTCTGAGCTGGCCCATAGGGTCGTAGCCGCATCGGCCGGTTCGTCCGTAGTAGCTGGGTCGATTGACGGGGTTGACGTGCGGGTTTTGATTGACACGGGGGCGTCGGCAACGGTCATTTCCGACCTTATATATAACATTCTACCTGTTCAATGTCGACCCTTACTCCCGGTAGACGTTCCATGCTATGCGGCGAATGGGGGATCCTTGGGGATTGTGGGTCAGATCCGGGCGGCTATTCGCATCGGGGATATTAGGTTATCGGGACATATTTTGGTCTCTTCTTCCCTCGCGGTTCCTTGCTTGTTGGGAACGGATTTTCTGGCTTAAATGCCCATTAAAATACTCATTGACCAGGGTTGCATCGAGCTTCCCTCAGGCCGCCGCATAGCATTCTTGTCGGCCCCTACCAAATTACGCACTGTTTGCGCAACGGTGCGTGCGAGGGTTGCCCAGACGGTGCGCGTACCCCCGGGATCGCAAATGCTGGTGCCCCTTCGGTTGCAGAAGCCCTTTGAAGTGGGTACGATGGAGCAGGGTGTACTGTTGGGTCCGTCTAACGCAGCTGTCAGGGGCTTGGATTTGGCGGTGGCTCAGACAGTGGTGCGGGGAGACAGGGACCCTTTCGTGGTAGTTTTGAATGCGGGGTCGCGAGCGGCTGTCATTCCACAGGGTACCGTGCTAGCTCATGCGGCACCGGTGCCTGTGGGTGACCAGCTGGTTGCGCAAGTTGAGTCTGCTCCTGCCCCGCATCTTAAATCAGGGAGTGATGGGGAGTGGTTGGACTCGCTGTGTGCCGGATCCTGCGACCTGTCTAGCTCACAGTTGGGGGCATTGCGTGGCCTGTTACTTGAGTTTTCTGACGTTTTTAGCAAACATAAATTTGACATTGGGTGCACTGACCTCTTACGTCACCACATTGATACGAGTGACGCGGCCCCCATTCGGCAAAATCCATTCCGGCTAAGCCCGGCCGAAAAAGAGCATGTTCAATCGGCCGTCAATGACATGCTGTCTGCCGACATTATCTCGCCCTCATCCAGTCCGTGGGGGGCCCCCATCGTGCTTGTGAAAAAACATGATGGGTCCCTGCGCTTTTGCGTCGATTTTCGTCGCCTAAATAAGATCTCTGTGGCTGACGCATATCCGCTCCCCAGAATGGACGAATCCCTGGATGCTTTAGTGGGGGCACGATACTTTTCGATGTTAGACCTGCTGTCGGGATTCTGGCAACTGCCCCTTGACGAGGTGTCAAAGCCCAAAACTGCGTTTCGCACGCCTGTCGGCCTGTTTGAGTTCAATCGGTTACCAATGGGACTCCATTCCGCTCCTGCCACGTTTCAGAGGTTAATGGAATTGGTTTTGTCGGGCCTTCAATGGGATACCTGTTTAATTTACCTGGACGACGTCATCGTTTTCAGTAGAACGTTCGAGGAGCACCTCCTACGGTTGAGGGCAGTGTTCCTCAGGATGCGGGCCGCTAAGTTAAAGTTTAAACCGCAGAAATGCCACCTGCTTCGGGAATCTGTACGGTATTTGGGGCATATCGTCAGCCGTTCGGGGATCTCCACTGATCCCGCTAAGACGCAGTGTGTCGGCTCTTGGCCAACGCCCACTACTGTCGGCGAGGTCCGCAGTTTTATTGGGTTTGCCTCCTATTACCGCCGGTTTGTCGAGCGGTTTGCCACCATCGCCAAGCCCCTGCATGCTTTGATGGTGAAAGGTGTTAAGTTTCGTTGGGGACCGGAGGAGGAGGCTGCCTTCTGCTCCCTTCGGGACGCCTTGGTGGGAGCTCCGCCCCTGTGTTACCCTGATTTCAATACACCGTTCTTGCTTGACACAGATGCCAGTAACACGGGCATTGGTGCGGTGCTCTCCCAAGTGGTCGGGGGGGTCGAACGCATCGTCGCCTACGGTAGCAGGGTGTTGTCGCCGGCGGAACAACGCTACTGTGTCACTCAGCGCGAGTTACTGGCTATCGTCGTTTTTGTTCAACAATTTCGACCATACCTCTACGGACGACACTTTACGGTTCGTACGGACCATGCGGCACTTCAATATGCGCTGCGCATCGCACAGCCGTCGGGTCAGTTATCTCGCTGGTTGGAGGTCCTCCAGGACTACCAGTTTACGACGACTTACCATAAGGGGGTGCGTCATACAAACGCGGATGCCCTGTCGCGACTGCCACTACGTACGGAATGTACATGTCTGTTGGGATCGGGGTGGTGTAAACCTCAAATTGCGGGACCACCGCCAGCTCTGCTCACCGCGGCCGATGCGCCACGGTCCGACGTACCTTTCTCTCCGACGGGCGGGGATTCGTTGCTCTCCGTGTCTCTCGTTGAGTGGGGCCGCCTCCAAATGGCCGACGCCTCCCTTCTCGCACTGCGCCGCAGGGCGAATTGCCCCGGGGAGGGTGCGGTTGGCGTCGACTCATGGCTAATTAAACAGGGCCTCCTTATGAAATGGGACGGTGCTTCCCTGCGCCATAGGCTGGTCGTGCCTTCTGGTATGCGGGGTAGGGTTGTTCTGGCTGCTCACGAACGTCTGTTGCATTTGGGGTTTCACAAAACGTTCGCTTTGCTCCAGCGTGATTATTATTGGCCGGGCATGGGGGGCGATGTGTCCACCATACTTAAAGGCTGTGTGCAGTGTGCCCAACGGAAACCGCCGCCCATCCTGGCTAAACCGCCATTGCAATCCATTCAGGTCTCGCGCATCAATGAACTTTTTGCGCTGGAAATTTTGGGACCTTTCCCGGTCACACCTAGGGGTAGCAAGTACCTGCTGGTTGGCGTCGAATATTTCACCCGATGGCCCATGGCTTGGCCACTTGCCAACCAATCGGCGGCGGCCGTGGCCGAGGCCTTTGTCCAGGGCTATGTGTTGGACAAAGGTGCCCCGGAGCGGTTGCTGACCGACCAGGGAAGAAATTTCTCAGGCGTCCTATTGCGTGAAGTGTGCGACCTTTTGGGTACTAAAAAGGTGCGCACTTCCCCGTACCACCCGCAGACAGACGGGATGGTGGAGCGGTTCCATAGAACGATTGTGTCGATGTTGTGCCATCAGGTATGCGAAGCACAGGGGGATTGGGATTTGAACATTCCGGGTGTCCTCGCCGCTTATAGGATGGCTCCCCATGCGGCAACGGGGTATTCTCCCTTCTTTCTCATGTACGGCCGGGAAGCTGATCCGCCCGTGGATGCACAGTTGGTGATTTCTGCACCCCGTACGAAGTCCAAATTGGCTGATCACATCAAATTTAATATTGCTCGGTTGGCCGAGGCCCGGGAAGCGGCGACACTCAACTCGAGATCTCGCCAGGTGGCGAACGAGCGGTTGCGTGCACGGCGGACATACACGCATGAGTGAAAACCGGGCGAGAAGGCCTGGTTGCACTGTCCGCAGGCTCCGTTGGCAACGTCCCCGAAACTGTTGAGGCCATGGCGGGGCCCCGTCGAGATTATGCGGGTTGCACGGCCCCAGTGTGTTCAGATTAAGTGGGGGAAGCGTTGTTGGTATGTTCACCCCTCCCGACTGAAACCATTTACGGCGCCACACACCCTTCCTTCTTGTCAGAATGGCTGAGCATGTGATGTGTCCGTTGACTCGGGGAATGGGACGTCACCACCTGATCCTCACATGTCTCTACCTGACCCGCTTCCAGGTGTCTCGGATTTGACGTCCGCTGACCACCGCCAGTCAGACCCCCTCAACAGCTGCGGATCCGGGGAGGCCAGTCACGGCCCTTCTCGACCGCCGGGGCCGCCGGTCGGACAAATTCGCCCGGTGCCGTATGACGGCCCGGCCAAGCGGACTCGCGCTAGATCGCGCCGCTTCTCGTGATGGCGGGGGGGGCTGGTTGCGCCGAGTCGCGGTTGTGCGTCATGGGACGGCGGTATGTCGGTTGTGTACATATGTTGTTTTTTTTCTCTTCTCTCTCTCTTGTTCTCTCGTTGACACTGTCTATGCGTTCTTCTTGCGGGTGTTCAGGGGCTGGGTTATTTATTGGGGCGTTGTGAGGGTGTGCGTTATTCGTGTTCTTGTTGCGTTGTGATTGTTAATTGTTACTTTGTTATTGGGGGGCGCACTGTGTTCTGTTGGTTATCGGAACTGCATCGTGTTGATTAAGAGGGTTTTTACAGCCGGGCCGGCTGTGAGCTATGTGGTGGGGGGTGATGTAGTGGTGGTAAGCGCCGGCGTGTAGCGAGTCATCGCGGGGCGGGTGCTTACATCATGGTCCGCATGTGGGTGCTTACATCGCGGTCCGCATTAGCCCCGCCTTATATAAGGCGGCACGCGGGAGCGCTCGAGGCAGTTTACACCAGCGAAGACCGAAGACGAAGAAGCTGCCTAGGACCCCGGGACCCCTAGCCCCGCTGCCCTTATCAGGGCCGGGTCTCTGTGTGGCCCGGTGGTGAGACCCTGGGTACCCATCAGCCCGACGTTTTTATCAGGGCCGGGTTGATGGGCCAGTGGTCGGGTAGCCGGTGTGGGCTCAGAATAGTATAGCCGGTGTAGGCTCAGAATAGTATAGCCAGTGTAGGCTCAGAATAGTGTAGCCGGTGTGGGCTGAGAACAGTATAGCCGGTGTAGGCTCAGAACAGTATAGCCGGTGTGGCTGAGAACAGTATAGCCGGTGTAGGCTCAGAACAGTATAGCCGGTGTAGGCTCAGAGCAGTGTAGCCAGTGTAGGCTCGGGATAGTGACGGTGTATACAGCCTTGTGTAGGCTGTATGGTGTCAGCGTTATGTGAAGAGAACAATAAAGAGAAGTGCTGTCCCTTCACTCGTCTCCTGCCGAATTACAACGTTACATATGTATATATATATCGACGTGCATGTATCTCAATCAGTATTTATGGGTCTCTATGTAGATCCATGGGTCTCAATGTGTCAATGAGTATGTTGATACAGCCAGACAAACCAAATAAACACGGAATTTGACTCCCAGACTAACAATAGCAGTGTAACGTTTAGACGCAGATCGAATATCATTGATACAGCTGTGTTCATTCAATTAAGGGTGAGCGGTCAGGTGAGTGAGTGAGTTTGTGAGTGGGTGAGTTGGTGAGTGAGTGGATGGGTGAATGGGTGAGTGGATGAGTGGGTGAGTGGGTGAGTGAGTGAGTGGGTAAATGAGTGGAAGAGTGGGTGAGTGGGTGAGTGAGTGAGTGGGTGAGTGAGTGAATAGGTGAGTGGTTAAGTGAGTGAGTGGGTGAGTGATTAAGTTAGTGGATAAGTGAGTGGGTGAGTGAGTGAGTGGGTGGGTCAGTCGGTGGGTGAGTAGGTGAGTGAGTGGTTGAGTGGATGAGTGGGTGAGTGGGTGAGTGGGTAATTGAGTGGGTGAGTGGATGAGTGGGTGAGTGGGTAAGTGGGTGAGTGCGTGGGTGAGTGAGTGAATAGGTGAATAGGTGAGTGGTTAAGTGAGTGAGTGGGTGAGTGATTAAGTTAGTGGATGAGTGAGTGAGTGAATGGATGAGTGAGTGGGTGAGTGAGTGAGTGGGTGGGTGGGTGAATAGGTGCGTGACTGAATGGGTGAGTGAGTGAATGGGTGAATGAGTGAGTGGGTGGGTGGGTGAATAGGTGAGTGACTGAGTGGGTGAGTAAGTGAATGGGTGATTGAGTGGGTGGATGGGTGAGTGAGTGGGTGGGTGAGTGGATGAGTGAGTGAGTGGGTGAGTGGGTGAGTGAGTGAATGGGTGAATGGGTAAGTGGGTTCGTTGGTGAGTGGATGAGTAAGTTAGTGGATGAGTGAGTGGATGAGTGATTGGCTTAGTGAGTGAGTGCATGAGTAGGTGAGTCAGTGAGTGAGTGGGTGAGTGAGTGAGTGGATGAATGAGTGGGTGAGTGAGTGGGTGTATGAATGGGTGAGTGATTGAATGGGTGAATGGGTGAGTAGTTTTGGTGAGTGGAGGAGTGGGTGGGTGAATGGGTGAGTGGGTGGGAGAGTGGGTAGGTGATTAGATGAGTGAGTGAGTGGATGAGTGAGTGAGTGAATTGGTGAGTAGATGAGTGAGTGGATGAGTGAGTGAGCGGAACTTAGATTAAGGTTTATTCCAGGATGAACAACAACGCCGTCCCTCTGGGGACCCGGCTTCTATTCTCTGCGGCGTGGCTGCCTCCGCCCTTGGCCACGACCACCTTCCACAATCCTCGGGAAGGATCTGGATGCTAACCACGTGACCACCCCTAGCCTCCACTCGGGCCCCATTTGTAGACTTAACTGGTCACGTGTCCTCTCGGGTCACCCAGAGTGCCATGGCCTTTAGTAACCTCATTTCTACGGCCGGCACTCCAACACCCTGTCCTGTAGGGCTGGCACTGCACGCCAAGCGCGGTGTCATCGAGCGCCATCAATCAGCGCTCACCGGGCCCCTCTAGGGCCGCTACTACACCCACACCACTGTAGTGTCCGCGGTGTCGTTGCACCACACGCCGTGCCCCTCTAGGCCGGTACTGCCCTGTGACATCTCGCGCTGTCACTACATCTGTATCCCTGTGTTTGTCTATGGGTCTCTATTCATCTCTGTCTATCTCTATGGATATCTGTGTATCTCTGTGCATTTTAATGGGTATCTGAGTATTTATATGGGTCTTTGTATATTTCTGTGTATCTTAATGGGTCTCTGTGTGTCTCTATGGGTCTCTGTATATCTCTACGTATCTCCAATAATCTTTGTTTATCTCTCTGTATATCTATGGGTTTCTGTATCTCAATATGTCTTTAAGTATCTCTATCGGTCGCTACGTATCTCTATTCATATCTAAGTGTATCTGTCTACCTTTATGTGTCTATGTATATATATTGACGTGCATGTATCTCAATCAGTATTAATGGGTCTCTATGTAGAGCTATGGGTCTCAATGTGTCTATGAGTATGTTGATACAGCCAGACAAACCAAATAAACACGGAATTTGACTTCCAGACTAACAATACTGCTCCATGGCGCCGATGATGGCAGCCTCGGCCGGTCGGTGCGCCCTGTTTTCTCTTCTTTTGCTTGATTACCTGTGCTGGTAAGAGAGGCCTGCTGTTCAGTCACACCTGTGCTGGCGAAAGGGGCCTGCTGTTCATCACACCTTTGTTGAGAGAGGCTTGCTGTTCAGCACACCTGTGTCCTGTGCTGGTGAGAGGGGCCTGCTGCTCAGCACACCCCTGCTGGTGAGAGAGGCCTGCTGCTCAGCACACCCGTGCTGGCGAGAGGGGCCTGCTGCTCAGCACACCCGTGCTGGTGAGAGGGGCCTG
>JAAXLI020001224.1:206654-237548 GCA_014621495.2 Entosphenus tridentatus | reverse complement strand
ACAAATAACAAGTTAATGTGTGCTTGCGAGCTGTAAGTGTTACTGTACATGCGAGGTGGCACACTGTACCAGTAGACAAATGGTAAGTGTAACTGTACATGCGTTGTTGCAAAATGTGCTACAGTGTAGTAGACAAATGGTAAACGTTACTGTAGTTTCGAGGTGGCATACTGTCATTGATCACAGAAGACGTATGTCTTACTGTGTACAGTGTGTTGAATATCGCAAGGGCCATAACTTGTACAAATTTCATTCAAGTAGTCTATCGCGTTCACCATTTTACCCAGTTTTGACATTTGTTCACGTCGATAATTACCCAGTTTTGTCATTCAAGTAGTCTATCGCGTTCACCATTTTACCCAGTTTTGACATTTGTTCACGTCGATAATTACCCAGTTTTGTCATTTGCAAAAGCACCACCCTGTTTTGCCTGTCATTTTACAAGACCACCCAGTTTTGTCATTTGCGATCCAGTTTTGTCGGCAAAAGTTAAAAACCACCCAGTTTTGACATTTTCCCTATTATCATTATCAGAGTTGCTTCTTTTTGTTTGCTTTTTTGACTACTTGTGTTGTGGTCATTGCAAACATGATGCCTTGAATAAAGGTGTCAGTTTTGTACCAGTTAAAAGGGTAAAAACCTACTATTGGGTTAAGTGCTGTTAGCAAACAGCCTCTGAAGGCTACCCGCACTGTGGCACACACAGAGGAGGTGGGTGGCCAGCACCACGCACGTCCGGCCGCCTATGTCTCCCCAGTGGCGATGTTTACTACACCACCACTGCACGGGGAGGGGGGGGGGATACTCATTTGAGGCTGCGTCGACCAAAGGGAGGCCCGATACACTTTCAAATAAAACTGTAATAAAAAAAGATTTTGTTTCTAATTGATTTTGCCTTAAAAGTATAGAAAATGGCTATTATTCTCCACAAACAAAAACAGGGTTTCCCCTTTTTTCTGGCAACAAAACAGGTGTGAAGATGTTAAACCACCAAACTGAAACCTTTTGCAAGGAATCATGTATTCATTAACCACATATACTTGTGGTGAAAATGCAAACAAAAAACATGCACTGACAGTGTATGCAACTCCGGCAGAAGGGGATGAAGAGTTGCCGGCCGAGCTGCAGTCTGCCCAGCCACCCGACGGGAAAAGCACTCCTGCCTCGCCGAGCGGGCCTGCGGGTGCTCCCGAACGGCTGCTGACCAGCCAGGGAAAAACATTTTCATCCACTTTTTTGCGGCACATGTGCAACATGCTGGGCACGCAGAAATTTTGTACCTCTCTTTATCACCCACAGATGGACGGTATGGTTGAGCGCTTGCATATGTAGTGACATAAGAGGGGAGGGGGGCTGCTGGAGGCTTTGGGACCCTAGGCAACCCAGACGCTTAAGCCCCTTGGCGCCAGGCGCTGGGATCCCAGGCACTCCAGCCAGTTAAGCCCCTTGGCGCCACCAACGGGGGGGGGGGGGGCTGTGTGTGCTCTGTGGAATATCTGGGGGCGGACACAACCCCACCCCTCGTTGGGGACGAGGCATAAAAGGGCAGCTCCCTGGCCGATCAGGGCCAGTTGTAGCTCAAGACCCAAGACCCAAGACCAGCCATCTCAGGACCCTGGGACGCTGTGACTGTGGAACTCCCGGCTCTACGTCCTTGTGAGGGCGAGTTCCGAGGAAGCCAGAGTAGTGTATCTAGGCTGTGTACCTAGGCTGTGTACCTAGGCTGTAACAGAGTATCAGGACTGTTGGAGTGTTGGATTGTAATAAAGAAGTTACCTCTACAAGTGTCTCCGGAACCCATTGCACATAGAACACTCACTGCTTTACTTGATGTACGGCAGGAACATTAACCCCTCCCCCGTGGAGGTGCAACTGGACATTAAACCGGCTGCCTCAAAGTCTAAAATAACTGACCACATGCGGTTTAATCTTCAAAAGTTGACCGAAGCACGGGAGGCCACGAGGGTAAATTCTGGCTCACGGCAACTGGTAAAACGAGCGGTTGCGGGGGCCTTTTGCATCCGGACATGCGTGGGCAATAGGGGACAGGGCCTGGATCCATTGCCCCCAGGTGCCATTGGCAATGTCGCCGAAGTTGCTCAGGCCGTGGTGGGGCCCTGTCGATGTCATCCAGGTCGTTCGCCCCCAGTGTGTTAAAGTACAGTGGCGCAGGTTGTGTTGATACGTCCACCCGTCGCGCCTCAAATCCTGTCGCGCCGCGCTCTTCCACTTCAACTACACATCACGGGGCCGAGTGCGTGATGTGTCCGACGATCCGGGTTGCATGTCCACGGTGCCTAACCCTCAGCACAGTCGTGTTGTCAGTTTTGTTGCCAGATAAAAGGGTAAAAAACCAATTATCATATTTTGCTATGAGGCTGGTTTCAGCCTTGCTCCGGCTGTGTGGTTAAGTGCGAGTGAAGCTTGCGAAATTCCAGCTATCACTCTCATGAAAAAACCTGAGTCAGCGCAGCCCTGAAGTGAGGGCAGGAGAGACATCAGCGGGTGCCCGTGTGAAGCTGTCAGCTGCACGCCAAAGGCAAAAGCAAGGAGAGAGAAGGGAGCAGTGGAAAGAGCCTGATCGGCCGCCTGTGAGAAAGAGGAGAGCGCCATCGAATGCGCCGTGTGTTTAATACACACACACATCGACCAGCACCCGCTGATAACAGACAAGACATCCAGCAGCGAAGGAGCTGCGCATGCTATCCGACGACGGAATCATCGCACACGACGGCGAGCGTCGTGCCGACTCGTCATCCAGCTGTGGACAAACAGCTGCAACGGCCATAGAGCACAAAGGTGCCAGCCACCAGCGCCGAGCGCCGCCAAGCGCCGCCAAGCGCCATCAAGCGCTAAGCGACCGAGCCTCTTCAAGGACAACATCGTGCCAACGCCGCTCAGCTAGCAGCAGAGAGAGAAAGTCGGTGGGGTCCTGCTGCGCTGCTGCCATGCCTGAGCGAGAGGGAACCTCTCTAAAGCCGTTCGCATCCCCTCCCCCATCCCACAAGCTCCGACACAGTGCCCTGCCACTGCTTAAAACAATAATTATCAAGGAAACAATACACACGCACACAACACGCATTTCGGACGAATAAGGAGGTTCCAAAAATGTATCTTTGTGTTTCGAAAAGGGTTGCCATTTCAAGGTGGTGCGTTCAATATCAACTGATCGTGGAAAGCAGTTGCTGCCCGTCGAGAGATGGATACGATTGTTAGAAGTGTTTTAGTCATTCATTTTCGTTAATTGCATAATCTTGCCGATTCATCTATTGACGTATACTTTTGCCTTCGGGATATAATAATTTGTTTATTGCCCTTCATATGAATATCATTGCATGCCTATTTTAAAGACTCTACCTATTGCCGGATATGCTCGTTACGCGGTGGAATTAATGATGTGCGGTTGCCAAAGTGAAACCAGCAATCATTGATGGTTAAATGTGCTGCTCACTGAGAAAAATCTCCCCGATGGTACCGTGGATGATTACGAGCATGAGAGTTCGCATATTAGTGTCAGGTTTGTTTATAATAAAAATGGTTTAACACAAAAGTGTTTGAGTGTTTCGTTCCTAAGTTTATGCATAACCATCTTAATTATAAGAACTGTATCGTGCATTGAGATATGAATTTGGAGACCTAACATAACATAAACACACTAAGATAATCAATAAATGTTTAATCAAAAATAATCGTTTTATCCCAATTGATACAACTCTGGATAACGAAGCTAAGCCTAATTATCATAGCTGCCCACATTAACATAATCACAACCATTCGCATACATGATTATCATAATTTATGCATATAATTACATACATTAGCATAATTTCCACGATTTACATTTTTTTAAATTTCATTTAATTTTATAATTTGTATCTAAATTTCATAACCCGCATATACAGCAGCATACATTCTCAGAGTTATGTTTTTTGTTTGCATTCCAACTGCAGGTATTGTGGTCAATGCAAACATGACTCCTTGTATAAAAAGATGCCAGTTTTGTTGCCAGATAAAAGGGTAAAAACCAATTATCATATTTTGGTACCCTGTTGGATCAACTTTTTACCCCCACATCTGGGCTGGGGAGGGGGTCCACTTTTTATAACTTTTAGATTCAGGCCTTCTGAAAGGCTCTTATGTATTTGATGGAGAAACGGACAAATAGACACACGGGACGCTGGGCTTTCATAATAGAAGATTTCACATTTACTGTTATCAACGTTATTAAACATTTACCACTCCGTCCTTCCTATGTCCACTCGTACCAAGGCACGTGACCCCCTTTGGAACCGAGGTTTCTGCAACCGCCAATTCTGCACTGGCGAGCAATCTCAAGAAGGTAACCCCTCGTGGATAGAGAGAAACAGAAAGTTTTACTGTATACATACACCAAGTCAACCAGGGGCACAATAAAATACTTGCCTATGCAGATTTACCTTTGCCCTGGCAACGCAAGGAGCGACTTGCAACGACGTCGAATGCGCCCTGAGGCCGAGACCTAGACACCGTGGGAGAAACACTTCCCAGGAAATGGAAGAGTCAAGCCAAATCCCCTCAAAACATAACAAGTCACTGCATTTCATCTTGATAAGCGGGTCGCTGTAACACAATAAAAGCTGACGTGAAAAGTAAGAGTGGCACTTAGCCACAATGTCTAATCAGCATCGATTACACATTGTTATCGATTCTGCTCAATCGCATTTGCCCGTGGAATGGGATAAAAAGGATTGATAACATTTCTCTACACTACACACTACTATACACGACACTCAACATTAGACTCTACACTACACACTACTATACACTACACGTTTGTCTAGCCATCGAACAAAGATGGTCACCGCATCACGTGCCTTCAGATGCGCTTCTGCGGCCGTCTGGAACGCTCTTCCGATATTAGGAAACCACTGGAGTGATGCACTTTGTCCATTATCTCGATTTAAAACTATTTTGTTTAGTAAAACTTGTGTTGAGTTTTGTTGTCCTTCCCACGCACCTCCATTGAACCTAATAAGTCGAACATACTCACACTATCACTATTATACTGCACTATACACTAAAGTTGTATATACTACACGATACACTACTACACAGCACACTACACTATTATACAATAGACTACACATTACATACTACACTATATACTACACTATCCACTACTGCACTATACACTTGTATAGTGCTTTATTGTGGTCAATAAAGAAATAGCGCCCACCTGAACGTGTTGTGTAATGAGCTGTTGATTCACCCCAACCACCGAGCAGCCAGCTAGTCAACAGCTGCTCATCATCATCATCAAAAACAACATCAAACATTTACTGGAAATGACTAAGTTGCATAACTCTGTCCCGTCTCAAAAAGGTCAGATTGGAAAATTACGTAAAGGACTGCTGTGCACGTGGCACGGAGGCGGGGTTAACTCTATAACAAGTAGTAGTAGGCTTTCGCGACCAGTCTAATCCATAATACAGGTTGTTTTGGGTTAGATCGCATACATATAAATGTGTCGTTAAACCCGTCACCACCGCTCAACACAGCCAATAAGTAAGAGTTGTCACGTAAACAAAACGTGCCAATTAGTTATTACTTAAACACACCGGTTGTGTGTTGGAGAGTAAACCCACAGCATTTACGATTTGACGAGACATTTTGCTCGTGATTACAACCAGTTTCATCAGGCAATTTGCCAGAATTGTGAGCGACCTATGAAATTCTAAGACCAGAGGGGGGTTAATGTAGTCATATAAATTAAAAGGGATCATGTTAATTTCAGAATATGGCTTCCGATTGCAATGACGTCCGTGTCCCGTGACATACATACACGTCAAATGTTTGTCTTCTGATCCCGTTCTGATTACATAATGATTAGCACAGTTGGCTCTGTACGTTACAAAATAAGTTTAACATACATTCTACACTATACAATCCACTATACACTAAAATATACGACACAATACACTGCACTACTACACACTACTAAACACTACACTAAACTACTATACATTATACTCTTTGGTTCTTTCGGTAAAGTCACGTAGGTAGAAATAAAATACAAATAAAGAAATCACGACGTTTCGATCGCAACACAAGCGATCTTCATCAGGTGGAACAACCACAGCAAGAAAATGCTCAAGTCGGCGGGAGAGCTGCCGTGGCAATAGGTTAAATAGGAGTGGGGGGAGGAGGTAAGGGGGTCGAGAGAGGGGAAGGGGTGTGGGGTAGGAGGGGGGGCCGCGTGAGCGCTAGGGGAAGAGGACGTGAGGCTGGGGGAAGGGGAGTGGGCGGAGCTAGAAGTGGGAAGGTGGTGGAAGAACACATAGAGGACGTGATGTGGGGGGGGGCACGTGGGCGGGGCTAGCAGTAAACCGGCAGGTAATGATGGAAACAATAACAATTTAAGGCATTACCTGGTTGATAACATCCTTCCAATGATTGTTCAATTTGTATCCATCTTCTCGGTTGAAGTTTTGTCTGTTTATATATCTGGATGGCTTCATGAACAAAACTTTGATAGTAGCCCGAAGGTTTGCAGAGTACAGTAGAACCTCTGGTCACAAACGCTTCTGACCACGACCAAATCGGGTTCCGACAAAATCGGGTTCCGACCAAAAAATTCACAAAATTTGTGAATCTGGTCACGAACACAAACTCGGGTGGCGATCAAACACGGCCGCGGCCGATTTCCCCTTCCGCGCCATTTTTTTTTGTAAGCGCCAAATTTCCTGTTGTTTGTTTACAAACAACACAAAAGCGTAACAGTTATGTATATAACTTTTGTTATATAAAATTCCTAGATATTAATTTTGTGAGTGTAGTCATACCCCTCCCCCCTCATTCAAGCCGTAATTTAGAGAGCGAAAGCGCTGAGTACGTAAATCGCTAACATAAGAATCCGTTAACCTCTTCTCGCATCATTCATACGATGATGCGGTGAAGTAAACGTTCATACGATATTACCCTGAATGCTTCCAAAAACAATACTGTATCCAAATATTACTGTTAACTTACTTTAATTAGAAACATGAATTGCTCATGTGAATATTCTCTCTCTCTCAAAATCGACCGACTGATGTAGCAGATGAAACAATCATCTTGTTGAACGATTCTAAACCTTGACGCGGCAATGTTAGTTTTCTCTGTTGTTCAAGGTTTTCTCAATGTTATTCAATGTTTTTATATTTAGTTTACTATTACACTGCGAATTATATGGCATAATTAACTATTTTTGTGCTTAAAAATCTTTAAAAAAACAATATTTATATACAGTTCGTAGGAGTCTGGAACGGATTAATCGTATTTACATACGATCCAATGAGGAAATTAGGTTCGAGTCACGACCAAATCGGGTTGCGACCAAAGTTATGGAACGAATTATGGTCGTCACCAGAGGTTCTACTGTACCTTGGTCTCGGAAAAAAACAATATCATGCCAAGCCCACAGCGTTATAGCAATGGTCAGCTACGGCAGAGGTATTGATTCTGCCATAAATTTTACATATTTACAACCCTGTGTATGTTTGTGTGTGTCATGTGATATTTGGTATAATGGTGAGCACACCGGACTTGCAATCCAGCTGTAATGGCTCAATTCAGTTTCCCACCGAGGCTGTTCAAACTAAATACTACACTATTGTTTTTTTTACTTTATTTGGAGCTTTTGTGACTGCAGGAAATACTCTTTGGTTGTTTAGGTAAAGTCACGTAGAAAGAAAAAATTAACCCGTAAAAACAAAGTTTTTCACTATAAATCCTTTATATGCGTGGCGGCTAGAGTCCACTCGTCCTCTGGCTTGAGATGGCTGCCACCTGTGGGTCAGATGATTGCTTGCCACCATTAAGCAATTGGTAATTAAATATATATATATATATTTTGCCTAAAAAGTGTACAATTTTTGAAAAAAAATTTCACGAAAATAAATTGTCACGCACAACGAGTCTGTGTGCAAAATGTCAGCTCGATTGGATCACGGGAAGTGGGTTAAAAAACGACCGAAAGATTTGCACGGTCGTAAGCACGCAAGCAAGCAAGTGAACTTAATATAAAGGATTTAAAAATAGCATACGATGTTTCGATTGCAACACAAGCATTCATCATCGGGTACAAATGAAAGAGAAAACAACCCTAGTAAACTTAGAAATAACATGCAATAACATAACAGCCAACAACCTACCTGGTTGATTACGTTCTTCCAAATATTGCTAAATTTGAAAGAGACAAAACACAGACGACACATAGACAGACACATAAGCAGAGATAGCACAGAGACACAGAGAGAGAGAGACACGCCCATAGGCACACAGAGAAACAACGCCTCTGTGTCGAGACCTTATATAGAGAGGGGTACAGAGAGAGAGGGGTAGATAAATAAGCATGTCAATGAGAGATTAAGTTTGAACCACCTCTAGGGGGAGGTTTTAAGTTTGTTCTCTCTCTCTGTGTTGTCTCTCTCTGCTTGTGTCTGCCTTTGTGTCTCCGTGTCTGTCTTGTCTCTCTCAAATTTCACATTTAACTTAGAAATATAATGCAATACAACACAGAGAGTCGGCTAACCAAAGAATAATTCCTGCAGTCACGAAAGCTTCGAATCCAGTTTTAACCACCTCTACAGGGAGGATTTGCTGTACTTGTTTGTTTCACACAACTTCGAATTTGGCAATCTTTGGAAGAACGTAATCAACCAGGCTATGCGTTGTGTGTTGACCGACTCTTTGTGTTGCATTGCATTACATTTCCAAATTTTACTAAGTTTGTTTTTATTAAGTGTGTTTTCTCTCTATGTGTGTCTCTATGTTGTCTCTCTAGTATTTCCTGCAGTTTGGTTTCTCTCTCTCTCTCTGTGTGCCTCTGAGTTGTCTCTCTCTGCTTGTGTCTCGGTCTTTGTGTCTCCATGTCTGTATTGTCTCTCAACATTTCACACTTAATTTCTAATTTAGCAATCTTTGTAAGAACGTAATCAACCAGGCTATGTGTTAATTGTGTGTTGACCGACTCTCTGTGTTGCATTGCATTACATTTCCAAATTTTACTAAGTTTGTTTTATTAAGTGTGTTTCTCTCTCTCTGTGTCCTTGTGTTGTTGCTCTATTATTTCCTGCAGTCCCAAAAGCTCCAAATCTCGCATTGACACGCTAATTTCTCTACCCCCGACCCCCTCTCTCTCTGCACCCCTCTCTAGTAATTTAAGGCTTCGACACAGAGGCGTTGTTTCTCTGTGTCTCTCTCTCTGCTTGTGTGTCTATGTGTCTCCGTGTCTGTGTTTTGTCTTTCTCTCAAATTTAGCAATCTTTGGAATAACGTAATCAAGCAGGGAGGGTGCTGACTGTTATGTTAGCCGACTCTCTGTGTTGTATTGCATTTTATTTCTAAGTTTACCAGCTTTGTTTTCTCTTTCATTTGTACCTGATGATGATTGCTTGTGTTGCAATCGAAACATCGTATGCTATTATTTATTTAACTAGGTTGGGGGCGCCTATGGCGCCCCCAAACAACCACAGCCTGCAGTGTCCCCGAACAAATACAGCTTGCGGCGGCCCTGAACAACCACAGCCTGCGGCACCCCCCAACAACCAGAGTGTGGCGGCCCCCAACAGACTGGTCAAGTAAATCCTTAAAATCCACTCACAACGTGCGGTGGGCCTTCATCCAGAAGTGGATTTAAGCACCAAAAAACCTCGAGTACTAATGTAATGGACAGAGCACGTCTCTCCCTCAAGGCAGCAATGGACAGAGCGTGGCTCTCCCTCAGGGCAGCAGTGGAGAGAGCGCGGTTCTCCCTCAGGGCAGCAGTGAACGGAGCACGGCTCTCCCTCAGGCAACAGCGGAGCGAGCATGGCTCTGCCTCAGGGCAGCAGTGGAGAGAGCGCGGCTCTCCCTAAAGCCAGCAGTGGAGAGCACGGGGGTCCTTCAGGGCAGCAGTGGACGGAGCACGGCTCTGCCTCACTCTGACTCACCCGTCTCCTTTGAGCTGCATGCGATTGTGTGTAAGCTGTGTGTATGAGTGAGCCGTGTGTGACTGGATCGACCATCAGCTTCCTCACTCTGACTCACCCGTCTCCTCTCAGGTGCATGCGATTGTGTGTATGAGTGAGCCGTGTCTGAGTGGATCGACCGTCAGCTTTCCGTGGCTGCGTCTCTGGCGCTGTGGCCGTCATGTTGCTGCTTCCACAACAGGCAGTGGCCAGCTCGCGGTCACGTGACGCACTTCAACCAATCCGGGAGCGTACATGTTTGAGAGGGGCGCACCTCTGGTTGGCTGCTGGCTCGCGGTCACGTGACGCACTTCAACCAATCTGGGGGCGTTAATCACATTCTAGATTTGAAGCTTTCATGACTGCAAGTATTCATACTCTTAGTTCTTTCGGTAAAGTCACTGCATCACTTGATGCAGCAAATCTGGCTGTGACGGTCCCACCTGATGACGGAGACTTGTGTTGCCTCCGAAAGGTCGTGATTTTTATTATTTTATTTTTTATTAATTTTAATTTCATTTTTTACCGACATGACTTTACCGAAAGAAAGAACTAAGAGTAGGCGTTAATCACAGTCACAGAATGACTGGATGGACTATTATATGTGTATTTCTTTCTTTCTACGTGACTTTACTGAACGAACCAAAGAGCGTTTTTTTTATTTTAAGAGGTAAGGCCCACTGAGCTATATAGCTCTAATAAGTTTTTTTCCGCTTTTTCTGGCAACAAAACTGAAACCTTTTTACAATGAATCATGTTTACATTAACCACAATACCTGCGGTCAGAATGCAAAAAAAAACTCACTGATAATTTATGCATTGTCCTTGAAATTTATTGGTCCACACCAGAGACAGCTTTCCTTAGAGCCTAGTCTCATACGGTGTTCGACCGGAGGACGCCAAAAGGCGTACAGCTCAAAGACAATGCACTATCAGAGTAATGAGGGCTCGGGGTAAGCATCTACATCATGAGGCCTCCTTTGTCAGTAGCAAAATATAATAATAGGTTTTTTCCCCTTTTTTCTGGCAACAAAACTTGCCACAAATGATAGCTAAACAAAGTAGAGTATTGCGTGGAAATTTTTAGCAGCCATAAATTCTAAACGCGTGTTGATTTTAAATGTGGAGGGAAAATTGGGGGACCCGGAGAAAAATCCATGCGACCATGGGTAGAACATGTAAACTCCAAATGTACAGAGCATCAGGGTCAGGATCCAACCCACAACCTCCTGTATACCTGGCGAAGTAGTTAACATCTCGCCACCACGGCACTCCAACAATGGGGCAAGCTTCTTCAATGTGTACACCTCTGTCCATCCAACAGAATAGTTTGTAGATCGGCAGGTTTCATGTGGTGGGGTTAATTGTGGGCAGGCCCACCCCTTAACTTAAAACGTCTGGTAAGCTTAGAGGAGTTGAACAAATTCACCAAATATGCTCTTGCGCTCCCTCTAGTGGAGAGCCTTCCGCAAAGCTGCACTATTACATTTTAAATTTTGTATGTACGTGTATGTTGAACTTCTTTTGTACCGTATGTATCCAACCATCCTAATCAGATGTGCGGGAGATAATTTGAGGTGAGGGAAACCTTTTAATTTAACTGAAAAATGAATGCACCATGCAAGGACTTAATAAGACTGTGGTAAGCATAGATGTTGCTAGATGACTGCCGCTGGCCAACCAGCCACATGTGCAATATTGATTCATTCCTAACATTCCACAGGAAATAATTTTTGATTTATGAAAATTGAATGGGTACCATATTTTCCCGCATATAGCCTGCATATGCACGTAACCCGCAGATGCATATACCCCGCAAAAATTGCGTTTTGTGTAAAATAAATTTCAGATAGCCCGCACCTCCATATACCCCGCATGCATTAATATCTTTAACGTCGTTACCGCAGCTTAATTCCATCATATTAATACAAAGTTTAAATTCCACTATCAATTGTTAACATCAAAATCACAACGTGCACAAAGACAACAAACTAACCGGAAACGAGTGAACTTAAATCAATGTAATGTGAGGTTACACAGGGATGATAAATGGGTTACACCTGGATGATTAATTGGTTACACCTGAATGATTAATTGGTTACACCTGTGGGGAGTCGAGCCAGGGGCGCGGCCCCGACGTAATGCGAAGGTTACACCTGGAGGAGGATGATTGGCTCTGCGGGCTTCAGCCGCAACCAATGGGGAGGCAAGTTAGGGGCGTGGCCCTGGGGCTGGAAGATGGGCTCTGGAAGGTTCTAGGGAGGTGGCCGAGGATTGGCTGCGAGGCACCACATGGGCCAGGGATTAAAGGGGTGGAGACGGACAGCAAGTGGTCAGAGGTTGGAGAACCGAAGGTGAAGCCACGCTGGTGCCGTGGTCCGGAGCCTACCACGTGGCGGGCCGAAGCAGTCTCTCTCTCTCTCTCCCTCTCACGCTGTCTGCCAACAGCGTGAAGGAGCCATAGAGCAAGAGGAACCAGTATAGGGAGAGCTGTGACAGAACTCAATAAAGAATACTGAAATTTTGAAGTTGTCTCAACGACCTTTATTACATTGGAGTCAGAAGTAAATTTTGAAACCGTTTGGACCATCATCCAAGATGTCCAAGCACCTCAAAAAACGGAACCCACCGGACCCGCCATCGGAAGAAGACGACGATGTGGACAAGGACAAGCTGCTGGGCGCAACGGGACCGCTGCCGCCGACTGCCGCTCTCCCCGACGCCACGCAAAGACGACAGGCCGGCGCGGAGGCGTCTCCAGCTGCGGACGAAGGATGGTGACGAGTGGCGGAACAGATAGAGTCTCTCCGTGCGGTGATGCTCAATCTCGCGACGGTGGTCGCGTTGTCTGCCGCCCTGGGTCAGCCTCGTGGGACGCATCCGAGTGCAGATAACCTTGATCTCCAATGGGGGGCTGCGTCCGCCATTACACCTGCTGCGGAGGAGGAGGCCGCCATCTTGGGCGGGGCCGCTGCCACGCTACCGGCGGCCGCCATCTTGGCGGAGCCGCGTGCTGCATGGGTGGCAGGAACGGGCACGCCCAAGGACTCCGACAGTGGCTGCAGCCATCGCCTTCCTCACATTAAAGAATTCGTCGCCAGAGGCGACTGGAGCGCATTTACGCGCTGACAACATACTTAACAGGCGTTCTCAACAAAATGGCATATTTGGGTTTAAAATTTCAAATTAGCGTCCCGCATCCAGCCAACACAGTTAACAACCATTGCAATTTTGCCTCAAAATTCTTCCAAACCACAATGACGTCGTCAGGTATATCAACATGACTCCTACTGCAATCCCGTGATGTTTCAACAGGGATGCGCGACCGACACCATATTTCCCTGAGCTAAAGACGTTTTAAAATTTCAAAAGCAGCTTACGGAGTCGTGTCCCCTGCTCGGATGTCAAATCATCAATACATTACAAATCCCAGAACCATTCCGGTTCCTCGTCACACTCCGGCAGTGCATTCCCTTCGCCCGCTGCCAAGCACGCAACCCCATCTGAATTCTGCGCAGCCAATGCATGCTCTAACGTAGTCCCTTTTTGAATAACAACTGACTCGTGCCCCGTATTAAGAATTTATATAAATATCTCGCAATTTTACGGCACCATTGTAAAAGCTCCAGCCAAGGAGGGCGTCTGTGCCATGGCGTTTTATGGTAACAAATTACTCTTTTCCCCAAGTTATACAAAGACAGGCACTTTCAAGCGCAAAGGCACGAGCATCAGCGTCGCAGGCGGAACACGCACTGTGCGGCTAACCACCGCCAGCCCCCGGCACTTACATGAATTAATAACCACACACGTTGCTCACTCAACATCGTCGTCATCATCGTACACATCATCGTCCTCATCAGCACAATCATCGTCATCATCGTCACAATCATTGTTAACATCATCATAGCACATTTAGATGGAGTTCCCCAAATTTTAAGGCATTTCCCCAATGGCAATTCCAACCATCGCCCCCCTATTGAGATCTTTAATGGCATCTTTTGCAAAAAAAAAACTCTGTTTCAATCAACATGGCACGGCCAGAACAGTCGAAACCAAAATGTATCCCGTTACACACACCACCCCAACTTTAATTGTTGCAAGCACGCGAGCCAAATTTCCCAACTGCCCCCATTTGTCACTATACACGTAGCATCCACTGGTTCCAATTTTTTTGGCGAGGTTGGCAACTAACAAAAGTTTCCAAGATAAGAGGGTCGCTGAAGCCCCCTTATCGACAATAACTCTAATCCATACCCCTTGAACAAGCGCCACCACATCCAACGAACCCGGCGTGGTACCAAAAACGCGATGAACCAACGTTCCCCATACAGCATTACCGTGCAATTCGTACGAAGGGAAATTTACAGTGTGTGGTGTCACGGATGGGTGATGGGAAGGATACGGCTGTATATTAAATGTGTCACGACTTGCCTGATAGTCCTGGGATGGGAAGAATCCGCGGTTGTAGTCTCCTGATGACCGCGGGAAGACGCCTCTCCATCTCCAGCAGTCCCGTGTGAAGCGTCCTCGACGCCCGTACTTGTAGCTCGTCCGTGGGGTGGTGAGGCAGGCTCGCGAGCAGTCATGCAGCCACTCCTGCCAGCGACCCCGGTCCCTCCAACTCTGATGTGCCCCCGGCCGCGCCGGCGCACACCACCAGAGGCTGTGCCGTCACCACCGCTGGTTCGTCGCGAAGCCTCAACCGTTCCACGTGCGGCCGGCGTCGTGAGCTCGGAGTCGGCAAAACTGGCGCCTCATTGGCGTCCGGCTCCGCTCCTGGTGTAGCGGGAGACACAGTTGCGCTGCCGGCCACCGCTGGTGTCGCAGGCTCGTGTGGCGGCTGGTCCGATCCCGTCGGCGCCTCTCGTATCGTTTTCGAACTCTTTCGCGAGCGCCATCATGTTGGCCTACCACTCAGCCATCGCAGTCCTCCATACGTGAGGCGGGCTTGGTTCGTTATCGTCGTCCGGGTCGTCCTCCCCCAGCCCCGACGGGATTATCACGTCCGCATCGCTGCTGTCGGTCGACGAGCCTGCCGGTAAGTGCTTCTTTTTCGTTGCTTTCTTCGACATGGAGGCGTGGTTCTTTTGATCACTTCTAACATCAGTTGTAGGACTCGTACTGACGCGGCAGCTTCTTTGTCTTTGTCGGTTCTTTATTAACTCGTATAATTCCAAATCTCCTCCGTCGGCATCACTCAATGTCCCTCCGCTCGCTTGCTCCACTCCGCTGGCTTTGCTCGCTCTCCTTCTGCTCCTCTCCTCCAGCGACCCTCCTGTCTGCTCTCTCTCTCTCTCTCCAACTCGGTCTCTCTTAGTTCTCTCTGCTGTCTCACTCTGTCGGAGCTCTCTCCACCAAGGTCCGTTCCTCCGCTGCTATCCTACACTGTACTCGCTCCGTCCACTGCTACTCTATCTGTATTCTCTCTATCCACTGCTACCGTTCTCTGTATTCTCTTTGTCCACTGATACCTTATACTATT
Source organism: Entosphenus tridentatus (assembly GCA_014621495.2). Taxonomy (NCBI): domain Eukaryota; kingdom Metazoa; phylum Chordata; class Hyperoartia; order Petromyzontiformes; family Petromyzontidae; genus Entosphenus; species Entosphenus tridentatus. Next base: position 222,098 of record JAAXLI020001224.1, on the reverse strand, counting down.
CTCTCTTTGTCCACTGCTACCTTATACTATACTCTTTGTCTGCTGCTACCTTATACTATACTCTCTTTGTCTGCTGGTCCGTCTCTCCATCTGTTCGTCTCTTGTCCCAGGCACCAACTCCCGTTTCTCACCACGCTCTCCGCCTTTATCCCTGAACCAATTCCCCTTAACTTATTGGACCATCCCCCGCTTCGCTACTCACCATCAGTCCCCAGTCCCACTTGGTGTTGTTGTTGTAGACACCGCGGCGCCAGTCTCAAACACCCATACCTCTCGTCCAATCACTGGCCTGCGTCCTCGATTACCCCCGGCCACCTGCAGGCCCCCCTTAACTACCCTGCCACCTTAATTGGTACAACAACAACAGTAAGTCGCTCTGCACCCTGTGTCCCCGTTTGCCCTCACTGTCCGCCGCGTGCACACATCTCAATCCAACGCATGACACGTGTTTCTCAAGTCCTACACATACATAGACTAAACAACAACAACCGCCATTCGCTAGTAAGTGGCGGTGACATCACCACAACGCTTGTGCCAGGCTATGTGCACCTTGAGGCCACGTGAAGTGTCGAACGCCCGCTGGCAGGAGGTCATTGGGCAGACCCAGATGGCACAGGTCGACTGACTGAGAAGACTGGCTGATGCACCACCTGTGGCCCCTACTGTGGTAACTTGCTGTGCTTTAGCCACTCGGCGCTCCGCTCGGTGTTGTGAGTGTCGCTCCTCTGCCCTCCGTTGTTGTTGGAGAGCGACTGCCTCCAACTGCCGAGTAGCGTCCTTCAGGAGACTCCTCCACAGAAGCCGATCTTGACACGGCTGGTACCAGTCATTGGCAAGTCCACTCAGCTCCACGTCATCCTGTACCACATCACTCTATCTCTTCTCCAGCCCATGCCACGCCCGTTTAGCCCCCTCGATCCGGCCAAACAAAAGCTGTTTAGGCATGCGGTGGCTGGGCATGCAGGCTACATGACTCAAGCAACGCAGCCTTGCCTGTCGGAGGAGCTCACCGATGGGACTTTGTCCACATCTTTCAAGGATTTGTGAGCTCCTCACACAATGCAGCCTGGTTAAACCCAGTATGGATCGTAGGCAGGCCATCCTAAATGTTTCTAACCGGCGAAGATGTTCCATTAGGGGGGTACACGTTTCAGAAGCATAGAGAAAGGAGGGAATGACCGTGGCCAAGAAGACATGAAGCTTCGTGCGTAATGATAGACCAGGTAGCATCCACACAGCTTTACGCAACCGATGAAAAGATAATGCGGCTCGACTGATTCGGAGTGAGACCTCTGCTGTTAAACCGCAGCTGGTCATTAGCACACTGGCAAGGTATGGGAAACTCTCCACTGTCTCCATAACTGCCCCATCACCAATTGGGAGTTGTGGGAGTGGAGTGTCCGATGGTACGACATACCCAGGCAGGTGGTTGGTTTTGGTGGGGTTTATGGTAAGGTCCCACCTCTTGGTGGCAAGCTGCAGGTTCACCAGTGGCACCTCGAACTCCTCCTCCGAGTGAGCAGCAATTAGCAGATCATGGGCATACATAACGTGGTTGAGCAATAGGGAGCCATCCCTTGACCAGATGGGAATTCTTCCGGTACAGCCATTGAAAGCTTCACGAACTACTTGATCCAAATATATGTAAAATAATGTGTGAGCCAGAGGACATCCCTGTTGCACCCCAAGGTGTACAGGGAATGGCTCTGACTCACAGCTACGTAGTTTGACACGGGGCCGCTCACCATCATGAAGGTCCTTAAGGATGGTGAGCAGTGGGTGAGGGACTCGGAAAGCACGAAGAACAACCCAGAGGCCAGGCCTACTGATGGTATCATAGGCCTTTGAGCAGGTCAATAAAGCACACACATGGACTAAGACGCACACATGGACCTACAGACACGCAAAAAAATGGACTTACACTGACTAACATGGAGGCATGCACACACAGCGACTAACACACACGCACATGGACTGAGACACACACACATGACATAAGCATTGCCACATTAGACATAAAAAGCTTGCATTACGGGCAGCAGCTGAAAATGCAGAATACAGAGGACATGAAAGGTTGGCAGTACACTTAGTGAGGTAAAGAAGCAGGCAACATATTATAGACTGGCATACAGTCATAATGGGCAAAAGCAAAATTAACAGTGTAGATAATAGAGTGGCAGTGCACTGACGTTAATTATTCAACAGGCAGCAAGCCACATCACAGACTGGCAGTACACCGTCGCAGCGTAATAAAAACACAGGTAAAAAAGAAGACATTTAGGAACTTAATAATGAAATATTAGTTTTCTGCACACAAACACAATTATTGTATTTGTCAACTTGTTTCATAATAGGAAACAATGAACCTGAGTTGTTATCTGCACACAAAAATCAATATTGTAACATCTGTCAACTTGTTTCATAATGGTAAACAATGCACCGGAGTTGTTATCTGCACATAAACATTATTTCGATTTAAAGCTTTCGTGACTGCAGGGATTCATCTTCTTGGTACTTTCGGTAAAGTCACGAAGAATGGAAATAATAAAATAATAAAAATAAAACATCATAAAATAATTCTCACGACGTTTCGGCCACAACGCAAGCAGCCGTCCTCAGGTGAAGAACAGGTCTGTCGAGCAGACAGAGTCTGAATGACACACTCCAGGCTTGGAGCGACTATTTAAGCTGGGATGGAGGGGGAAAGGGCGCCTTGACAAAATAATTTGCATATCAAGAGGAATTTAGAATATTTATGGGAAATGCAGATATGCGATTAGTACTACTTGTGAAATATGTAGAAGGTTTGGCGGGGGGTTTAAAGTCATATTATACCCGTGCATTATGCAGGATTAGCAGCATCAAAGGGAGGGGATAGGGGTAACATTAATAAAGGGAAGGAACGTTAATAGTTTGTAGCTGCAGTAACTAAACCATCACGTAAACAACTAAAGTATAAACTACATAGTATCATCAGTATACTAAATATACTTTCCAATAAGCTGAGCTACTAACAGTAATACATTACAATCCTACGTCTCAAAAAAAAAATGCTTCCAGCTAAACTTTATTCTCTTACATCACACGAGTCTACACCGTACTATATACTGCCATAGACAAACCCAACATTAAATATACTGTATTACTATACACCACCTTATACCTTACACATTGTAATATTACACTATGTATTATTCTACCCAGGGTGGTGTATAGTAATACATAATAGTAAGCAATGAAGGTGAGTTTTTATCTGCACACAAACATTATTATAGTAATGTTTGTCAACTAATGTGTTTAACAATAGTAAACATTGGACTTGATTTGTTAGCGTAAGAAGCTTGGAAATTTGTACTTACCATAGGCGTGTTGAGGCCTTGTGCCATGTGTAGCCCCCGTCCTGGCCTCCATTGGCGAGGTGGCGGAGTTGGCACATTGGCAGGCTCGGGGCTGGGCCGCTACCCCCCCCCCTAGCATCCCCCGCCCGTGCATGTGATGCGGGTGCATACAAATCGGTCCCGCCACACCAGTGTCGAAATGGTGCAACAAGAGCGAGGTATGGCCCAAATCCAAATCGTTTTTACTGAAAACGTCAGCGTACTCCGACAATAGTGACTGCAAGGCGTTCCGCTGCGTGGCCGATAAGGACGTATTTTCCCTGCACAATTCTGCGATCCATCGATCGTCCAAACGATCGGATCGTGGCACGCCAGCATCCATTTTTGTGGGATGGTCGCTCTCAAAGCTGGTGAAATCGGTAGTGGCATGAGCCAACACAGAGCCAGCCGGGACGACGACCCGGTACGGGCCCCCATTTAACACTTGTGTAGTGACATAGGAAGTCACTACTGTGTCGGCCAGTACGACGGCTGGGGACCCCAAGGGGGTGCCTGGGGGGTCACGTGGTGGAGGGACCCAGACCTTCCCGTGAGGTGGGGGAAGGGAGGCGTGGCCTGGGCAAAGCCGGCCACGCCTGGGTGGAGCCGGCCACACCAGAGCAGATATAAGTGGGGTGTGGATGCAGAGCGGGGCTGTGGAACTCCGAAGTGAAGACGACATCATCGGTCCTCAAGTCCCGGGTCTGTGTCATGTTACAGAGTGTTAGTGAGTTGAGGAAGGTGGTCACCACCTCATGTACAGTATTACTTACCGTTTTATAAATAGTGTTGCCTCCAAGCTGTGTGTGTGTGTGTGTGCACCTAATTCGAACCCACTACACTTGTATAAACGGGGATTGACCAGGCCGAATGATAGTTTGAGCTGCCACTAGGGAAAAGGATTTTGCCACAGAGTTCGACGGGGATAACAACACATTCGTCGCATCATCTGCGGTTTCCAACCACTTTCGGTAATGCAGCGGAATAAGCATTTGTGGGCCTGATGGTACTTCTACCGTGACAGCAACAATCGCATTAACGGCGTTTCCTGGGGGCGAACGGCCCAGCAGTGATGGCAGGAAGGACATTCTACGGCCCCCTGGCATTTTCAAGCAACCTTGATCGACGAGTATTTTAACGGGCATCCGACGAAGGAAATCGGTGCCCAATAAGCATGGGACGGCCAATGAACGCGAGATCAAAACTGGTCCCACCGCGGTGATATTCCCTATAGCAATGCGCACATCTACTCACCCCAAAATACCCATGCTACCCCCATTCGCAGCAACGCATGCAACATTAGCCAGTCCGATCCGCGACGTAGAAATGGACAAGAGATGAAAAATAACATCGGAAATGATGGTTGCTGACACGCTGGTGTCCACCAAAATACGGACATCGACCCCATCGATAGTACCCCGTACCGTCGAGGACACCGACGCGGCTGCCACCACCCTTCGAGACAATTTTTTCCATTGTGTAACCGAGTGTGGCATCGACCCAGGTGACCCACAATTCCCTTCAGGAGTACAAACATGGGTGCGAGTGGATGCGTGATGTGTCAAGACCTGCTGGGTGTCCGATATGTGTCGACTTGCCCGAGGGTGCCGTGGATCCTCGTCCGGTGGAGGAGATGGAAGTTGGCCCGACGGGAGCTGAGGAGGTTGAAGTCAGCAGCGGCAATCCCTGGCGAAATGGCCTCGTCGGCCACACTTGATACATGTGGACACCGCCGCCCGGCGGTCGGTCACCCCGGTCCCCACTCGTGGAGATCCGGCCCCATCATGCTGCTCGCGTGGCCGGCGTTTCGGGACCCAGCAAGGAACAGCTGCCATCACCTCGACGTCACTGGAGTCGTTGAAGCCATGGACGACACGACGTGGAGCCCATCCCAACGGTGGCCCATCTATCTCAGGATCTCCCGTCCATGCAGCCATCTGGTCCCAGCGTTTGAGGTTGCACTTGGCGTCCAAACAGCGCGCCGCCCATAGAGACGTTAGCGGTTCGTGGCCGCACACCGGTAATGATATGTTAAGTTCCTGGGACAACTCAATCATTCTAGAAAGGATGAGAGGATCCAGGAGATCGGCTGACGAATCGGGGGAGGCGGCCATGGCAAGCGCCAACAGCGCCCCTCGGTAGGCCAAGGGCGATTCATCCGCTCCTCGACGCCGCTGCATGAATTTCCTGGTAGCCGCCATCAGTGGCTTGTAGAACTCCGCCATTTCCGCGAAAGCGTCAAGCAGCGTCTTTTTCTTACTTGCCGGGATGGAGCAGAAGACTGCCAAGGAGACGTCATCCAATAGCATGGGCAGAGCCTCCAGCGCTTCTGCCTCCGTCCATCACACCGACCGAAAGGCTGACTCGAAGCGCCACGTGAACGCGCTCCAGTCACCCGCGGCGACAAATTCTTTAATTTGAGGAAGGCGATGGCCGCGGTGAATATCCGAGGCCTAGAGCGTGTCAGATCCCGCATCCAATGCAGCATGCGGCTCCGTCAAGATGGCGTCCGGCGGCCGCGTGACAGCACAACCCCGCCCAAGATGGAGGCCTCCCCCTCCGCGGCAGGAGTAATGGCGGACGGCGTTTCCCGCTGAAGATCTTGGTCATCGGCCCTTGGGTGAGTTCCACGTGGCCGACCGAGGGTCGCTGATGCCACGACCGCCGTTGCAAGATTTAGCAGGATCGCACGGACTCTATCTGCTCCGCCACCCGACGCGACCCCTCGTTCGCAGCCGGAGACGTCGCCTCGCCGGCCTGTCGTCGATGAGTGGCGTCGGGGAGAGCGGCAGACGGCGGTAGAGGACCCATGGCTCTCAGCAGCTCGTCTTCGTCTGCCTCGACATCTTCTTCCGACGGAGGATCCGGTGGGTTTCTTTTCTTGAGGTGCTTGGACATTTTCTAATAATTGTCCAAACGGTCTCAAGAAGCACTTTTGTCACCAATGTAATAAAGGTCGTGGACGCGACTTCTGGAATCCGGTCTTTATTTGTCTTTCGTTCACAACACTCCTATCTTACTCCTTCACGCTGCTGGCAGACAGCGTGAGAGGGATAGAGAGAGAGAGAGACACGCGCGGCCACGTGGCAGCCTGGACCCCGCTCCAGCGTGGCCTCACCCTCCGTTCGTTCTAGATCTGACCACGTGTTGTCCGTCTCCACCCATTTTAATACCCGTGTCACGTGGTACCTTTTCACCAATCCTGGTTAACCTCTATGGAATTTTCTAGACTCCATCGTACGCTCCCAGGACCACGCCCCTGACTCGTCCCCCCAATCGGCTGTGGCTAAAGCGAGCAGATCCAATCCTCTACTTACAGATGTTACCTTCCCATTACATCAGGGCTATGCCCCTAGACTTCCCCCATTGGCTATGGGCCAGGACCGGTAGAGCCAATCATCGTAACGAGGTGTGATCCATCAGCAACCCAGATATATCCTCACATTACACCTATATCAAAGACACCTGTTCACAGAAGCAATCAATCAATCAGATTCCAAACTCTCCACCATGGCCAAGACCAAAGAGCTCTACAAGGATGTCAGGGACAAGATTGTAGACCTACACAAGACTGGAATGGGCTACAAAACCATCACCAAGCAGCTTGGTGAGAAGGTGACAACAGTTGGTGTGATTAATCGCAAATGGAAGAAACACAAAATAACTGTCAATCTCCCTCAGCCTGGGGCTCCATGCAAGATCTCACCTCGTGGAGTTGCAATGATCATGAGAACGGTGAGGAATCAGCCCAGAACTACGCGGGAGGATCTTGTCAATGATCTCAAGGCAGCTGGGACCATAGTCACCAAGAAAACAGTTGGTAACACACTACGCCGTGAAGGACTGAAATCCTGCAGCGCCCGCAAGGTCCCCCTGCTCAAGAAAGCGCATATGCATGCCCGTCTGAAGTTTGCCAATGAACATCTGAATGATTCAGAGGACAACTGGGTGAAAGTGTTGTGGTCAGATGAGACCAAAATGGAGCTCTTTGGCATCAACTCAACTCGCCGTGTTTGAAGGAGGAGGAATGCTGCCTATGACCCCAAGAACACCATCCCCACCGTCAAACATGGAGGTGGAAAAATTATGCTTTGGGAGTGTTTTTTTGCTAAGGGGACAGGACAACTTCACCGCATCAAAGGGACGATGGACGGGGCCATGTCCCGTCAAATCTTGGGTGAGAACCTCCTTCCCTCAGCCAGGGCATTGAAAATGGGTCGTGGATGGGTATTACAGCATGACAATGACCCAAAATACACGGCCAAGGCAACAAAGGAGTGGTTCAAGAAGAAGCACATTAAGGTCCTGGAGTGGCCTAGCCAGTCTCCAGACCTTAATCCCATAGAAAATCTGTGGAGGGAGCTGAAGGTTCGAGTTGCCAAACGTCAGCCTCGAAACCTTAATGACTTGGAGAAGATCTGCAAAGAGGAGTGGGACAAAATCCCTCCTGAGATGTGTGCAAACCTGGTGGCCAACTACAAGAAACGTCTGACCTCTGTGATTGCCAACAAGGGTTTTGCCACCAAGTACTAAGTCATGTTTTGCAGAGGGGTCAAATACTTATTTCCCTCATTCAAATGCAAATCAATTTATAACATTTTTGACATGCGTTTTTCTGGATTTGTTGTTATTCTGTCTCTCACTGTTCAAATAAACCTACCATTACAATTGTAGAGGTGGTAAGCGCCGGCGTGTAGCGAGTCATCGCGGGGCGGGTGCTTACATCACGGTCCGCATGCGGGTGTTTACATCGCGGTCCGCATTAGCCCCGCCCTATATAAGGCGGCGCGCGGGAGCGCTCGAGGCAGTTTACAACAGCGAAGAACGAAGACGGAGAAGCCGCCTAGGACCCCGGGATCCCTAGCCCCGCTGCCCTTATCAGGGCCGGGTCTCTGTGTGGCCCGGTGGTGAGACCCTGGGTACTCATCAGCCCGACGTCCTTATCAGGGTCGGGTTGATGGGCCAGTGGTCGGGACCCGCATCCTAGCTGGGACGGGTCGGGTAGCCAGTGTAGGCTCAGAGCAGTGTAGCCAGTGTAGGCTCAGAATAGTAACAGTGTAGGCACGCCTTGTGTAGGCTGTATAGTGTCTGTGTTACGTGAGTGATATAATAAAGAGGAGTGCTGCCCCCTTCACTCGTCTCCTGCCGGATTACTACGTTACAACTGGTGTCAGAAGTGAAACAGTCTTCACGGCATGGATACCAGGAAGACTGTGCGTACTCACGACCGAGGACAGGAGGACGACCAAGAGGGGCTGGCTCACCAAGCTTCGGAGGGAGAGGCAGAGGAGATGCCGACGCTGCAGCTCCCGTCGCAGATGGCCGACACCGCTCCAGTCGCAAGATGGGCTCCAGGACGCACACTCCCGCCTGGCCGAGTTGCTGCTTGCCGCGGCTTCCATTTTGGCGGAGATCACGGCTTCGGGAGGAGGGAGAACCGCCGGGAGGGAGGAGAATTGGCGCCAAACGCCGGCTCGGCCCAGCACCGCTCCGCGCGCCAAGGATTGGCGCCAAAATCTGCTTCCCGCCACGGACACTGAAATTGGCGCCATTTTCCCGCCTCGGTTGTTGATTGGCGGGAACCAGGAGCACCACGTGGGCGACGACTTCCACGGGCCGCCTCCCACGTCATCGGCGCGCGCCGGGTGTTGCCGGGACCAGCCTATGGAAGGGCCCACGGCTGCCAGGTGCGACGGTGCTGCAAGGGACCTTCTGCAATCAGAGGAAGAGCAGGCGCTTCATCAGCGGCTACCGCCATTGACGGTCTTCCAAGCTGAGGGGGGTGATTGGGGAGCCTTCCAACGGAGGTTCCTCGCTCATCAGGAGATGTCGGGGTGGTCCGACGCCACGGCGTTACGTGCGCTTCCGGCGACTCTGGACGACGACGCTCTCGCCACCTTCTGGTCGACTCCGAGGGCCGGGCGCTCTACACTTCAGGCCGCGCTCCGTCTTATGGCCAGGGTCTATGGACCACCGTCGGCCTGCTGCCACCAATTCTATGCTCGCCGGAAAGGTGACGCGGAAACCCCTCTCGCCTACCGCACTGCGCTTCTGGCTTTGGCCGACGCCGCCTTTCCTCGAATGGACGAGGAGGGCAAAGACGCGATGGTCACGGAACAGCTTCTGGCGTTGGCACAGGACTTGGGGGTTCCTATTAACGCGACTGACGAAGTGGACATATGCTCGTTGCGGGTTGCTACGAGTATCCATGCGCACGAAGTCCTCAAGCGGAAGCGACCCATTGTCTGCGCATCAGCCTCCGTTCCTGCATCAGCTACGCCACCCTGCGAACCCCAAGACGCTCTACCCCAAGAGGAGGCCTTCGCCACGGCGTGGGCGGACGACTGGAGGTCGGGTGCTCGGTCGCCCCTGCGATCGCCCCGCAAGCTGGAGCAACCGAAAGCAGCGACGGCGCTCGTCAGGTGGTACAACTGCGGCCATCGAGGCCACGTCGCATCCGGGTGCCGGTCTCCACGTCGAGGCGCCACGGGACCTCGTCCGGACGACGCCCAAGGCCCCAAGTCGTCCCAACAGCCCCCGGCAAGTCGCGGCACTACACATGCTCGGCTCACTCGCCGTTCCACGGCTGTCGGGTCGCGCGAGTTGGGCAATGCTTCAGTGCGGGGAGGGGGGTTCGTACGGGAACTCGGACCGGGTCAGTGGTCTGAGCTGGCCCATAGGGTCGTAGCCGCATCGGCCGGTTCGTCCGTAGTCGCTGGGTCGATTGACGGGGTTGAGGTGCGGGTTTTGATTGACACGGGGGCGTCGGCAATGGTCATTTCCGACCTTATATATAACATTATACCTGTTCAATGTCGACCCTTACTCCCGGTAGACGTTCCATGCTATGCAGCGAATGGGGGATCCTTGGGGATTGTGGGTCAGATCCGGGCGGCTATTCGCATCGGGGATATTAAGCTATCGGGACATATTTTGGTCTCTTCTTCCCTCGCGGTTCCTTGCTTGTTGGGAACGGATTTTCTGGCTTAAATGCCCATTAAAATACTCATTGACCAGGGTTGCATCGAGCTTCCCTCAGGCCGCCGCATAGCATTTTTGTCTGATCCTACCAAATTACGCACGGTTTGTGCGACGGTGCGCGCGAGGGTTGCCCAGACGGTGCGCGTACCCCCGGGATCGCAAATGCTGGTACCCCTATGGTTGCAGAAGCCTTTTGAAGTGGGTGTGACGGAGCAGGGTGTACTGTTGGGTCCGTCTAACGCAGCTGTCAGGGGCTTGGATTTGGCGGTGGCTCAGATGGTGGTGCGGGGAGACAGGGACCCTTTCGTTGTGGTTTTGAATGCGGGGTCGCGAGCGGTTGTCATTCCACAGGGTACCGTGCTTGCTCATGTGGCACCGGTGCCTGTGGGTGACCAGCTGATTGCGCAAGTTGATTCTGCTCCTGCCCCGCATCTTAAATCAGGGAGTGATGGGGAGTGGTTGGACTCGCTGTGTGCTGGATCCTGTGACCTGTCTAGTTCACAGTTGGGGGCATTGCGTGGCCTGTTACTTGAATTTTCGGACGTTTTTAGCAAACATAAATATGACATTGGGTGCACTGACCTCTTACGTCACCACATTGACATGGGTGACGTGGCCCCCAATCGGCAAAATCCATTCCGGCTAAGCCCGGCCGAAAAAGAGCATGTGCAATCGGCCGTCAATGACATGCTGTCTGCTGACATTATTTCGCCCTCATCCAGTCCGTGGGGGGCCCCCATCGTGCTTGTGAAAAAACACGATGGGTCCCTGCACTTTTGCGTCGATTTCCATCGCCTTAATAAGATCTCTGTGGCTGATGCATATCCGCTCCCCAGAATGGACGAATCCCTGGATGCTTTAGCGGGGGCACGATATTTTTCGACGTTAGACCTGCTGTCGGGATTCTGGCAACTGCCCCTTGACGAGGTGTCAAAGCCCAAAACTGCGTTTCGCACGCCTGTCGGCCTGTTTGAGTTAAATCGGTTACCGATGGGACTCCATTCCACTCCCGCCACGTTTCAGAGGTTAATGGAATTGGTTTTGTCGGGCCTTCAATGGGATACCTGTTTAATTTACCTAGACGACGTCATCGTTTTCAGTAGAACGTTCGAGGAGCACCTCCAACGGTTGAGGGCAGTGTTCCTCAGGATGCGGTCCGCTAAGTTAAAGTTTAAACCGCAGAAATGCCACCTGCTTCGGGAATCTGTACGGTATTTGGGGCATATCGTCAGCCGTTCGGGGATCTCTACTGATCCCGCTAAGACGCAGTGTGTCGGTTCTTGGCCAACGCCCACTTCTGTCGGCGAGGTGCGCAGTTTTATTGGGTTTGCCTCCTATTACCGCCGGTTTGTCGAACACCACCATTGCCAAGCCCCTGCATGCTTTGACGGCGAAAGGTGTTAAGTTTTGTTGGGGACCGGAGGAGGAGGCCGCCTTCTGCTCCCTTCGGGACGCCTTGGTGGGAGCTCCGCCTCTGTGTTACCCTGATTTCAATACACTGTTCTTGCTTGACATGGACGCCAGTAACACGGGCATTGGTGCGGTACTCTCCCAAGTGGTCGGGGGGGTCGAACGCGTCGTCGCCTACGGTAGCAGGGTGTTGTCACCGGCGGAACAACGCTACTGTGTCACTCGTCGCGAGTTACTGGCTATCGTCGTCTTTATTAAACAATTTCGACCATACCTCTACGGACGACACTTTACGGTTCGTACGGACCATGCGGCGCTTCAATATGCGCTGCGCGTCGCCCAGCCTTTGGGTCAGTTATCCCGCTGGTTGGAGGTCCTCCAGGACTACCAATTTACGACTACTTACCGTAAGGGGGTGCGTCATACAAATGCGGATGCCCTGTCGCGACTGCCACCACGTGCGGAATGTGCATGTCTTTTGGGATCGGAGCGTTGTAAACCTCAAATTGCGGGACCCCCGCCAGCTCTGTTCGCCGCGGCCGATGCGCCACAGTCCGACGTACCATTCTCTCCGACGGGCGGGGATTTGTTGCTCTCGGTGTCTCTCGTTAAATGGGGCCGCCTCCAAATGGCCGACGCCTCCCTTCTCGCACTGCGCCGCAAGGCGGGTTGCTCCAGGGAGGGTGCGGTTGGCGTCGACTCATGGCTATTTAAACAGGGCCTCCTTATGAAATGGGACGGTACGTCCCTACGCCATAGGCTGGTTGTGCCTTCTGGTATGCGGGGTAGGGTTGTTCTGGCCGCTCATGAATGTCTGTTGCATTTGGGGTTTCACAAAACGTTTGCTTTGCTCCAACGTGATTATTATTGGCCGGGCATGGAGAGCGACGTGTCCACCATACTTAAAGGGTGTGTGCAGTGTGCCCAACGAAAACCGCCGCCCATCGCGGCTAATCCGCCATTGCAATCCATTCAGGTCTCGTGCATCAATGAACTTGTTGCGCTGGACATTTTGGGACCCTTCCCGGTGACACCTAGGGGTAGCAAGTACCTGCTGGTTGGCGTCGAATATTTCACCCGATGGCCCATGGCTTGGCCACTTGCCAACCAATCGGCGGCGGCCGTGGCCGAGGCCTTTGTCCAGGGCTATGTGTTGGACAAAGGTGCCCCGGAATGGTTGCTGACCGACCAGGGAAGGAATTTCTCAGGTGTCCTATTGCGTGAAGTGTGCGACCTTTTGGGTACTAAAAAGGTGCGCACCTCCCCGTACCACCCGCAGACAGACGGGATGGTGGAGCGGCTCCAAAGAACGATTGTGTCGATGTTGTGCCATCAGGTATGCGAAGCACAGGGGGATTGGGATTTAAAGATTCCGGGTGTCCTCGCCGCTTATAGGATGGCTCCCCACGCGGCGACAGGGTATTCTCCCTTCTTTCTAATGTACGGCCGGGAGGCTGATCCGCCCGTGGATGCCCAGTTGGGGATTTCTGTACCCCGTGCTAAGTCCAAATTGGCTGATCACATCAAATTTAATATTGCTCGGTTGGCCGAGGCCCGGGAAGCGGCGACACTCAACTCGAGATCTCGCCAGGTGGCGAATGAGCGGTTGCGTGCACGGCGGACATACACGCACGAGTGGAAACCGGGCGAGAGGGCCTGGTTGCACTGTCCGCAGGCTCCGTTGGCAACATCCCCAAAACTGTTGAGGCCATGGCGGGGACCGGTCGAGATTGTGCGGGTTGCACGGCCCCCGTGTGTTCAGATTAGGTGGGGGAAGCGTTGTTGTTATGTTCACCCCTCCCGACTGAAACCATTTACGGCACCACATACCCTTCCTTCATGTCCACAGGGCCGAGCATGTGATGTGTCCGTTGACTCGGGGAATGGGACGTCACCACCTGATCCTCACATGTCTCTACCTGACCCGCTTCCAGGTGTCTCGGAACTGACGCCGCTGACCACCGGCAGTCGGATCCCCTCAGCAACTGCGGATCCGGGGTGCCTTGTCAAGGCCCTCCTCGACCGCCGGGACCGCCGGTCGGACAAGCTCGGCCGGTACCGTATGACGGGCCGGCCAAGCGGACTCGCGCTAAATCACGCCGCTTCTCGTGACGGTGGGGGTCTGGTTGCGCCGGGTCGCGATTGTGAGTCATGGGACGGCGGTACGTCGGTTGTGTACATATGTTTCTTTTTTTTTCTTTCTCTCTCTCTTTTTCTCTCGTTGACATTGTATATGCGTTCTTCTTGCGGGTGTTAAGGGGCTGGGTTATTTATTGGGGCGTTGGGAGGGTGTTCGTTGTCATTGTTCGTGTTCTTGTTGCGTTGTGATTGTTAATTGTTGCTTTGTTATTACAGGGCGCACTGTGTTCGGTTGATTATCGGGACTGCATCGTGTTGATTAAGGGGGTTTTTACAGCCGGGCCGGCTGTGAGCTATGTGGTGGGGGGTGATGTAGAGGTGGTAAGCGCCGGCGTGTAGCGAGTCATCGCGGGGCGGGTGCTTACATCACGGTCCGCATGTGGGTGTTTACATCGCGGTCCGCATTAGCCCCGCCCTATATAAGGCGGCGCGCGGGAGCGCTCGAGGTAGTTTACACCAGCGAAGAACGAAGACGGAGAAGCCGCCTAGGACCCCGGGACCCCTAGCCCCGCTGCCCTTATCAGGGCCGGGTCTCTGTGTGGCCCGGTGGTGAGACCCTGGGTACTCATTAGCCCGACGTCCTTATCAGGGCCGGGTTGATGGGCCAGTGGTCGGGACCCGCATCCTAGCTGGGACGGGTAGGGTAGCCAGTGTAGGCTCAGAGCAGTGTAGCCAGTGTAGGCTCAGAAAAGTAACAGTGTAGGCACGCCTTGTGTAGGCTGTATAGTGTCTGTGTTACTTGAGTGATATAATAAAGAGGAGTGCTGCCCCCTTCACTCGTCTCCTGCCGGATTACTACGTTACACAATTATAGACTGATCATTTCTTTGTCAGTGGGCAAACGTACACAATCAGCAGGGGATCAAAAAACGTTTTCCCTCACTGTATTTACTGGGCCTACAGTAGTATCTACCAAATCTATAGTAGGAACGACTAACTGTATAGTAGTATCTGCTGACTCTAAAGTAGTATCCACTGACTATAGTAGTAACTACTAACTCTATAGCAGTATATACTCACTCTAACGTAGTATCTATGACTAGTAGTTACTCACCGTAGTAGTATGTACTGACTGTATAGTAGTATATACTAACTGTAGCAGTTTTGACTGACTGTAGTGGTATATACTGACTGTTTTAGTATCTACTAACTAAATATAGAAGTATCTACCAACTCTATAGCAGTATCTACTATCACTAGAGCAGTGCATGCCGACTGAGGTGGTACCTGCTATCACTACAGCAGCTCATACTGACAGTGGTGGTATGTTCTTTCACTACAGCAGTGCATACTAACTGTGGCGGTACCTGCTATGATTTCAGCAGTGGATACTGACTTTGGTGGTATCCTATGACTACAGCTGTGCATACTGACTGCGGTGGTACCTGCTTTCACGACAGCAGTGCATACTGACTGTGGTGGTTCCTGCTATGATTACATCAGTGCATACTGACTGTGGTAGTACCTGCTATGATTACAGCAGTGCATACTGCTGTGGTGGTACCTGCTATTACAGCAGGGCATACTGCTGTGGTGG
>JAAXLI020001224.1:175784-190998 GCA_014621495.2 Entosphenus tridentatus | reverse complement strand
CTCTGTGGGATATCTGGGGGCGGACACAACCCCACCCCTCGTTGGGGTCGAGGCATAAAAGGGCAGCTCCCTGGCCGATCAGGGCCAGTTGTAGCTCAAGACCCAAGACCCAAGACCAGCCATATCAGGACCCTGGGACGCTGTGAGGGCCAGTGGTGGGACTCTGGAACTCCCGGCTCTACATCCTTGTGAGGGCGAGTTCCAGAGCATAGCCAGAGTAGTGTATCTAGGCAGTGTACCTAGGCTGTGTACCTAGGCTGTAACAGAGTATCAGGACTGTTGGAGTGTTGTTGGATTGTAATAAAGAAGTTACCTCTACAAGTGTCTCCGGAACCCATTACACAGGTAACAAGCTGAGATTAGGAGTACTGCCTTTAAGAGTGCGCTCCTAATCTCAGCTCGTTAGCTGTATAAAATACACCTGGCAGCCAGAAATCTTTCTGATTGAGAGGGGGTCAAATACTTATTTCCATCATTAAAATGCAAATCAATTTATAAAAATTGACATGCGTTTTTCTGGATTTTGTTGTTGTTATTCTGTCTCTCACTGTTCAAATAAACCTACCATTAAAATGATAGACTGATCATTTCTTTGTCAGTGGGCAAACGTACAAAATCAGCAGGGGAGCAAATACTTTTTTCTCTCACTGTACATAGTGCACCTTGACCTGGTACACAACATTAAAAGGCAGGAGGAAAACGTGGCACACAATATAATAAACTAGTTGATACGTTTAGGAACTTAAATTCATGTTACATTGGTCACAGCCCAATCACCAATGGTGGGACACAAAATCCCATCCTTAATGTTTATGTTTATTAGTGTAGGTGCTAGGTGGATCGTTACATGGGAGACGGCGGCGATTTGGCGAGGCCTTCATCCAACAGTGGATTGATAATGGCTGAGCATGATCATCAGCGTCATTGTCCAACGTCTTGAGACCTACTCGCATCTGGATGCTATCTGAATATGCATTCTATTGTATCATAGAACAGAGGGGACATACGGTCATCAACGGAAGAATGGGTGACTTGGATATGGAAAATTTTAGAAGTTCAATCTTGACTTAAAGCTTCCGTGACTGCAGGAATTCATATTCTTTGGGTCTTTCGGTAAAGTCACGTAGATAGGTTCAAAAATAATTCCTTTTCACCTATCTACGTGACTTTACCGAAAGACCCAAAGAATATTAAAGTTCATCGAATGGGACAACTGGCAAAGCGGTCACACGGTGTCTCATTGGAGAGCTCTTGCCGGCCAGACTACCGCCGTGCTCTCTGTTGTGGGATTACAGCGATGGTAGAGGGCTTACTTTGCTAGAGGGCTTCCACTATCAAGGCTGGCGACAAGGAACGCAAATATCACAAATATTGCTTTCAACTAAGACGATGATTGATGGCCTACCTGGTCACTAAATAACTGTACCGAAAACCCCATATTAAGTTTGATTTCTTGATTTGAAGCTTTCGTGACTTTTCCGAAAGAAGTAAGTTTGATTTGTACATGCTATTGTGATTTGTACATGATATGGATATATTTCCACTTTGATTATAAAATAAAATATTGGTGTGACTGATACGTGAAAACCCCATAGCAGAGAGCATATAAAAGAGCACCCACTGCTGCATTAAGAATACATTTGCTGCTTAAATGATTTATATTAAGACAAGTCCTCTATTCTGAGATTTTCTGGATTATTTGTTGTCGTGACATGCTGCTTATGGCACAAGTGGAATACATTTGTTGGGGAAAAATTAGATTCCAAGAACACAGGATGAGATGTTACTATCCTTTGTGCAAACACTTCCAAGCAGGTACCACCTCAGTCAGTATGCACTGCTGTAATCCATAGCAGGTACCACCACAATATGCACTGCTGTAATCATAGCAGGTACCACCACAGTCAGTATGCACTGCTGTAATCATAGCAGGTACCACCACAATATGGTGGTGGTACCTGCTATGATTACAGCCCCGGTGGAGGGAGATGGCGCTGCAGGCGGGGCAGCAGGACGCACAGCACGTCGCTGCTTCGCTGCCATCGAGAGAGAGAGCGCCGGAGCTGGAGGAGAGAGGACGCCGCCGCTGCTGCGGGTGCCTGGGCGGGACGCAGTTCCCGCCATTCTTAACTCCTGCGGAGGGAGATTTTCGGCCGTCTTGGTGGCATCCTGTTGCAAGGGGATGCCGTGCTCGCCATCCAAGATTCTACAAGTTCCACCCTGCCATCCTCCGTCCCTCAGTCTCTCAGGCGAGTCGTGACACAATGCACCAAGCCATAACAACACACCTCATCCATCTTACGCACGCCGGGTTATTTTTGCGTGTTTTTTTTTTGCTTGCGGAGCTGGAGAACTGGGTTTTCTGGCTGTTTGAGTGTAGAATCAACGCGGCGTTTGTGCTCGTGTGTTGCTGTGGAATTTTTTTGTGTGTGTAAGGTTACGGCATCAGGATCGTTATCTCGATGGGGCAGTTAATGACTAATTCGGTTGTGTCGAGTGTTCCGAGGCCCTTTAATGTCCCGTGGGTTGCCGTGTTATTAGCTCGCAGTGTGACATCGGTTTATTTTGTTGGTCAGATCTACATTTTTGTTGTTGTGTGATTGCGATGTGCCACATTTGTTAACGATGTGTTTATTGTATGGGGCTTTTCTCGCGATCGCGATGTGCGGACTGTACGTACTGCATATAATGTCTTTCTGCACGGATAAGGGTTGTGAGGTGCATTGTTGTGTTCCTTGGTACAGATCGTTAGATTGTGATGATGACATATGGGGCCAGTGATTTGGATTGTGCTGCTGGCTGTGGGGCAAAGATTCTGCACAGAATGCCCCTGTTATGGTTGCGTGTTAACATGAGTGTGGTCCCGTCATACTATGGCTGACGGTTTGACCTGACAGCCCGGAGTTCGAGACACTCCGTGGCGTGTCTAGCCTAGTGAGCCGTGCGCTCACATGGCTCGGGGAGTTGTGGTCCCGTCATGCTGTGGCTGGCGGCTTGACCTGACGGCCCGGAGTCCGAGACACTCCGAGGCACGTCTGAAACAGTGAAACAGAGGCTCAGGGAGCTTATGGTGAGTTGCTTTTGAGTTGGGTGGTTAATGTCATAGGGATTTTGGTTGGCAGGACCGGTGGGTTCCTGTTTGTTGTTGCTCCCTCCGCTCGATTGCATGCAGCCAGGGGCTGCATAGCGAGTAGGAGCGTGTAAGCGAGATGTCTTCTCAGCTCGGTTGAGACAGCTGATTGCTACAACACGAGTCTTGGAGAGATACTGCTTTAAATTTCCCCCGCCAAGGCTGATGCTGCGGCGACGCGCAGAGACGTCGGAGGGTTTAAACATGGGACATGGATTATCCGTTGTTATTCCCAAAGGAGTATACTGCGATACAAATGCGGGGAGAACCGCGGGGATATGCGTGTGCGCGAAGATTGCCTTCGAGCATACGGCCGCCGTTTGTACGCGCGGGGGAAATCGTGGTGTTGGAGAGTCGATATTAAAAGGGGTGAAATAGCAGTTGGGGCAGTGATGCCTAGAGAGGACAGGGAGTGGCTAGGTTGTGAGACCTGCAAACTGATTGTAACAGTTGTAAAGTAATATAATTGATTTAATTGCTACCCATTATGGGTACAAAATGCCACAATTATAAGCGTATTGTCTTACTGTTTATATTTATAGTAAAATATAGACATTACATTTGGAGGCAGCGTGATAAGGGGGAACCCATGGGGGTACCTTCATTTTGTTTGTAGAAAGTACCATTCCAGGTTAAGTGTTTCAAGACCCAATATATACAACATGGGGCACGCACACCCCCCTTGTTTCCCTTTCTTTGATGGGCTAAGCGCCGCTTTTATTTTTCACGTCAGCTTTTATCGTGTTACAGCGCCCTGATTATCAAGATGAAATGCAGTGACTGTTATGTTTTGAGGGGATTTGGCTTGACGCCTCCATTTCCTTGGAAGTGTTTCTCCCACGTTGTCTAGGTCTCGGCCTCAGGGCGCATTCGACGTCATTGAAAGTGGCTCCATACATTGCCTGGGCAAAAGTCAATCTGCATAGGCACGTATTTTAGCGTGACCCTGGTAGACTGGGTGTATGTATACAGTAAAACTCTCTGTCTCTCTCTATCCACGAGGGGTTGGTTACCTTCTTGAGAACGCTCGTGAGTGCAGAATTGGCAGATGCAGAAACCTCGGTTCCAATGTGGAAAAATGTGGGTCATGTGCCTTGGACCGAATGAACATTGGAAGGGCGGAGTGGTAAATGTTTAATAACGTTGATAACAGTAAATGTGAAATCTTCTATTATGAAAGCCCAGCATCCTGTGTCCGTTTCTTTGTTTCTCCGTCAACTAAATGATAAGAGCCTTTCAGAAGGCCTGAATCTACAAGTTATAGAAAGTGGACCTCCCCCCCAGCATAGATGTGGGGGTAAAAAGTTGATCAAACAGGGTTCCAAAAATTGTTGACCCCACTCCCCAATAAAGAAATGTCATTTGTAGGCACCTAAACCCCCCCCCATAATACAATATAGTCAGGAGTATGCACTGACTTATTGTAGTATCTGCTTACTCTAGTGTATGTAGGGTGTGTCGGTATATATACCGAAACACCCTACATACAATGGGGGTGGGGGCGGGGGGAGATGAAGTGAACATCAGTGGGGGTGACGGGCGAGGCGCTGAGAATCCCACCACAGGAGTTAGAATTCTAGTACATCATAAAGAACAATGTGCATAACCCAATTAATAGTAGCTACTGCATATTCCCAGATTAACACGGTCCATTGTAACATATACGCCGACTATAACTGCCCTCTGGTCTTGGCACCTGATAGGCTCACAGTGATGACGTCACATTCAGTCCTCTAAGACAGGAAGCAGGGAAGACTTATTCACTTCCCCCGATTGCATTTGCAGACTTTTTAATGGACCTCACAGTCGACTCGTCTGTACCGCGGTGGCAGGGAGATGTTAACTAGCTCGCCTGATATGCAGGAGGTCGTGGGTTAGATTCCGACCCTGATGACTGCTGTACATTTGGAGGGTGCGTGTCTCTTTGCCGTGGTAGCGTGGATTTTTCTTCAGGTGCTCCGGTTTCTCTCTCCACATTTAGAATGAACGTCACACATTTAGAGAATTGTGGGCCTCGGTGGGTCTGTATGCTTCTCTATGAGTGTGGGTCTCTGTGGTTCTTTCTGTAGGTCCCTGTGGGTCTCTATGGGTCTGTAGAAACGTGCGTTTAGATTATTTGGCTGCTGCTATACATTAGCACGTGATGATAATCCACTTTGTTTGAGCTATAATTTGTGATAACCAGGTAGCTTTTGGAAAAAATAGATTACATACCTCAGTGTTTAAAAGTGTTGTCTTTTTTGATATCCGGTTGCGGCAAACTCGGCGGTTTGACCTCTGGGTCTCAAGGCCGTGGCTGTTTGTAACTTTTTTTTTCACAGTTTTAGGGAAGTGACATTTCGCAAAGGAAACTTTTTCCAATATTAATTAATCCAACAAAGACACTTCCTCTTTTTGGGTTTGAACTCACGAACCGTGAAATGCAAGTGGCTCTATAAAGTAAATTAGTTTTTCAATGTAGTTAGAAGGGCACAGCCTCCATTGGCTTCCTAATACCGGAATAGAAGAATCTTCCAGAAGGGCTGCAAAAGTGCATCTGAAAGCGCCACGCGATGCGCTGACCATCTGTGTTCCATGTCTAGTCAAAAGTGTATGTATAGCACAGTGTATTGTAGTGCATAGTGTATTGAAGTGTATAGTAGTGTAGTGTGTAATAGTGGCGTGTATAGTAGCGTAGTGTCTACTGTATTGTATGGTAGTGAAGTATATAGCGTAGTGTATTATAAGAATAGGTTTTTACCATTTTTTCTGGCAAAAAAACAGGTGTTTAAATGTTAAAACACCAAACTGGAACCTTTTGCACGGATTCATGTCCACATTAACCACAGCAACTTGTGGTGAAAATACAAACAAAAAACATGATCTGACAGTATATGCATTGTCTTTGAAACGAATTGGTCGACACCAGAGACAGCTTTCTTTAGAGCCTAGTATCAAACAGTGTTAGACCAGAGGACGCCAAAAGGCAAACAGCACTAAAACAATGCAATTACAAGACAATGAGAGCTCGGAGTGAGCAGCTGCATCATGGGACCTCCTTTGCCAGTGTCAAAATCTAAGAATAGGATTTCTACCATTTTTTCTGACAAAACAGGTGTTAAGATGCGCCGCAGCTGGCTGCAGTCCCGGGGCGCTCTCACAGTTTATCAACTGTAAACAGACCTCGTACCTTACCCACGTCCTTCTTCACCCACCACCGCTCTTCTTACTTTCATCTTCCGCTACATTTTTCTTATAATTTATTTTGTTTTATTATTTTCATTATTACTTTGGCGTCGCCCGAGTTTTGGGTGGTGGCAGATCCCTGCACCCAACCCCGCCTGCCTCCGTGTTCACTGCACACGCCCCGCGGCGCGACAACAGCTGAACAATGCCGGCTGCTGCAGTGTCACACAACCCGGCTTAACTGCCGCATCGCACAGCTGAGGGGCTGTGCGGGAAAACGAGGCCTGCTGCTCCGACTCACGAGGCTGAAGGACGCTGGCTGCATTGTTCATGCAGCGCGGCTTAACAGCCGCCCTGGGTACGGTTCCTGCCAGGAACGTCCACACAAGGCACCTCTTCCGGCACTATCAGCGATTGTGAGCTTGGCATGCCCCAGTATCGCCAGCAAGTGGGAGATCTACGTGCTCCGTCCAATGTTCACCACCATCAGCGAGTGGGAACGCGAAGCAGACTGTCATCTCCTCAACACGAGAGAGTTGGCTTGCCTGCTGCCCAGCACCACCAGTGAACGGGAGCTCTGTGAGGTTCGTCCACCCTGCTGCATCACCTGCGAGCTGGAGCACAGCGCGTGGTCAGCTAATCCACTGGACCTCGTGTTCTTCTGGCTGCTCCATTGTACGCCCCGCCTGCGTGGTTCTGTACGCCCGTGTACGCGCTCAACGAGTGTTTACACGGGCGTGTTTGCATCCGCTACGTACGGGGAAGTGCTTGCTGACAGCGTGGAGCTTGGACAACGACACCTCGACTTGCTGCTCAGGGCAGCAGAGCCGCTGATTGGAGTCCACCCGAATCCGGGCCCCTTCATCAGCACCATCGGTGCAGCACGGGCTGATATAATAGGGCTACGACATGCATCATCTCTTCATCATCTGCACCTGGAACCCGCGCTCCTGAGGACGCTCTCTGTCCTTGGGCTTCTCCGAGGTCAACGTCGGAGACTGCATCGGCACCGTGGTTGCAGAGGTGGTAGGGGCCGCCGTTCACAGGTCGACCTCGAACCAGCCAACTCCTCTATTCCCTCGACACCGCACCTGCACGGATCTTCACATCTACCTTCATACATCCGCCTCGGCCTACTCAACGCACGCTCCATCACCAATAAATCAGCCCTGATTCACGACACCATCTCGGACCACCACATCGACCTTTTGCTCATCACTGAGACCTGGTGCAGGCAAGACTCCCCGCCAGCCATCTCTCTGGAAGTTGCGCCCCCAGGATACAAGGTTCTTCATAAACCTCGCGTAACTAACCAGCGGGGTGGTGGCTTAGCGGTCGTTTACAATGCACACTTGAAAATTAAAGAGCTCTATCTACCAATGGCTCCCACCACCTTCGAGGTCCAGTCCGTATCCCTCACTACTAACAATGAGTGCTTTTCCATCATTTCCATCTATCGCCCTCCAGATGGCAGCATCAACACCTTCTTAAATGAGCTTTCGGAATTCCTATATTTGATTCCTAACCCATCTCACAGACTCGTGCTTACAGGTGACTTTAATTGCCCCGGCAATACCCCAGCCTCCATCGATTGTCACCTTGAGTCAACTTTGGCCTGCCATAACCTGGTCATCACAAACTCAGGCCCCACCAGAGCCTCATCAACAAACGTTGAGAGCATGCTCGACCTGGTTCTGGAACCTGACCAGCACCGACGCATCACTGCACTGGGAGTTTTCCAAACTGGTTACTCCGACCACCGCCTCATACTTTCTTCCCTCCAATTTCCCAAGCCAATCACCATCAAATTCACCCGCAACTTGCGTAATTTTAAGGGTATCGAATTTTCTGCTTTTCGTCACCTCCTTGCAAATTCGCTTTCAATGTTATCCCCATCATCGGATCCAACCGTCTGCGCTCTCCAACTAGAAGCTGACATGAGGGCGGCGCTGGACAAACTAGCTCCATTAAAATCACGAACTGCTAGGCAGTCTTCCCACGACACTCACTGGCTCTCAAGAGATGCCATTATTGCTAAGCGAACCAGGAGGTGCCTTGAAAGTATCGCATCCCGCAGTGGTCTACCTGCTGA
Organism: Entosphenus tridentatus; assembly: GCA_014621495.2. NCBI lineage: Eukaryota > Metazoa > Chordata > Hyperoartia > Petromyzontiformes > Petromyzontidae > Entosphenus > Entosphenus tridentatus. The sequence goes on along the minus strand of JAAXLI020001224.1, from coordinate 182,611 downwards.
TCGACTTGCTTACAGAGTCGCCTGCAGGAAAACTAACAAACTGATCCTAGTCTCACGTTCCTCCTACATTGAGGAACGCATCAAAAAAGCAACCGGAAAACCGCGCATTCTATGGAAAACCCTCAAAGATCTTCTACATCCTGGTAGCACCATGGTCCCTCACCTTAGCGATCCCCTTGCCTCACTGAAACTTGCCACCTCTTTTAATACTTACTTCACCAACAAGCTAATCACCGTCACAAACTCGTGCACGTCTACCGACACATCGCACCATTGTACCCCGCTCATGGTACCTAAAATTGTAAGCACTAACCCAGACACTCTTCTAATTACGCTCAAGCCGGTGTCTACAAAAGACGTTTTCTCTTTAATTGAATCACTTCATTTGAAGTCATCTCCACTCGACGTGCTCCCAGATTCCTTGTTCAAGCAATGTGCTCCGGAACTCGCCATCATGATCAGGAACATCGCAAATGCCTCCTTCTCTTCGGGGTGTTTTCCGTCCAACCTCAAACCTGGCCTGGTTTCTCCCTTGTTAAAGAAACCAAGTCTAGATCCGGATGACCCATCTAGTTATCGTCCCATCACTAACCTCTCGAACCTCTCTAAACTCCTTGAACGACTAGCCCTCGCCCAGCTAAAACCACACATCACCTCCTCCGCAAACTATTGCTGCTTCCAGTCAGCTTACCGTCAAAACTATTCCACAGAAACAGCACTCACTAGAGTGCTTGATGACATTTTAACGATCATTGATTCCGGCTCAACTGTTGCACTTGTAAGTCTGGACATTTCGTCAGCCTTCAACACCATCAACCATTCGCTCCTTACTTCCCTCCTGAAATCCGACTTCGGTATATGCGGCTCAGCACTCAAGTGGATAGTTTTGTACCTTTCTGATCGGCAATCTTCAGTCAGGGTGGGCATGTCCACATCACCTGAAACAACAGCATTATGCGGGGTTCCCCAGGGCTCTGTTCTAGGTCCCCTGCTCTTCACAGCCTACACTTCCCCGAACGGCCGGCTCATTGCAAGCTTCGGTGTTAAGCATCACTCATACGCGGATGACACGATTCTATTCACCGTCATCGATTCTAGCAATGCATCTGGATTCGAGAGGCTCTCGGAATGTACCACCGCCATGCAACAATGGTTCACTGCACACAACCTAGCCCTCAATCCGAAAAAGTCAGTGGCCATCATGTTAGGTACCAAGCAACGTCTCAATTCAGCAGCACTCCCAACACACATACACATCTTCGGTCACAGCATCAAGTTCACCGACCACTTCAGCTACCTCGGTGTCATCCTAGATTCAACTTTATCCTTCGACCGTCAAACCAACCATATCATCAGCTCATGTAACTTTCACCTGAAGGCTCTTAGACACATACGTCCTCTCATCTCTACTGAAATTGCCAACACATTGGCATGTTGCATAGTTGGGTCTCGCCTTGACTATTGTAACTCCGTCCTAGTCCGGACCTCCGCTGGCAACCTAAAGAAACTTCAAAGACTACAAAATAACCTAGCACGCGTCGTCATTGCCCACACTCATCCCCGTCTCGACTCACTAGCTTGTCTCCGTGCTCTCAACTGGCTACCCATCGTCAGTAGGGTCACATACAAGACCGCCTGCCTCTGCCACAATGCCTTCATATCCGCCTGCCCGCCATACCTTTCTTCATTATTGACAACTTGCAGCTCAGCACACGGCAGATGCCTGCGCAGCGCGACTCACGACCTCCTCTTGATACCAAGATCCAGGATGGTCACGTCTATGCGCCGCTTCTCGGTGGCAGCCCCAACAGTCTGGAACGATATCCCTCTGCACATTCGCAGCATCACCTCAATCGCTTCCTTCAAGAGAGACTTAAAAACTCACCTCTACAACCACGCTTTTGAGCGACTCTGAGCTTGGCTCCGCGCCTCTGAGTTGCGGCCACTACGTCTGCAAATTTGCGCGCGTTACAAATTGAACTATTATTATTATTAAAACACCAAACTGAAACCTTTTGCAAGGAATCATGTCTGCATTAACCACAGATGAGCGTAGTGTATTGTAGTGTATAGTGTAGTGTATAGTAGTGAAGTGTATAGTAGTTTAGTGTGTAATAGTGTAGTGTATAGTAGCGTAGTTTATAGTGTAGTGTATAGTGGTGAAGTATATAGTGTAGTGCATAGTAGTGTAGTGTATACCCACGGTTCTCACCTCTCACGGTACTCACCATACCCACGGTACTCACCATACTCACTGTACTCACCATACTCACGGTATTCATCATACTCACTGTACTCACCATACCCACAGTATTCATCATACCCACGGTACTCACCTTACCCCCGGTACTCACCATACCCACTGTGGGGAGCGGTGGTGTGGTAGCGGTTAGCGCTGCACCGCGCTGATTCCGGCAACTTCGAGTTCGATTCCCAATCACAGCCAACACTGGTGTTGATGATTACACTATGTAATTGCCTATGCCTAAAAGTATAAAAAAAATCACTACAAAAGATTTAGAAATCTAGTCTCAAACAGTGTTAGACCAGAGGACGGCAAAAGGCAAACAGCACAAAGAAAATGCCACTATCAGGACGATGAGAGCTCGTGGTGAGCAGCTACATCATAGGACCTCCTTTGCCAGTCTAACACTGTTTGAGACTAGGCTCTAAAGAAAGCTGTCTCTGGTGTGGACCAATCAGTTTCAAAGACAAAGCATATACTTGATTTGAAGTTTTCGTGACTGCAGGAATCCATACTCTTTGGTTCTATCGGTAAAGTCACGTAGGTATAAAATAAAATAAATCATGACGTTTCGGGCGCAACACAAGCGTCCGCCATCAGGTGGGAAAGCATGGTCTGCTGCTGAGGCAGACTGTTTTAAAGGTTTGAAATGGGTGTAGCTCAAGGGGCATAAAGAAGTGGCGGGGGCTAGTGATGATAATGTGAGAAATTAGCATGTAACTGTAAGATAGGAGAGCGGCCTCCTCGATGAGGGCATGGAAGTGGCTATGTTAATGTGATGGATTAGCATGATGTTGATGTGAGAAATTAGCATGTAAGAATAAGCTAGGAGAGTGGCCTCCTAGACGAGGGCACGGAAGTGGCTATGTTAATGTGAGAAATTAGCATGTAACTGTCGAAATGAAGGAGAAGAAGAGCGGCCTCCTCGACGAGGCATGAGAGTGCAATGCAACGGACATGTGAGCATGAGAGATCTAAGAGAGAGGCATAGAGAGAGAGAGACACAAAGAGTCGAAATAACAGCTGACATAGGCAGGTTGGATGGAAACATCACAGTCAGTTAAGACTTTACCTGGTTAATAACGTCCTTCCAATGATTGCTCAGTTTGTACCCATCCTCTCGGTTGAAGTTGTGTCTGTGTTTATATATCTGGATAGCTTCATAAACACATCTCTGAAGGTAGCCGGTAGTTTTGCAAAGTACCTCCGTCTTGGAAAAATCAATTTCGTGTGAGCCCACAGCGTTAAAACAATGATCGGCAATGGCAGAGGTATTGGTCCTACCGTGTTACAGATCTGCCTTGTGTTCACGGACGCGGTCCGAGACATGTTGTTTCGTTTCTCCAATGTAACTGCTGTCGCAACCACAGCTCAGTTTGTAGACACCAGGGTATTGCATGTCAGGAATCACATCTTTTACAGATGGGATTAAATCACGGATTTTGTGTACTGTGTTGAAACGAACCTGGATCCTGTGTTTGTTTAAGATTTTGGAAATCTTTTTGGTAACCCCTGCTATGTATGGCAAAGTGATGGTTTTGGTTGGATCCTCAGAAGTCTGTCTCCCCATGGCTGGGGAGGCAGCTTTGCGGATTGTACGGTCCGAGTATCCGTTCATCCTGAGGGCTTGGTGTACGTGCTCCAACTCACTAGTTAGGTGGTGCTGGTCGGAGATGCAACTGGCCCTAAGGTGTAGTGTTTTGATGAGGGAATTCTTCTTGGCTGGATTGTGGTGGGAGTCCGGCTTTAGATAGGCATCCATGTGGGTGGCTTTCCTGTAGACCGAATGTCCCAACGAGCCATCAGGTCTCTTCTCGATCAAAACATCCAGGAATGGTAGCTTGCCATACTTTTCTACTTCCATGGTGAATTCGATAGACGGGTGTATGGAATTGATGTGGTTGAGAAATTTGTTCAGTGCTGGCAGGCCATGTGGCCAGATGACGAACGTGTAATCTACGTATCTCTTCCACAAGGAAGGACGTAGGGTGGATGTCTGGATGGCATCTGTCTCAAATTTGTCCATGAAAACATTCTCTACCACTGGCGATAAGGGAGAACCCATTGGGGTACCCTCATTCTGTTTGTAGAATGTACCATTCCAGGTGAAATATGTGTTGGTAAGACAGTGCCTTACCAAAGATGGTACATCTGGATTCAGTCCTTGTTGGACCAAGTCTTCAATGATTGCAATGGAGTCAAGTACAGGTACATTGGTGAACAGAGAGACTACATCAAAACTGACAAGCAACTCATCCGGAGACAGTGAGATGTCCTTGATTAGAGAAACCAAGTGAGCTGAGTTAAGTACAGCTGAGGTGCACTTGCCCGTGAAAGGAAGTAGGGTCTCAGACAGAAATCGAGCCAGTTTGTAGGTGGGTGAGTTAATGGTGGAGACAATAGGACTCAGCGGGGTACCTACTTTGTGGATTTTTGGAAGGCCATAAAATCTGGGTGGTCTAGCAGCCGAAGGTTTTAGGGAACTCTGCTTGGTCCGATTGATTAGAGAAGTCGATTTAGGAATGATATTGTTGGTTTTTGTAGCTAGGCGGTTGGTGGGATCTCTGTTGATTTTGGTATAGCTGCCATCAATAAGGTCCTGGATTTTGTTGTTGTAAGTGGTTTTATCCATGATAGTGGCATTGCCCTTGTCGGCTGAGAGGATGACAATGTCATCTCTGTTTTTTTATTTAGAGATTTCAAAACGCTCGTCCTTGCTGATGTTGCTAATAGGTTCATACTCTTAGGTCTTTCGGTAAAGTCACGTAGGTAAAAATAAATAATAAAACGCTGTTTTCCCGACAGACCTGTTCTTCACCTGAGGACGGCTGCTTGCGTTGTGGCCGAAACGTCGTGAGAATTATTTTATTATGTTTTATTTTTATTATTTTATTATTTCCCTTCTACGTGACTTTACCAAAAGAACCAAGAAGATGAATCCCTGCAGTCACGAAAGCTTTAAATCGAAATAAAAATCTAATTGAAATAATAATAGAAATAAAATGATAAATCACGACGTTTCAGAGGCAACACAAGTCTCCGTCATCAGGTGGGACCGTCACAGCTATATTTACTGTCTCAAGTGAGGCAATATTCCAAGAGTCAAGCTCTTAAATACAAGTTTAATGGGGGGGGGAAGGGGGTTATCTGAATGTGGAAGCCAATGAGTGGAACGTGTTAGGGGGGGTGGAGCTAAAAGAGAAGAGTTGGTGCATCTTGTTGATGTTGTGCAGGCTTATGTTGTCTGTGTGAGTCTATTGGTATCTGTGTGAGAATATGGTCTCTGCTGTATGAGTCGATGGGTCTCTGTGTCAGTCTATGGGTCTCTGTGTAAATCTATGTATGTGTAGCGTCGGACCTTCATGACGGTGAGCAGGCCTGGGTAAAACTACGTGGCCGGGAGTCTGAGCCATTCCCTGTACACCTTGGGGTGCGACAGGGATGTCCTCTGGCTCCAACATTATTTAACATCTATTTCGACCACGTAGTTCGTGAAGCCTTCAGTCGCTGTACCGGAGGAATTTCCATCTGGTGCAGATAAAATGGGAGGCTGATCGATGCCCGGATGCGGTCATGGGATGGCTCCCTATTGGCCAACCACGTTGTGTATGTCGATGACCTGGTAATTGCAGCTCACTCAGAGGAGGAGTTGGAGGCGCTACTGCTGAAACTGGAGTGTGTCACTAAGAGGGTGGGGCCTTACCATCAGCCCCACCAAAACGAAGCACCTGCCTGGGTATTTTGTACCATCGGGCACTCCACCCCCATAACTCCCAATCGGTGATGGTGCAGTTGTGGAGAGAGTGGAGAGTTTCCCATACCTGGGCAGTGTGCTCATGACCGGCTCCAGTTTAACAGCAGAGGTCTCACTCCGAATCAGTCGAGTGGCATTATCTTTTCATCGGTTGCGTAACGCTACGTGGAAGCTACCTGGTCTGTCGCTCCGCATGAAGTTTTGGGTTTTCTCGGCCACAGTCATTCCCTCCCTTCTCTACGCTTACGAAATGTGGACCCCCCTAATGCAACATCTTCGCCGGTTAGAAACATTTAGGCTGGCCTGCCTACGATCAGTCTTGGGTTTAATCAGGTTGGATTGTGTGAGGAGCTCCCAAATCCTCGAAAGATCTGGACAAAGTCCCATCGGTGAGCACCTCCGGCAGGCAAGGCTGCGTTGGCTGGGCCATGTAGCCCGCATGCCCAATCACTGCATGCCCAAACAGCTTTTGTTATGGCCGGATCGAGGGGGCTAAACGGGCGCGGCACGGGCTTGAGAAGAAATGGAGGGGCTTGAGAAGAAATGGAGTGACGTGGTACAGGAGGATGTGGAGCTTTGCGGACTTGCCGATGACTGGTACCAGCGGTGTCAAGATCGGCCTCTGTGCAGGAGGCTCGTGAAGGACGCTACTGGGCAGTTGGAGGCAGTCGCCCTCCAACATCAACAGAGGGCGGAGGAGCGACGCTCACAACTGTCCGGGTGGCTAAAGCACAGCAAGTTGGCACAGTAGAGGGCACAGGTGGTGCATCAGCCAGACGATGCCCACAGAGAGCTCCACGAGGTGAAGACAACGCCCACAGAGAGCTC
>JAAXLI020001224.1:158387-175774 GCA_014621495.2 Entosphenus tridentatus | reverse complement strand
CCCACAGAGAGCTCCACGAGGTGAAGACAACGCCCACAGAGAGCTCCGTGAGGTGAACCACGGCGCGCTGCTGCTGCTGCCTGGCCCTCAGCAGGGCTCCTCACGCGGTAGTCGTGGACTTCACCCTCGCCCCGTGCAGCAGCAGCAGCCTCTAGCAGACTCGGGGCGAGTGATGCTCGTAGTGAGCACGCGACGGGGTGGGTGGCCAGCGGCACGCCCGGCCACCTTTGTCTCCCTCGTGGCCATGTTTGTACACCGCTACACCAGGTGCTCGTTTGTGGCCAAGTCAACCTAGGGGAGGACCAGGACCGGCTCAGATAATCGTCACTGGGTCGCCGGGTTCGTATCCCAGCGCGCTAATTGTTAAACCACCGCTCCCCATTCATCACCACCAGCAGCAGCAGCCGTGCTCAGTCCACTGCTGGAGGAAAGCTTCGCCAATCGTTGCCCAACGTCGATTCATTCTCTGTCTGAGGGGCCGAGTTCATTTAAAACTTTGAGCTCTAAATCGCTCCCCAAGCAACATAAATGTTTAATACGACAGAAAATTCACACGAAATGTTGTTTTCAATGAAGTCTTCCAGATGTGAACTGATAATTATGTATAAACAACTTTATCTATCTGTATATGATGAATATGATGAACGCTTGAGAGAGAGAGAACGAGGCGATTCGTTGTTGATTCCCAGAATCGACTTGGCCCCCACCGACACGACAATTTCCCATTCTCCCCGCATCCGCTATCACAATCAACAATTTGCAGGGACAGACGTTCCATTACGTTGGTAAATGCACGTTATTAAACCAATCGAGGGGTTTAATAACAAATCAAGGAGTTATCCATCGCGTTACCGTGATTCGAGCCGCTTGATCGACGTCAACGCGAGGAGAGTTGAGGAGTCGTTTTGACGGTCGCGGGGCGTGAGACCACTCCCTCTTCACGCCAATCCCTCCGTCAAAACCGATACACAAGCAGATAATTGGCCTCCTTCACTCCCATACACTGCCTATCCACGTAAAATAAAATATATATAAGTATCTGCGTCTATGTTACAATTGTCTGGTTGTGGTTGAGGAGTCTCAGCGCGTGCACCCTTCTCACCTGAAGCCCGCGGCGTGCTGACTGCGTAGAGAGTCGCCGTGCAGCAGCAGCAGTAGCAGCGGTTCTGTGCCTGAGACGTTTCGCGGAGTGACCTCGCTCAGTGTGCCCGAGAGCGTCACGGGCTGAGCTACTGCCACCTATTTCCACTTTCACCCTCCGAGCTGCGAAGCGCAGTGTTTATTTGTTCATAACCGGTTTTAACCGGTTAACCCACATCCTCTATGAGGGGGGTTTTCATTCCGGAGGCCAAATTGTTAAGTTTTCGTTCTGAAGAAATTACTTCAGCATTTTCTTGCTGTGGTTGTCCTATCTGATGAAGATCGCTTGTGTTGCGATCGAAACGTCGTGATTTGTTTTATTTCTACCTACGTGACTTTACCGAAAGAACCAAAGAGTATTAAAACGGGTTCTTCGCTACAATAAAGATTTCTTTTCTCCACAAAACTCGTGATAATTTCGTGATAATTAACGTTGGTTATTTTATTCGCAAACGTTGCCTCAGTTTAGCCCCAATGGGCAAGTTACGCGGCGAAGTGTAAGCAGAGGGCGTCTCTACGGTGTCGTCTCGCAGCCTCCGAGCTCCAAGGAAGCGAGGCGCTGCTGTCTGGAGCGACAGAGCCGCGAGTGTCGGAGACGGAGCGGGGCGAAGGGGCTCGCTCGGCCACCGCTGGCAGGAGCTCCGCCGGGCAGAGAAAGCCCCTCCAGGTAGCACCGGGGTCGACTCTGCAGTGCCGGCCAGCAGGCGTTGAGCCATCCCTTGACCGCACCCGGGAATCGATCAGCCTCCGATTGTATCTGTACCATATGGTAATTCCTCCGGTACAGCCATTGAAGGCTTCACGAAGTACGTGGTCAAAATATATGTTAAATAATGTGTGAGCCAGAGGATATCCCTGTCACACCCCAAGGTGTAGAGGGAATGGCTCTGACTGACAGGCACGTAGTTTGACGCAGGGCCGCTCACCACATGAAGGTCGTTAAGGATCATGAGCAAAGGGCGAGGGATTCTGAAAGCACGAAGAACAACCCAGAGCCCAGGCCTACTGATGGTATCATAGGCCTTGAGCAGGTCAATAAAGCACACAGATAGACTAAGACGCACACATGGACCTACAGACACGCAAAAAAATGGACTTACACTAACATGGAGGCATGCACACACAGCGACTAACACACACACACATATCGACTCACACACACATGGACTCACACACACATAGACATCCACTTGAGATACACACACATGGAGTTACAGACACATATCGACGTACACACATACAGCGACTCACACACATTGACGTAAACACACACACACATATATCGACTAAGACACACACACATGGACTTACACACACACATACATAGACTAACCCACACATTGCCCTACACACATACACATATGGACTGTGACACACAGACATGTAGTTTAGATACACATGGATTAACAGGCACATAGACTCAAACACACGCATTGACTTACACACACATATGTATGGACTTACACACACATGTGGACTAACACACACACAGCGACAGATACGCACACAAATGGACTGACACACACACACAAACACGTGTACGTACACACACAGGGGCGTTGTCCATTTGAAAAAGACAGACACACACATGGACTTACACACAGACATGGACCCACACACATAGAAACCCATCGATTTACACGCACACAAACACATATGGACTCACACACACAGACATCGACTTTAGGCACACGCATGTAGTTTCTGCACACGAACATTATAATAGTGTAGGACTCGTACAAGGGTTGTCTTTTTCTCCTCTTTATTTCCCTCTTTGAGTCCACCTCCGCCGCGCCACCACTCCGCGTCTCGGCGCGGCCTCGCTCCGCTCCACGTCTCTCTGCAGCGCCACCGCTCCGCGTCTCTCCTTGCCCTCACTCCGCTCCGCGTCGCTCCGCGTCTCTCTCTCACTCTCGCTACGTCTGTCGTCTCTACGGTTTCTCCTACACTGCATCCTTCCGATGCATGGCTACCCTGGTTGCTCACTGCGTTCTTGCTACCACTGTCTCTCTATGCTTTACTCTGCTAACACTGTCTCTCTACGCTTTACTCCGCTATCACTGTCTCTCTACGCTTTACTCCCCTATCACTGTCTCTCTACGCTTTACTCCCCTATCACTGTCTCTCTACGCTCTACTCTGCTATCGCCTGCTCTGCGACTTCCTGGGCACCGTTGCTGCAGCTCCATCCGACTCGTACAAGACTCCCGTCTCTCCGTTGCGCTCTGGCTTATATCCCCACACCAATTAATCTTCCTTAATTATCTCAACCCCCCGCTTATCGCTCGCCCCTTGGCCCCCCGTGTCACGTGGCCTTGTTTTCGCCGCCAGAGCGACGCCAGCTAATACCCAATTACCTTTTCAGCCAATCGCTGGCCTGTGTCCTCCCGGCTACCCTGACACCTGTTTCAACACTTAACGATCCACTTCACCTAAAGCCACAACAACAACTATGCCCTCACATCACCCCACTGTACTGTGCTCACTTGCATAGCAACAGAGGTGGGGGATGCGTGGCGCGCTATACTCAAGCCCTACAATAGTAATAGAGTATTAGGCAACTTATTAGTTTCATAATAGTAAAGAATGAAGCAGAGTTGTTATGTGCACACAAACATTATCATTGTAATATTTGTAAACGTATTTGTTTAATAATAGTAAACAATAAACCTGAGTTCTTAGCGAGGTGACGCCTCGTCCCGTGCAGAGCCCGCGGCCTCGTCTAAGTTGGCAAGCCGGAGGAGGTGAGACATTGCCAGGATGTGGGCTGGGCCCCCCCCACCATCCCCCTGCCCTCGCCAGAATAATACTATGTAACCGCTATAATAATATTAAATTAATATCTAAGGACTTTATATCAGTAACTGCACGCATTGGGGTGGGGGGGGGAAGAGGACATCACACTGTGAAGATAAATCGACAGCGTGATGTGTATATCTATTCCATGTTAAACGCGTAAAATAAAATGTGGCCCGTGAGCTCAAGCGAACACGCATGACTTGTCAGGGTCCGCCCCCCCCCCACGCAATTGGCGTCAGTTGGTACGGTCGATGTCGAGCAATAAGTAAATAATTATTAATATAAACGGCACAAATGTGTTAAACTACTTTAAAGTTTAGGGATGGGAAAACGAAATAGCCTATTTCCATCGCGGGGCTTAGGGCGTGTCGCCCGGCAAATTTTTTTCTACATATAGCCCACCGTCCGAGAGCCAAATCCCCCACAAGCGCGAGCGCACGGAGACTTTTATATATAAGAAGAAGAATATAGTTAAAGGTTGAACTTTACCAGTGGGCAGGTTTAGTGGCATTCAATCAGGGTTATGTTGACGCAATAATGTTCGCCCAAGCACCAATGATGAAATGTCCCTGGTGGAACAACAGGGGAGTTATTACCATGTGCCCTGAATGAACATCTGTGAAAAATATATGTATAGTTCATCGGATTCCTCTAGTATGAAAATAATATTCTGATTCTAATATAAATTAGGGAATTTCCATGCCCCTACGACAATAAAAAGGGAAAGGTGCAGGCCTGCAATTTCCTGTGAAAGGACCTCCACGAGAGGGAGTTCAATAGAGCTCCAGGGTTTTTTTTCATTAACACTTCCATGCTGGCCAGATGTCTTGGAAGAGGTGGGAGTACCCACACTTTACCCCACTGCCAATTGACCAACTGTGGTGCACCCATTTAATCTGCTGATATCTGCACCCACCATTTAAACTGGGAGATGCAAGCGAACCAATGACCAGCTCGTTACAGATTCCTCGGCATCATTTAGAAGGAGCAGGTCATTATGTTGGTGTAACGGTCAAAAATTTCCAATTCTTGAAATTACCCTCAAATTACACAGCAACGTCGCACCCTGCTGTGCCACTATTGCAGCCTGTGTTTGTAAAACGTCGTGCCTTTCTGATAGCCGTCATGCGTGCATGAACAAATGTACAAAATTACTTCCACTCAACTTGTTCTGAGTCCTGCCAAGCTCAGAAGTGGACAGCATTGAGCCTCTCAAAACGGCTGCTTCCTAGTGTCCATGAACAACAAGTTCAGCTGATTGCCAATGCAAAATAATCGACTACCTCATGGGGTGTGTCCCCCCCTGCCTCTTGCCTCGCCACACAAAAGGCAGCTGGAAAGTCATAAAATGTAATTAAAAACCCCAATGCAGGGGGGGCTAATGAAATTCCAAACGGACTCCAAAAAGAAAGGCCAAAAGGAATCCCCCCCCCCTCTTGCAGGTTAATTACTGCAGAAAATAACGTAAAACTGAAATAATTTAGAGGCAATTGATAAGCATCTGTATCCACAGATGGCTGGATGGCTGGAGGAAGGGGACAGGAACCAGGCCTTGATGTGACTTAACAAATCACTTCAATAAATTTGAACAGACACACAAACATGCACACCCGGACAAACAGCTGCCCCTTTGTGAGAAGACGTGCCGAGGTGGGGGATTTTCTAATATAACGACGAGCAGAAACAACGCAAGTTAGTCTTGCTGCAGCAAGCTCCGGGGATGGGCCCCGCAATCGACCATGGATGACGAGGCTTGCAGAGGAGCGATGTGTTGCCGAGTGTGAGTTCGGCGCTGACAGATGAAGTATCGCTAAAAGTTTTATTCTACATTGAGTACCAGCTCCAACCAGCAGCTGCAGCAAGAGAGAGAGCGTGGCGACCAGCAGACGACCTGCGAGCGCTGTTTGATGACGGGACCATCGCGCACGGACACCGCCGATGGCGGACATCGTGTCAACTCAACAACCACCACCCCAGCAGGGGAGAGAGCCTGGCGCAGCCAACAGAGTGTCGGTGCCAGTGAGAGGGTTCCACACGCACACATAACGCGCATATCGGACTTATAAGTTGGCTCCAAAAGTTATCTTTGTGTTTCGAAAAAGGAGGCCATCCCAATGTAGAGGTATTATTATGCACTCCCCATGCTATCAGCCGGTAGTATCCCACATGTGTCAATAGGGGGCGGTAGTGTGAATGAGCCCAGTGTCAAGGGACTATGGCCCAAGGGGCCAACGGTAACCCTTATGGGATAACGGATCCTGGGATGCAGACCCCGGGAGGGGGGTTGAGGGATGACGTCACCCTCCCAGGACCTGGTGGAAGGTCCTGGAAGGAAGGTGTGGCTGGGGCGGAGCAAGCCACGGACTTGTATAAAAGCCGGACCTCTGAACGGTCGTCGTTCACCCGAAAATCAAGAGCCTCCTGAAGAGAAGAGCCCGATTGGCAGAGCCGTACCCCTGGCAAGGGTCGGCTCGAAGCTATACTAGTGAACACTGAAGAGAAGAGCCCACGGGCAGAGCCGTACCCCTGGCTCAAGCTTAAATACCAGTGAAGACCAATCTTCACTCAAGAAGGGTTAGAATAGCCAGTGAGAGGCGGATCGGGTGTAAGGGACATTACCCCTTTGTGTTAGGGATCTTATATATACAAGTCTCTGCGTAAGCGCGCTTGTGAGGGATTTGGCTCTCAAACGGTGGGGTTTTTATGTCGAAAAAAAATTGCCAGGCAGCATGCCCTAAGCCCCGCGGTGGGCATAGGCAATTCCGTTTTCCCATCGGTAAACCTTATAGTAGTTTAATTAACAATTTAGTGCTATTTAGCATTATTTATTTATCTCCACGCCCCGCCCAAGCTGCACGGGGGTTGCCCCTAGCAATGTACGCGCATCATCAGTGGAGGGTGGTGGGGGTTCTCCTTCGCTTTCAAAATGCAAAAAAAATACATGCAACCCTGACAGTAAATTCATCAAAGTGTCATGTCCCCCCCCACTCCAATGTGTGTACTTACTACTATAGGATTGGTACATACTAATATCATAGTGCTTAGATATTATTATTGTAGTATTATTGTAGCTCGGACGGGGGGGATGGTGGGGGGGTAGCGGCCCAGCCCCCAGCCTGCCAATGTGTCACCTCCTCCAGCTGGGCAATCTATGGGAGGCCGCGGGCTCTGCACGGGTCTAGGCCTCACCACGGCACTCTGTCAGGTGAGTACTTTGTGCTATAGAGTGAGCATGTACTGCTGTAGTGATAGCAGGTACCACCACAGTCGGTATGCACTGCTGTAATGAAACCAGATACCACCACAGCATGCACTGCTGTAATCATAGCAGCTCCCACCACACTCAGCATGCACTGCTCTAATCATAGCAGGTGCCACCACAGTCAGTTTCCACTGCTGTAATCATTGCAGGTACCACAGTCAGTATGCACTGCTAACATCATAGCAGGTACCACCACAGTATGCACTGTTGTAGTGAAAGCAGGTGCCACCAAAGTCGGTATGCACTGCTGTAGTCATATCAGGAACCACCACAGTTGGTATGCAATGCTGTAGTTAAAGCAGGTACCACCACAGTCGGTATGCACTGCTGTAGTGAAAGCAGGTACCACCACAGTCGGTATGCACTGCTGTAGTCATAGGATACCACCACAGTCAGTATGCACTGCTGTCGTGAAAGCAGGTACCACCACAGTCAATATGCACTGCTGTAGTGAAAGCAGATACCACCAAAGTCGGTATGCACTGCTACAGTGATAGCAGGTACCACCACAGTCAATATGCACTGCTGTAGTGATAGCAGGTACCACCGCAGTTGGCATGCACTGCTGTAGTTAAAGCAAGTACCACCACAGTCACTATGCACTGCTGTAGTGAAAGCAGATACCACCAAAGTCGGTATGCACTGCTATAGTCATAGCAGCTGCCACCACAGTCAGTATGCACTGCTGTAGTGATAGCATGTACCACCACAGTCAGTAGGCACTGCTGTAGTGATAGCAGGATCCATCATAGTCGATATGCACTGCTGTAGTTTAAGCAGGTCCCAAAACAGTTAGTGTGCACTGCTGTAGTCATTGCAGGATACCACCACAGTCACTATGCACTGCTGTAGTTAAAGCAGGTACCACCAAAGTTGGTATGTGCTGCTGTAGTGAAAGCAGTTACTACCACAGTCGGTATGCACTGCTGTCGTTATAGCAAGTACCACCACAGTCAGTATGCACTGCTGTAGTGAAAGCAGTTTACCACCAAAGTCGGTATGCACTGCTGTAGTGATACCAGGTACCACCAAAGTCGGTATGCATTGCTGTAGTGAAAGCAGTTACAAAGACAGTCGGTATGCACTGCTGTCGTTATAGCAAGTACCACCACAGTCAGTATGCACTGCTGTAGTGAAAGCAGGTTACCACCAAAGTCGGTATGTACTGCTGTAGTGATACCAGGTACCACCTCAGTCAGTATGCACTGCTGTCGTGATAGTAGATACTGCTATCGAGTTGGTAGAACGTATATATAAAAGTCTCCGTGCGCGCTTGCGAGGGATTTTACTCTCGAACAGTGGGGTTAATGTAAAATAAATGTGCCAGGCAGCATGCCCTCAGCCCCGCAGTGGGAATAGGCTCTTCCTTTTTCACGTCCGTCGCCTTTAAATTAGTTAAATGAGTGATTTAGTGGGATTTCGATATATTTAATTATTGCGCGACATCGGCCGTACCACCTCACGCCAATTGTGTGGGGGGGGGCGGACCCTGCCAAGTGATGCTCCTTCGCTCGAGCTCACGGGGGACATTTTCTTTTATGCGTTTAACATGCAATAAATATACACATAACGCTGCGGTTATTTCTTCACAGTTTGATGTCCTCTTCGCCCCCCCAACACATTGCATGCAGTTAATACTACAGAGTCCGTAGATAATAATATTATAGTGCTTAGATAGAATGATTGTTGCACGGGCGGGGGGATGGTGTGGGGGGGGGGTGCAGGGGTAGCAGCCCAGCCCCCAGCCTGGCAACGTGCCACCTCCGCCGGCTCGGCAATCTAGGCCAGGACGGGGGCTCCGCATGGGACAAGGCCTCACCACGGCTATGGAAAGTACACATTTCCTTGCTTCTTACGCTAAGAACTCGGGTTCTTTGTTTACTATTATTAAACAAATAAGTTGACAAATATTACAATAATTATGTTTGTGTACATATAACAACTCAGGTTTATTGCTTACTATTTTGAAACAAATACGTTGCCAGATATTACAATAATACTCTTTGTGTGCACATAATAACTCTGGTTCATTGTTTACTATCATGAAACAAATAGGTTGCCAGATATTACAATAATGTTTGTGTGCAGATAAGAACTCGGGTTCATTGTTTACTATTATGAAACAAATAAGTTGGCAGATATTACAATAATAATGTTTCTGTGCAGATAATAACTCACGTTCATTGTTTACAATTATTAAACTAATAAGTTGACAGATGGTCTACTGCCAGTCTGTCATGTAGCCTGCTGCCTGCTGATTAATTTACGTCAGTGCCCTGGCACTCTATTATCTATACTGCTAATTTCACTTTTGCCCATTATCAGTGTATGCCAGTCTATAATCTGTTGCCTGCTTCTTTACCTAACTCAGTGTACTGCCAGCCTTTCATGTCTACTGTTTTCTGCTTTTTCAGCTGCTGCCCATATTGCCAGCTTTTTATGTCGACTGTAGCAATGCTTATGTCATTGAGTCGGCATACTGCAAGTCCATAATCTAGACTGTAGCCTGCTTCTCAACTTACCTGTGCGTAGTGCTGCTATTTAATGTACACATATTTCAGCTTATTTCTTCAAAGCATTTATATTGTTTCGATTGCTCATGTCATGCTATTTACTGATACGTAGCACTGCGATTCTGATTAATATGTTACACTGCTAAATACGTAGGACTTTCTTAGCTACATCCCATTGCATTTCGTATATCGTTTTGTTACATTGGTGGAAAGATCACCCATTTAAATTTTGCTGTACCGCACTTTTACTTTTCACGAAAGCAGGGAGCACGCAGGGAGGTTCAATGCCCAAAATATTGTTCACCTTGCTTTCTTACGGTCGATGAGGAACATTGTGAGAGAGACATTGTTCTTATATATCAAGAAAACACCATCGCACGATTTCCTGACACTAACAGAGCATACAATGCCCTACAAAAACACATTTTCCTGTCACAAGGCCAAGATGGGTAGCACGTCAAGATTCCTCTAATTACAAAGCTGCAGGACAAAGACATCCTCACGAAACTGTCTCCTCTAAATCAATTTCTATTCCTTCGTCATCATGGACGGAGGAGAAAACCACATATTATTGTGCGAGGGTCTTAAAACTCAAAGTTTATGCCTTCATGATGCTTATTATGACCAACGAAGGCGGTGTCTTTGGATTGTCAAGCAGTAGCTTGCACACCATTGGGTGCCAAGAACGTCGTCTTCCTCATGCTCACATTTCGCTATGCATGAGGGAAACAATTCATACAAGTCACATTGACACATTTATCAGTGCTGAGCTACCTCACCCCCATCAAGACCCTGCCCTTTTTTTACGTGGTCTGCAACCAAACGGTCCATGGCCCATGTGGCCAGTTCTATCCAAATGCGCCATATATGTGCAATGAGAACACACCAACATAGGGCTGCAGAGGCATTGCCGCATCGGTCATAAACAATCAGGGCTACGGGTTCGATCTGGGCCAAAGTTCATGGGTGGAGCTCAGGGTACATGCGGGAACCATCGAGAAGGTTCTGAAGGGGACGTGGTTAGAGGCGGGGCTTTCCTCCGTCAAGGAGGATATAGGGAGAGGCAGGAGGAGGAGGAGGGGTTCGGTGTGGAAGCCTGGGTCCGGACTGCATTTCCGTCATCTCGTCAGCCACCGACCATGTGGCAGCCGCAGGCGAAGTTCTCCCGATTCCCAGCACGCCGTCGACCAGCGGTGCGTGGGGAAGCGAGAGGGAGGGAAGCCACGCGGGAATGGAGGAGCAGAGAACACGTGCATGCGGCGAGAGAGAGGGTAACTGACCATCTATTGGTTGGCGTGGGGGCACCATCATCGTCTCCTCGTGCGGACGATGGCTGGCAGCGCGTTGTGGAGCAGCTGGACTCGCTCTGCACCGTGCTCCTCCAGCTGGTGACGCTGGTCGCGTCGTCTGCGGGGATGGGATGGCCACATATGTGTCGCGATGAGCAGAGGCCTCTTCAGGGAACCTCGGAGGGTCCCCATTGGAAAACGACCGCTGCCATTACACACGCGGTGGACGCCACGTAGCAGAAGGCCGCCATTTTGGGCGCGGCTGTGGAGATGCGGTTGTGATGGGCGGCGACTGGAGCGCTTTAATGTGCCGGTTTGAGTTTGCATTCCGTTCGGTGTGGTGGACAGAAGAGGAGGCCCTAGGTGCGTTACCTACTGTGCTCAATGATCAGGCGCTGGCGGTGTTCCGATCGATTCCGCCGGACAAAAATAAGACCTTGAAAGACGTGTATGCCGGGATGGCCGAGGTTTATGAGCTGTCTTCGGATACCCAGCGGAGGTTCATGCATCGTAAGCGTGGGAGTAACGAGTCTCCCCTGGCCTACCGTAACACCTTGCTGGTGCTGGCGGTGGCTGCTTATTCCGACGCCAAGCCTGAAACACTCGATGCTCTAATCTTGGGCAAGATGCTGGAGTTGGCAAAGGACATGGGGGTTTCGCTGCCTGTATGCGGTCACGAGCCGCTGATGTCCCGGTGGGCTGCCAGATGCCTCAACGCGCAAGACAACTCACAGCGTTGGGCCTAGATGGCTGCTTGGACAAGAGACCCGACTCGTGATGGTGAGCCAAAGGGATGGTCGCTATCGAAGGTCGTCCACATCCCGGACGACGCGGGGGACATGGATCAGGCAGCTGCCGTTCCTCGTTGGGACCCGCGGCGGGGGGCTGAGTCACGTCGCCAGGGGTCCTACGGTTCGCGTGGGGGAGACGAAGGGGCTGCTCGGCGGCCTGCAGTTACGTGCTTCAGGTCTGGGTGCTTGGGCCACTTCGCCCGGGATGGCCGGAATCGTCCTCGTCCTCCGACACCTCCCGCGGCTCCAGCTCCAGCTCCTCCTCCTCCATTGGTAAATCACAACTCCGGGCAGGCAAGTTGGTACACATCAGACAACCGGCCTAAATCGTCACCTCAGGCATCTCTTGACGTGCGTATAATTTCACTACATTGGGTAGATGTCCGAGTTTTGGTGGACACTGGTGCATCCGCCACTATTATCTCTGATGCGATTTTCCAGCTCCTATCTATCCCTGTTTCACGAGTCCGGCAGGCTTTTGACGCATGTGTAGCGGTAAATGGGAGTAGTATGGGCATCATCGGTCAGGTGGATGCCCATATTGCCGGTCTTGATCTCCAGATCCTTGGCGGTGCCCTGTTTGTTGGGCACTAATTTTCTCAGGAGAACGCCTGTTAAAATCCACGTCGATCAGGGATGTCTTGAATTGCCCGCAGGACGTAAATTGTTTTTTCTGCCATACCCCACTCTGTCATTTGATGCCATGCGCTGCCGTTCAGGCGCTGGCGGATGTCACAGTCGAGGTCTCTTCGGGGTCCCAGATGCTTGTTCCCTTGTGGTATTGGAAAGGGTTTTGTGGCGCCAATACAGAGGCGGGAATACTCTTGACCCCCTCCAACACCGCTACCAAAGGTCTCTCTCTTGTCGGCGCTCAAACGATCGTCCGTTCCGGGAAAGCCCCATTTATACAAGTTCTAAATGGTGGTCCAGAAGGAGTTTTAGTCCCTGCGGGTACGGTACTGGCTCATGCCACTACTGCCTTTACGGACCACAATGAGGACGTATCCTGTCGATTGATGGGTGCGACTCGCCCGGCCCCGTTGTCGGACGATTGTTGGATCACCAAACTATGCCGGGAGAATTAATTGTTAGCTGCTGATCAACGGGGGGGAGCTGCGTGCGCTGCTAATCGAGTTTTCTGACGTTTTTAGCAAGGATCACTTCGATTTGGGTCGCACGTCGCTTTTGTCCAACCACATGGATACTAGGAAAGCCAGCCCTATTCGGCAGAATTCTCACCGATTGAGCCCCATGGAAAAAGGGCGGGTGCAGAGCACGGTGGATGAGATGCTGGCTGCTCACCCTTAATGCGATCATCGCTGCGTAAACACACTGCGTAAAACGCACTATGTAAACACACACGCGAACGTCAGCAATCGTTTTACGATTGAATGCACGCGTGCTTCACACGTACACACGTACCCACATCACACCTATGCTCTCCCCAAACACACAGAAATCACGCGGCGTCGGTGTTCTGTACTAAAGTTTATTAACGGCACACCTGAAGAAAAACCCTGCGTGGCCTGGAGCAGAATTCTCAGCGAGCAGCACCCAGTCTATTCCTATTCAATCCTCGGTTGGATCCTTATTCTACTTCTCACCTTGCGGACGTACTCACTGTGTCACACGGACGTGGGGGGGGAGTCGGAGGGACGAGGGTCCGAGAAGTCTCTGCCTGGGGTCGAGTTGTAGCAGCACTCGCCCGCGTCGCTCGGTCGCAGTGAGCGGCTGGGTGTCCGACCGGGTGGCTGAAAGGCTGCAGGAGAACTCTCTAACGTTTTCCCTTTCCCTCCCTTTGTCAACTCCGAATCCAAAAATCCTGGGTCACGTGGTGTTACCCTCCTGGCCAATCGGGCACCTATCTTTCAATACTCAACCGATGCCCCACCCCTACCTGGAACAGAAAAATTCCGAAGCGCCTTCACCCATTGGTTATGCACCCGTCCTCCCCTCTCGTGTTGCTCAGGTGTAGTCCTAGTCCGCCTAGGAATTCTCAACTGATGCCCCGCCCCCCTACCGGCCACGGCACCACCGGCGTCGTCGGTGTACCTTCACCCGTTGGTTGCGCGCCCGCCCTCCCCTCTCGCGTTGTTCCGGTGTAGCTCTAGCCCGCTCAGGAATTTCCCTCTCACCTCCTCTTGCGCGTTGCTCGCTGGGAGCCCTGCTCCCCCAGGGCCCCATCTCCCTGTGCTGTAAGTGTTTTCATCACCAATTCACGGGGGCCGAATGCAGCCTGGCGGGGGTCGGCCAATCTTCTGGTACTGGAAAACCGTGGGGCGTCCCCACGAGACACCCCTCGGGTAAAAACCCATGGTACCAGGTGACCCCCCCACGAGACCTTACGTGGGTGCATGTGTGTGTTTATAGAGGGTGT
The DNA here is from genome assembly GCA_014621495.2 of Entosphenus tridentatus. Lineage (NCBI taxonomy): Eukaryota > Metazoa > Chordata > Hyperoartia > Petromyzontiformes > Petromyzontidae > Entosphenus > Entosphenus tridentatus. The sequence goes on along the minus strand of JAAXLI020001224.1, from coordinate 161,604 downwards.
GCGTGCGTTCGTGTGGGGGGTGCGAGGGGATAGCAGCATTGGCAGAGTTGCTCCGTTGCTGTGGCACCAGGAATTAACCTAACTCACGTAGCAAAGGAGGATGCGTTCATGACAGGCCATGAAGGAACAACTCTTGCGTGGGCAAGGAGTGACCCAGGGAATTTCTGAGAGAGAAAGAAAGGGAGGACTCGTAGCAAAACACCATAAACTCGCTGCCCACCCGAGGGCAAATACAGGGCAAAGAGACAAGAATTGTCAATTCTCCACGACCAGAATAATATGTATTCCAGGGGTACAACCAAAGTCACACCCGACCGCCTTTGTCTTCCCAGTGGCTGTCATTGCATGCTGCAGCAGGAATTCATATTAAGGATGAGTCGACATAAAGAGAGATGAAGGCCGTTTCACAATGAGCATGGCTATAGACACACACACCACACCTAGGGGCAATTTAGTGGGTCTGTGCCCACATAAATCGTGGGATGACCTCCGGAGGGAGAGAGTATGATCGGGGTTATGCCATCAGGCGCCAGGATACCTGTGGAGGCAGAACCAGGGAGGAACTCAGGTGGACCCAATGGATGCACTTCGTGTGCAAAGATGGGAGGAGAACGTTGGACCATAACGTATCTTAGGTAATTAATCACATGAGATAGAAATCCTATATAAACAGTACCCAAAATCATACAAGTCAATTTTGCAGAGACAAACTCTGGGGGCACCCGTAACCAGCCAATTTCTGTGTTTTGCAGCGGCAAAGGCTCTGTGTTGCTAAGTGTCGAGTTCTGCGCTGACAGACTCTAAGTATCGCTGAAAGTTTATTCGACATTTTCCCTTATGTTTGAGTCACTTGCAGAGTCAAAGACTTCGAGAAGTCGTACTGTACTAAGCTAAGAGTTGTGAGAAGCTAAGAAGAGTGCCAATGCATTTTCATATAATACTGTGATCAGTTTAACACGTAGGCTTTCGCGAACAATATCATCAAAAACCTCTTATTATGAATATTGTGATCAGGTAATACATGTGAGAAGCTAAGTGGTGATTTGAGTTATACACCAATATCGAGTGTGCATGAAATGTTATAGGCTGTAAAAGTTACGTTGTCCAAATGACTGATATTCTCATGAATAAGAGTTTCGATCAGTTTTGGAGAGTGAGCGAGGAGCAGGAGACCTCCCAGTGAGGGGGGAGCACCAAGGGTGCTCGTGCAAAGCAGGCAGCTGCCGACAAGGAATGGGGAGCAGCGTGGCCACAGAGCACTTTAACTGCAGATCGAGCCTGGCGTGCAGATAACCTGCAAACGTGCAGCGCAGCAGCTAACGGCTGACCACGAGCGTGCTGACTCGGGAGCCCCGAGCGCCCTCCAGTGTGGGTCGAGCACGATGCAGAGACAACGGTGCGAAGGAGCGGCAAGCAGCAGGGCCGTGAGGGCACTACAGCTGTGGACCAAGGAGAAACATTAACTTTACACTCACTCACTATTGTTAACTTACCTTGCGCAGGTTGTGGACCAATACGAATCTCACACACCATTACAAGGGAATTGTGTATGGTCGCGTTAGCATGAGACAGGCTAATGTTTTATTCTGATCACGTGATTGTGAGATCCGATCTTTGACGTTTTCTAACTACAGGTAGTCCTCTACTTACGATGGAGATGCGTTACGACTACCCCATCGTAAGTCGAAAATATCGTAAGTCGAAGATGGCCTAGCCTACCCAAGAGTCTTAAAGAATGGTGACAATTTAGCAAAACAGAGCAATTTACAGTACTGTACTGTATGCACTATATACTGTATATATTTATTAGTTAAAATACTCTATTGCACAGTGAAATGTAAAGTAAAAATAAAAAAGGTAAATTCTTAGCCGACCTATATGAACTGCAATTTCATAGAAAGTTTTTTCAGGAAGCAATCCTATCTGCTATAAAAACTTTTAACATGTGTAATGTGAGGATATATCCGGGTCGTTGACGGATCACAACTCGTCACGATGATTGGCTCTGCCGGTCCTGGTCCATAGCCAATGGGGGGAAGCCTAGGGACGTGGCCCTGACGTAATGGAAAGGTGACAGCTGTAAGTAGAGGATTGGTTCTGCTGGCTTAAGCCACAGCCAATGGGGAGACGAGTCAGGGGCGTGGTCCTGGGAGCTTACGGTGGAGTCTGGAAGATTCCATAGAGGCTAACCAGGATTGGTGAAAACGTACCACGTGACACGGGTATTAAATAGGGGTGGAGACGAACAACACGTGGTCAGAACTGGAATGAACGAAGGGAAGAGGCCACGCGAGAGCGGGGGTCCAGGCTGCCATGTGGCTGCGCGCGTCTCTCTCTTTCTATCCCTCTCATGCTGTCTGTCAGCAGCGTGAAGGAGTGCTGTAATGAAAGACGAATAAAGACCGGATTCCAGAAGTCGCTTCAATTACCTTTATTACACATGCATTGAACGTATTGTATCGTGGTAACCTTAAAATGAAATCGCTAAAGCTACGTATCATACATGCATTGAACATATAGTAACGTATCATATTGTACTGTACTCACCAAGATTCTGTCCCTCGTCTGCATACTTGAACGATGTTAGGTTGTTGATGGCAATTTTGTCGTATCGCTATCGCCATCGTAAGATCGAAATATCGTAAGTCGGACCATCGTAACTCGGGGACTAACTGTATTTGATACGCATTTGATGAGAACGCATTCTGTGCGAATATTGCCATTTTGAGGTGTTGCCTATTGTTCTGGTTGAACAACGTGATCCTGAGATGCTTTTATGATCATCCAGTACGGATTGATGACGTATGTTTGCATGGGCACTGTTGGAATTCTGATGATAAGAGTTGTTGGATGTTAGGTTAAGTTGCGATTAAAGTTGCTTAGATGAAAAACAGATTTCCGTGTGCTTCTTTACTAAATTCGTTCGTCATTATCGTAATGACGAACTGTATCCTGCGGTGAGATCTGAATCCTGAAGACCTGACATAATTTCACACGTAAATATTAAAGCGAGTATCATAAATTTTGAAGCAAGAATCATAAATGTTGAAGCGAGTATCATAAATTTTGAAGCGAGAATCATTAATATTATCTCGATCGGTGATGCATACCCCTAGACAACGAGAGCCAATAATAAATCGCACAACATAATAACAACACACACATAATCACACACACATACCCTTAGACAACACATAATCACACATACATACCCTTA
>JAAXLI020001224.1:142945-158377 GCA_014621495.2 Entosphenus tridentatus | reverse complement strand
ATAATCACACATACATACCCTTAGACAACACATAATCACACATACATCCCCTTAGACAACATATAATCACACATACATACCCTTAGACAACACATAATCACAAATACATCCCCTTAGACAACACATAATCACACACAACCGCAATTCGCCAACTAAGTGGCGGTGACGTCACCACGACGCTTGTGCCAGGCTATGTGCACATTGAGGCCACGTGAAGTGTCGAACGCCCGCTGGCAGGAGGACCCAGGTGCCACGGGTCGACTGACTGAGATGACTGGCTGATGCACCACCTGTGCCCACCCGGTACTCTGCTCGATGTTGTGAGCATCGCTCCTCCGCCCACTGTTGTTGATGGAGGGCGACTGCGTCCAACTGCCCAGTAGCGTCCTTCACGAGCCTCCTCCACAGAGGCCGATCTTGACACCGCTGGTACCAGTCATCGGCAAGTCCACTTAGGTACACATCCTCCTGTACCACATCACTCCATCTCTTCTCTAGCCCGTGCCACACCCGTTTAGCCCCCTCGATCCGGTCGAACAAAAGCTGTTTAGGAATGCACAAACACTAACACATACATTAATCATATAACACATTTGAACACATTCTTAATTACACCTAACGCCTATTTTTGTTAATCACACTTAATTAACTACATTAACACATTTTACGTTTTTTCATATTTCATTTTTACATTTCATTTGTTTGTAGAACAAAAAATACAACAGCACTACCATCCCCATCACCCCCTTCACCACCATCGCCACCATCCTTGCCACCATCACCACCATCCACATCACCTACCACCACCATGACTACGACCACCACCATAACCACCACCATCACAACCACCATCGCCATTACCCCCATCACCACCACCATCACCACCATCATCCAAGACCTCCGGCATACCAGACGAGGCAGATAACATATTTGTATATCGAGGTGTCTCTGTAAAGGCTGCGGAATGACTGTCCATTGAAGTTCCGTAGATTACACTCTTTGTTGAATGTTCTTATTTCGTTACATTTAATCTCAAAACACAACAACAATAAAAGATCATCATGGAACCTCCTTTGCCAGTACCAAAATATACTAATAGGGTTTTTCCCCTTTTTTCTGGCAACAAAACTGACACCTTTTTCAAGGAATCATGCTTACATTAACCACAATACTTGCAGTCAAATGCAAACAAAAAACAATACTCTGATAATTTATGCATTGTCTTTGAAACTGATTGGTCCTCACCAGAGACAGCTTTCTTTGGAGCCTAGTCTCATATGGTGTTCGACCAGATGACGCCAAAAGGCGTCATCAAGTATTGTGGTTAATGTAAGCATGATTCCTTGAAAAAGGTGTCAGTTTTGTTGCCAGAAAAAAGGGGAAAAACCCTATTAGTATTAACAATAAAAGACTCACCACCACCACGTATCTATCACCTAGGTGGGTGAGTGGGTGGGCGGGTGAGTGGGAGGGCAAGTGGGTGAGTAGGTGGGTGAGTGGGTGGGTGAGTGGGTGGGTGAGTGGGTGAATGGGTGTGTGAGTGGGTGGATGGATGAGTGAATGAGTGGGGGAGTGCGTGGGTAAGTGAGTGAGTGGGCAGGTGAGTTTGTGAGTGAGTGGGTGGGTAAGTAGGTGGGTGAGTGGGTGGGTGAATGGGTGAGTGGTTGAGAGAGTGGGTGGATGAGTGGATAGGTGAGTGGGTGAGATAATGGATGGATGAGAGAGTGGGTGGGTGAGTGAGTGTATGAGTGGGTGGTTGAGTGAGTGGGTGGGTGCATGGGTGGGTATATGAGTGGGTGGTTGAGTGAGAGGGTGGGTGAGTGAGAGGGTGGGTGAGTGGGTGGGTGAGTTGGTGGGTAAGGGGGCAAAAAGGTGAGTGAGTGAGTGGATGGGTGAGCGAATAATGGTGTCACAGTTTGCATATCTTCATGGTCCCGTAGTCGTCTATGACGATAAGGTTAGATTCGTGTACAGTGATGGACAAGAAGTATCCACCGAGAATTGGCTCAGTCCACGCCGCGTCATTCACAGCCCTGGGTGAAGAACAGAGACAACATAGACTCAGCACCACATCATAGACTCAGCACTGCCACCCATAGACTAAGCAATACCACCTATAGACTCAACACTGCCACCCATAGAGTCAGCAATGCCACCCATAGACTCAACACTGCTAACCATCGTCAGCACTGCTACCAAAAGAATCAACACTGCCACCCATATAGTTAACATTGCCACCCATATGCTCAACACTGCCACCCATAGACTCAGCACTGCCACCCATAGAGTCAGCACTGCCACCCATAGACTCAGCACTGCCACGCAGAGACTCAACATTGCCACCCATAGACTCAACACTGCCAGCCATAGTCAGCACTCCTACGCATGAGACTCCACTGCCACCTATGAGAGACTCAACACTGCCATCCATAGACTGACACTGCCACCCATAGACTCAACACTGCCACCCATAGACTCAACACTGCCATGCATAGACTCAAACTGACACCCATAAATTCAACACTGCCACCCATAGACTCAACACTGCTACCCATAGACTCAACACTGCCCATAGACTCAACACTGCACCATAGACTCAAACATACCAATAGACTTAGCACTGCCCATTGAGTCAGCACTGAGACTCATACACTCAAGACTGCACCATAGCCTTAACAGCACTGCCCATAGACTCAACGCTGCATCATAGACTCAGCACTGAGACCCATAAACTCAGCACTGCCACCCATAGACTCAGCACTGCACCATAGACTTAGCACTGAGACCCATAGACTCAACATTGCCACCCACAGACTCAACAATGAGACCCATAGACTTAGCATTGCCATCCACAGAATCAAAAATGAGACCCATAGAATAAACAACACAACTCCAACCTGTAGTAGAGTCGTGCATCGGTTCCGAGGAAGTAGACTCCACCCGTGGAGTCCACCTCTATTTTCTTGGCTAAAGCCGGACAGTTTGGACCCCTCACCCACGTCGTGTTGGCGCAGTCAACGTTGGGCTTATGCCACATACGGGATGAGGAGTCGCAGGCCCAGCATTCGTTGGGCGAGCAGCCTACGGCGTAGATGTTGGCGAGGATATTCAGGAGACTTATCGAGGTCGTAATCAGGGACGGGTGCTCGCCGGGCGCGGGCGCACTGGCACAGACGACGCTCCAATAACCGTCCCTGTCACCGGTGGTGTAGATGTAGCCCGGGGCTCCGCCCGTTAATGCCTGTGCGCCATCTGCACGCATCCATTCATATATATTAACATTTCGTAAGAAATTGTAAGTATATATAGGGTGGTTCATATGTTAAGAAAGTTTTTGCACGTACTTAAGTGTGGTAGAACATTACCACAGGAACGAACCTGGGTGGATGAGTGTGTGAGTGAGTGAGTGAGTGAGTGAGTGGGTGATTGGGTGGGTGGGTGTTTGGTTGGGTGAATGGGTGGATGAGTGGTTGGGTGAGTGACTGAGTGGGTGATTGACTGAGTGGGCAAGTGACTGAGTGGGTGAGTAGGTGGGTTTGTGGGTGGGTTAGCGTGTTTGTGGGTGGGTGAGCGCTGCATCTCTTCCGCACATGAGCTGTGGTGGCGCCCCACCTCGTCGAGGTGAGGCTGGCGCTCAAAGAGCACTGCGAGTTCCTCGACTACCAGCTCGACCCAGCCAACTGCTTCGACATCGCGCGCTTCACCGACGCTCACGGCTGCCCCAAGCAATGCCTAGCGGCATGGCGCTTCCAGCAGCAGCGCTTCGAAGAGGTCCGCTGCACCGAGGTGTTCTTCGAGCTGAGTCCAGCAGAGCTGCACGAGGTTCTGTCAAGCAACAACCTCGCATGCACCTCCAAGGAGTCGGAATACTGGACGCTCAAGAGCTGGGTGAAGGCCGACCCCCGCGAGCGCCGGGCCCACCTGCCGGCTCTCAAGCGTTGCGTGTGGCTATGCCTGCTCATCGTCAAGTCGCTAACATGGCTGTACGAGGCATACCAACAAATGCAGGACGACCACGCAAGCAAACAGCTGCCCAGCGCCGCCACCGCCGCCAACACCACGGCAACGCTGCTTATCGGTAGCGGGCAAAACGGAGAGCGGTCAAGCAAAGAGGGCCGGAATCGCACTAGCACGCCTTCGGAGACTGAGGGCCTCTGGCCTCTCAAACACCACAGTCTCTCACACATCACAACCTCTCACACACCGAAGCCTCTCAAACACCGAAGCCTTTCAAACACCCGGGCCTCTCACACACCACAACCTCTCACACACCACAACCTCTCAAACAACACATCCTCTCACACACCACAGCAACTAACACACCACAGCCTCTCACACACCACAGCCTCTCACACATCTCAGCCTCTCACACATCTCAGCCTCTCACACACCACAGCCTCTCACACACCTCAGCCTTTCACACACCACAACCTCTCACATTACCACAACCTCTCATACACCACATCCTCTCACACACCACAACCTCTCACACACCGTAATCTCTCACACACCACATCCTCTCACACGTGTTCATGCCGCAGGCCGAATCGTACGACAACCGAGGTCCGCACTTTGCTGACTACTCGTACCTCGAATTTGAATCGATTGTCGAGCTGCAGCGCAAGAAGGCACGCGCCACATCTGGCGACAGTGGCGCTGCCGCCGCCGCAGCCACAGGGCGGCCGACACGGCCGGCATTTGTGCTGGGCGCAGACCAGCTGCTGGCCAACAACTTTGAGGCCGTCATCCGGCATAAGATGCGCACTGCCGTGCTGGCGGGTCGTCTGCCGCCGTCGTTCCCGGGCAATAAGCCCTTCAACGAGGAGCTGGTGTCCGCGTGGCAGCGCGAACTGTTGCCGTTCGCCAAGTACGTGCTCGATTTGGTCGTGCCGTGGATGTCGGGCACGGACCCGCAGTTTGAGCGTGACGGCGACGGACTCGCACAGCTCCTTCACCAATGGGACCGGCGGTCGGCCAGCCTGGTCAACCGCCAGCATTTCCACTTTGTCAACAACCTCATGCTGATGCGATTTCGCTGCAGCCACAATGAGGAGATCACCAGCGTTTGGCGCGACTGGAACACTGACTACTGGGGCCAGCGCGGCAATGTCAAGAAACCGACGAGGCTGTGACCTGACGACGACGGCAACGGGGACGGCGAGGCGCACGGCCGGTTGTGCCCGTCCGAGTTGAACGAGCTGGTACAAGTGGCGTCCGACCCCGATCTGCGCGTACGTGCGGCGAACTAGGCGTTGGTGAGCACGTGCGAGGACGTTTGGGGCGACGCCGCTCATACGGCCGCCGAGCCGTTGGCCGCCAGCGGTGCGCCAGCTCGTGACCCGGGATCGATTGTCTACTCTGTTGCTGATGACGAGGCCCTTTTGGACGACGAGGGTGTGCGAGGCGACCTCCACCAATGGTTGCCGCTGAACAGGATGCGCGAATGCATCGCTGCACTGGAAGAGCAGCTGCGCTACCCGGACAATAGGGAAGCGGGTGATGCCGAAGGCGCTGGCCGTGCAGGCCCCGCCGAACGCATGCTCGACCGCGACGTCTACAAGGTCGCCTCGTGCGACCTCTCCGACCTCAACAACGACCAGCGTGCCATCGTGTCCGCTCTGGTCGACAGCGGCGAACAGCAGTTGCTCATGATGCACGACGGTGGTGGGTGTGGCAAAAGCTACGTCATCATCAAGACGGTGGACGTGATCAAGGAGTGCGGTGGCACGACAGTGTGCTGCTGCTACACTCGCATTGGGGCGGTGCCGCTGCCCGGCGGACAGACGTTTGCCCGGATGTGGTTGTCGTGGGTCAAGGACCTCAACGCTGGCGACCTGGTCGTCAAGATGTTCAACTCGCTCGGCGGTAAACGCCTGCACCTCGTCGTCATTGACGAGGTGTCAATGCTGCCGTTCGGCTTCCTCGTGCTGCTCGATGGGCGTCTGCGCGCCATGTTCGACCCTCTGAAGCCGTTCGGTGGCATCTCCGTCCTGCTCGTGGGCGACATGGACACGCAGATGTGCACCGCCGAAGATTCCGACTGCTGCCGTCGCCTACAGGCATTTCTGGGCACTGCCGGCGTGCTACCCAACTGGCATGTTGTGGTCGGCGGACGACTTCGATTGCCTGGCGCCGCGGCGCTGGATGAACAGCCAGATCGTCACCTTCTTCACGCAGATGTACGTCTCGCGGCGCCCGGACGACGTCTTCCTGTTCAACACGTTCCTGTACACCAGCTATCTGGCGGGAACGATGCCCGTGCAGTGCCCATATGTCGGCGCGCTACAGCGCCATTTCTGGATCATTCCGATCCATGAGGCGGCGCATTGGCAACTTCTGCTGATTGCCAATGCGGCCAGCCCGGCTGGTACGACTGTGTTTGTTCTCGACTCGCTGGCGCGAAGCAACGGCAGGTCAGACAACGCACGATCGCTCGAGGCGTTCGCCGACGAACTCGTTCGCCTTCTGACGTGCCTGTCGCAGCACCGCTGCGTGTCATTTGGGCGGTTGTGCCACGGCAGCCAAACACAGACGACTGCGGCGTGCACATCATCATTAATGTCATGCATGCCGTGCAATCGTACGACCGCTTCGTCGCACACGATGGCGACAGCGACGGAGTCCTGAACTGCCTCGAGTGGTACGACCTGGACGCGATACCCGTCTTCTGCCACCGCCTGCTGGCAGAATTGCACTCTTTTCAGCGGGGGAGAGGCTGCTTTAGGTGGTACATGCACATCCAGGTAGAGTAAGTATTGTATGACAACTTGTTCAACAACCCCCCGATGGGTATTGTACTCTTTTTTTTTTAGGAACAGCTTTTTTTTTCTCTCCACCATCCCAGGTCCCCACTCGGTCCCCATCCTTCACCGCCGGCTTGTGCCCGCCCTCACAGTCGGGCATATTTGCGGAATACACTATGCCGCCGTTGACCCTAGCCATTGACCGAGCAACCCAACGTTCCTACCAGCTCCTTCTGCAGGAATGTGTTTTCTGGGAGGTATTGAGCATCATCCAGGCCCAAATATAAAGACCTCGTTTAATTATGTAGATTTTTCTAGCAGAAAAAGTATTGGTATTCTATATGCAAACATCAGAGGCCTCATAAATAAATAAAGTCAAATAAAACTAGAAGTGGAAAATTTAGACCCAGACATTTTTTCCCTAACAGAAACGTTTCTCACTCCAGCCATAAATGACTTGCAAATGACGATTGACAACTACAACCATTTTCGGCTTGATCGAGGGTCTAAAGGAGGTGGAATTGCCATATATGTCCATAATACTATAGCATGTTCACCAGCTCACTCCGTGTAAAAAAAACATGTTGCTTTGAGGGTCTGGCTATTAAAATAACTCTCCCGAATAATGAACAGATATTAGTAGTGTGTTGCTATAGGTGAAATAGTGTTAGTGGGAGATCTAAATTGGAATTGGCTAAATCCACCGGCTGTGGACTCAAATTTTACAGATGAATTTAACCTGTTTCAATTAATAAATGTCCCAACAAGACCCAACTAAGAAAATCTGGGACATTCATCACTGCTTGACGTCCTATTGACAAATGCCCCTCACAATTTTACACTAACTGGTGTTCTGGGTAATAACCTTAGCGATCACTCCATATTTGTGGTGAGATCATCGGCCAAACCCAATATCCCCCCTAAATTGGTTGAGAAGCACTCCCTGAGACACTTCAGCATTCAGGCATTTAGAAATGATGTATTTAACTCGGATATTGACAATGTCTGTGATATCCCCGACCTGACAACGGCTCGGGAGACCTTCAGATCCACATTTCTCAAAATTCTTAACAAACATGCTCCGTTGGTTAGATTTAAAATAAAAGGCAATCGCCCACCATGGTATGATCCTCTAATTACTAAGCTCATGAAAACTAGGAACAAGGCTTGGGCATCTGCTCATAAAAGTAACTTGGTAAATGACTGGCTAGAATACAGGATTTTAAGAAATAGATGTGCCAAAAAATACGAAGTGCAAAAAATATTTACTTTTCCTCCACGCTCCTGGAATCAAATGGCAATGCCAGGATTTTTTGGAAAACAATCAAATGTATTGAAAAAACATCTAAAACAGATAATCTGTCTGTTACGCTAAACCGAAATGGGGAGTGTTTTTCAGATCCCCAAAAAATAGTCGACTATTTTAACCTTCATTTTTCTGAAGCTGGTGACCTTTATGACAATGTATTGGGAGTAACCCGAGCTCAAGTAATTTCGGAAACCACTGACGAAACGTTAAACAAATTTAATTTCTTGCCTATACACGAAAATAATGTTCTAAAACAAATGTCTAACCTCAAAGGGTCTTCCGCTACCAGAGCAGATAGTATTCCCATTTTTGCTCTGCTTACTGTTGGTCACCTAATTAACAAACCGATAGCCCATATTTACAACCTATCCATCAAAGAAGCATCACTACCTATAGAATGGCAACATTCCTATGATCGTTCACTTCACAAAGGAGGCCCTAAAGATGAACCAAATAACTACTGACCGATCTAAATTTTGTCTCCGTTGATGAAATAATTACTGAACTATCAAATTAGTAGTTTCCTGTCCGACAACAATATATTACATAGGAAACAATCAGGAATCCAAAAAAAATACAGCACCGCAACTGCTGCATGGGACTTCTCTAAATCACATTTACAGTAGCCTTGATAAAAAGCAATACTGCGCCAGTCTATTTCTTGACTTGTCCAAAGCTTTTGATATAGTGGACCACAACACGCTGCTAAGTAAAGTAAGTTGCCTCCGTTTCTCCAAGCACGCAGTAGAATGGTTAAAAAATTACCTCTTCTCGCACACAAACTGTCTTCACAGATGGTTGGAGGTCAAACAGTGTTAAGATAAAAAAAAGTAGTTCCACAGGGTTCAATCCTCGGCCCCCTCTTGTTCTCTCTTCATGTCAATGACTTGGCCACTTACCTGGATCATTCCATGGTAAATCTTTCTGCAGGAGACACTATACTGATTACTGCTGGACGCTCTCCGGATGACGTGATTGCTAGGCTCCAGGTCGATTTCGACAAACTACAACGACAGCTGGATGCTCTTAAACTAGTCCTGAATACCTCCAAAACCAAGGTGCTATGCTTCTTACCAGGACTAAAGCAGGACGTTATTTTTTCCTATTTATATTCAAAAACTAATTATGAAATAGAGCAAGTCAACATCTATAAGTATGTTGGGGTCATCCTTGATTAAAAAATGCATTTTCAAGAACACATTGATTATATTGGTAAAAAGACAAAAAAATGGTTTTCTGTATCGACACAATCACTGTATTCCACCTGTTCCGTTTGGAATTGATAAAAGCTACCATAATGCCTCTACTTGATTACTGTCATATCGTATATAAATCAGCACACAGTACTGTTCTGAAGAAACTTTACTCAATATATCACTCAGCCTTAAGATTTGCATTGAACTGCCCATATAGGACCCACCACTGCGATCTCTAAATTGGGTCAAACTTAACTTCTCTTAATGATCGACGGTTTATGCATCAGATATTATTTATTTATGATGTACTTACAAAACGATTACCTGCTGGATCTCCTCATTGTTTCGGAAAGAGATATGAGCTAAGACCTTCGCTCATTTACCAGCTTCACATTCCTTATTGCCGTACAAATACTGGAGGAAGGGCCTTTGCTATAGATTCCCCCAGGGTCTGGAATGCTATCGCAATTAAACTCCAGCTTGGGTCATTATCTACAAGACCATCACTCAAACCTGCTCTAGAGGAGTCGTACAACCGTAGCTGCCACTGCTATCCAGTGGCCTGAAATCAAATATATAGCTATAGATGACCAATGCGAGAAATTGTCATGTATTTTGATTATAGTGTGCTGCTACTACTATTGTTATTCCTGATATTATGGATTGACTCATGCAGCTAGCGAAGGATGCTAGGTTTAGTAATATATGTTATGTATGTCGCTATTGTAAACTTTCAATCACATTTCTTATTATCACTATTACATTGTTTTATAGCATTGTTTTAGTAATTTCTAGAAAGGTTTAGTTTAGCCCGATTTTTGATGTAGTATAGAGTTATACTTAAAAATGTTTATCTATATTGCATTATCATTGTTATTGTGATCTAACATCAAAATGGGATTTTTGCACATTTTTGTACGCAGCATAAACAAATGGTGCTTTTTCTGGAAGATTGTATTGTTTTTGGAGGGGAAGTTTCAATTTGCGTAAAGTAAATTTTAAATGGATCTTGTAATTGTATTGTTTATTGCGGTTGCACCCGAATCAAGAGCCGAATGGCTCACAGGGTTATTCCAAATAAATGAAACTGAAACTGAAGTGAGTAAGTGTATGAGTGAGTGAGTGGGTGGGTGAGTGGATGGGTGGTTTAATGGGTGGTTTAATGGGTGGGTGAGTGAATTGATGAATGGGTGAGTGGGTAGGTGGGTGAGTGAGTGGATGAGTGAGTGAGTGGATGAGTGAGTGGATGAGTGAGTGAGTGGATGAGCGAGTGAGTGGAAAAGCGAGCAAGCGAGCGAGTGGGTGAGTGAGTGAGTCGGTGAGTGAGTGGGTGAGTGGGTGAGTGAATGAGTGGGTGAGAGATTGAGTGAGTGAGTGAGTGGTGAGAGAGTGGGTGAGTGAATGAGTGGGTGAGAGAGTGAGTGAGTGGGTGAGTGGGTGAGTGAGTGAGTGGATGAATTGGTGAGCGTCTGAGTGGGTGGGTCGGTGAGTAAGTAAGTGTCTCAGTGGGTTCGTGAATGCGTGAATGGGTTATTGAGTGGATGATCTAGTGCAGACATGGGCAAAGTCGGCCCGCAGGCCGTATACAGCCCGTTGGGCTTTTTAATCCGGCCGAACTTGTCCAAATATTATTATTAAATTCAATTTTACCTTCCTCCTGTAATGCCCCCATTTCCCCATTAGATGGCGCACTTTGACCGGGAGTGTGTGTACAGTAGAAGCTCTGGTCACGACCATAATTCGTTCCATAACTTTGGTCGCAACCCGATTTGGTCGTGACTCGAACCTAATTTCCCCATTGGATTGTATGTAAATACGATTAATCCGTTCCAGACTCCTACGAACTATATATAAATATAGTTTTTTTTAAGATTATTAAGCACAACAATTCTTAATTACGCCATATAATTCAGTGTAATAGTAAACTAAATGTAAAAACATTGAATAACACTGAGAAAACCTTGAACAACAGAGAAAACTAACATTTCCACATAAAGGTTTAGAATCGTTCAACAAGATGATTGTTTCATCTTCTACATCAGTCGGTCGATGCTGAGAGAGAGAGAGAGAGAACATTCGTATGAGCAATTCATGTTTCTATTGAAAGTAAGTTAACAGTAATATTTGGGTACAGTATTGTTTTTGGAAGCATTCACCGTAATATCGTATGAACGTTTACTTCACCGCATCATCGTATGAATGATGCGAGAAGAGATTAACGGGTTCTTATGTTAGCGATTTACATACTCGGCGCTTTCACTCTCTAAATTACGGCTTGAATGAGGGGCAGGGGTATGACTACACTCACAAAATTAATATCTTACTAGGAATTTTATATAACAAAAGTTATATACATAATTGCTACGCTTTGTGTAATTCAACAAAACAAACAAAACTTAAGTCCGAGTTCTCTCCGAATTTCACGAGTCCGTTCTAGACCCCATAGTTTTTAAAAATAGTTTTAAGTACAGAAAACATAATTAAAGTTTGAAAAATCATTAATTATACAAACTTTTCAATAATTTCCTTCTTCACTTCGATTTAAATTTTCTTTAAAAACTTCTCACCAACATTACCACTCATTACCACTTTCTCCGAAGGCACGTTTGTAAAATATTACATGGTACAGACAGCAGACATCTTGTGTCCGGAGATCAAAAGCAAATTTGAAAAAGTCAGTTTATCACGCAGGACTGTGACTGGCCATGTGGAACTGATTGATAAAAATATAGCCAGTAAATTAAACAAAAAGTCTGATTCCTTTGAATTATATTCACTAGCACTGGATGAAAGTACGGACGTAAAAGACACTGCTCAGCTCCTCATTTTTATCCAAGGCATTGACGACAGTTTTGCGATAACAGAGGAGTTTTTGACCATGGAGTCCCGGAAAGGAACAACGCGGGGAGAGGACTTGTATAACCAGGTATCTGCTGTCATCGAAAGAATGACGCCACCTCGGAGTAAACTTGTCAATGTCACAACGGATGGATCGCCAAATTTAACTTGGAAAAAATTTTGGGCTTCTGAAAAGAATCCAGGATAAAGTGAAAGAGGAAAACCCTGATCATCGCATTTTTGGAGTTGATGGGGAAATCTGACGAATTCCCTGAGCTAAGCGACAAGAACTGGCTTAGTGACTTTGCGTTTGCTGTGGACATATTTTCACACATGAATGAGCTGAATGTGAAACTGCAGGGGAAAGATCAGTTTGTTCACGACATGTACAAACATGTGAAAGCCTTCAAATCCAAGCTCACTTTGTTCTCCGGACAAATTGCGAACAAATCTTTCGGTCATTTCCCCACACTTGCCATACAGGAAGAGGCACCGCGAAACGCAAAAAAATACAGCAAATCACTTGAGGACCTGCACGGAGAATTCTGCTGTAGGTTCTCTGATTTCTAAAACATTGAACAGTCACTTCAGCTGGTGTCCTGTCCCCTGTCACAAGACCCTGAAACAGCACCACAGGAGCTGCAGTTGGAACTGATAGATCTTCAGTCTGACTCCGTCCTAAAGGAGAAGTTCAACTCTGTTAAACTGAATGACTTTTATGCTTCACTTAACAGAGCCACGTTTCCAAACCTCCGGAGGACTGCATAGAAGATACTGACTTTGTTTGGCTCGACTTATGTGTGTGAGCAGACATTCAGCGTCATGAACGCCAACAAAGCCCGTCACAGATCAGAGTTAACGGATCAGCACCTCAGATCTATCCTGAGAATTGCCACAACCAAAATAACTCCAGACTTGGATGCACTGGCAAAAATTGGAGATCAACAACACTGTTCCCACTGAAACTGAAAGTGATTATGTGTTTCTGCAGCGAGGTTGGAGCCAAATCTCCATCACACAGCCTGCGTGGCTGCTCTAACCTGTTAATGTAGATAATAAAGAAGTTCAAGTGAGGTAATTGGTTTAGGCGCAGGCCTCAGATGTTTTCATGATGTTTCATCAGTCACGTTACGACATGTTTTTGTATTGTTCATGTTCGTGCAATTTGTTAAATTGCCTTGCAAATAAATGCTTTGCTACCTGTTAAAGGCCAAATCCTTTCATGTAATGATTTTTACATGTCATTTATATGAGTTCACACAAACACTCCATCCATCTGTTCCTGGCCCGGCCCCTCTGTCAAATTTTAGAACCCATTGTGGCCCGCGAGTGAAAACGTTTGCCCACCCCTGAGCTAGTGAGTGAGTGGATGAGTGAGTGAGGGTGTGGGTGATTGAGTGAATGGGTGAGTGAGTGAGTGAGTAAGTAAGTGAGTGAGTGAGTGAGTAAGTGAGTGAGTGGATGAGTGAGTGAGTGGATGAGTGAGTGGATGAGTGAGTGAGTTGGTGAACGAGTGAGTGCGTGAGTGGGTGAGTGGTTGAGTGACTGAGTGGGTGAGTGAATGGGTGATTGAGTGAGTGGGTGGGAGGGTGAGTAGATGAGTGAGTGAGTGGATAAGTGAGTGAGTGGGTGGGAGAATGGGTTGATGAGTAGATGGATGAGTGGTTAAAAACGTGGTAGGGTGAGTGGGTGAGTAGGTGATTGACTGAGTCGGTGAGTGAATGGGTGAATGGGTGAGTGAATGGGTGAATGGGTGAGTGGGTGGGTGGGTGGGAGGGTGAGTAGATGAGTGAGTGGGTGAGTGAGTGAATTGGTGAGTGAGTGAATTAGTGAATGGGTGAGTGGATGAGTGAGTGGATGAGTGAGTGAGTAGAACGGAGAATGTAGACGAATGTTTCTTCCAGGATGGACAACAACGCCGGTCCCTCTGGGGACCCGGCTTATATTCTCTGCGGCGTGGTTGGCTCCGCCTTTGGCTACGACCACCTTCCACAATACTCGGGAAGGATCTGGATGCTAACCACGTGACCAACCCTAGCCCCCACTCGGGCCCCTTTGTAGACTTAACTGGTCACGTGTCCTCTCGGGTCAACCAGAGTGCCATGGACTTTAGTAACCTCATTCCTACTGCCGGCACTCACACCCTGTCCTGTCGGGCTGGCACTGCACGCCAAGCGTGGTGCCATCCAGCGCCATCAATCAGCGTTCACTGGGCCCCTCTAGGGCCGCTACTACACCCACACCATTGTGGTGTCCACGGTGTCGTTACACCGCACGCCGTGACCCTAAAGGGCCGGTACTACACACTGACATCCCGCGATGTCACTACATTTGTATCCCTGTGTTTGTCTATGGGTCTCTATTAATCTCTGTCTATCTCTATGGATATCTGTGTATCTCTGTGCATTTTAATGGATATCTGAGTATCTCTATGGGTCTTTGTGTATTTCTGTGTATCTCTATGGGTCTATAAGTATCTTTATGGGTCTATGAGTATCCCAAAGGGTGTCCGTATATCTCTGTGTATCTCAATGGGTCTCTGTGTGTCTCTATGGATCTCTGTATATCTCTATGTATCTCCAATCGTCGTTATTTATCTCTCTGTATATCTATGGGTCTCTGTATCCCAATAGGTCTCTAAGTATCTCTATGGGTCGCTACGTATCTCTATTCATCTCTAAGAGTATCTATCTACCTTTGCATGTCTATGTATATCTATCGACGTGCGTGTATCTCTATAAGTTTCTATGGGTCTCAATGTGTCAATGAGTATGTTGATACAGCCTGACTAACCAAATAAACACGAAACTTGACTCCCACACTAACAATAGCAATGGGATGTTTAGACGCAGATAGAATATCATTGGTACAGCTGTGTTCATTAAATTAAGGGTGAGCGGGCAGGTGAGTGAGTGGATGAGTAAGTGAGTGAGTGGATGAGTGAGTGGGTGGATGAGTGAGTGAGTGGGTGAGTAGGTGAGTGAATGAGTGGGTGGTTGGGTGGGTGGGTGGATGAGTGAGTGGATGAGTGAGTGAGTGAGTGGATGAGTGAGTGAGTTGGTGAACGAGTGAATGCGTGAGTGGGTGAGTGAGTGAGTTGGTGAACATGTGAATGCGTGAGTGGGTGAGTGACTGAGTGGGTGAGTGAATGGGTGAATGGGTGAGCGATTTGGTGAGTGGGTGGGACGGTTTGTAGATGAGTGAGTGAGTGGATGAGTGAGTGGATAAGTAAGTGAGTGAGTGAGTGGGTGGGTGGGTGAATGGGTGAGTGGGTGGGAGAATGGGTGGATGAGTGGATGGATGAGTGGTTAAGAAAGTGGTAGGGTGAGTGGGTGGGAGGGTGAGT
>JAAXLI020001224.1:111764-142036 GCA_014621495.2 Entosphenus tridentatus | reverse complement strand
GTGAGTGAGTGAGTGAGTGAGTGAGTGAGTGAGTGAGTGAGTGAAGGCATGAATGAGTGAGTGGGTAGATGGGTGAGTGGATGAGTGAGTGAGTGATTGAGGGCATGAGTGAGTGAGTGGGTGAGTTAGTGAATGGGTGAATGGGTAAGCGGGTGGGTTGTTGAGTGGATGAGTGAGTGAGTGGATGAGTGAGTGAGTGGGGGACTGGGTGAGTAGGTGAGTGATTGAGTGGGTGAGTGCATCTTATATAAGAAAGTCTCCGCGCGCTCGCGCTTGCGGGGGATTTGGCTGGCGGACGGTGGGCTATATGTAGAAAATAATTTACCAGGCGGCACGCCCTAAGCCCTGCGGTGGGAATAGGCTATTTCATTTTCCCATCCCTAAACTTTAAAGTAATTTAATTAACACATTTGTGCCGTTTCTATTGTAAATTATTTACTTATTGCGCGACATCGACCGTAACAACTGATGCCAATTGCGTGGGGAGAACGGACCCTGCCAAGTGACGCGCGTTCGCTCAAGCTCACGGGGACATTTCCTTTTACGCGTTTAACAGCCAACACATACATATCACGCTGCGGATATTTCTTCACAGTGTCATGTCCTCTTCACCCCCCCCCCAACACGATGCGTCCAGTTTATGCTACAGACTCAGTAGATAATAATATTTTACTGTTTACATAGCATTATTCTTGCACGGGCAGGGGATGCCGGGGAGGGGGGGTAGCGGCCCAGCCCCTAGCCTGCCAAAGTGCCAATTCCGCCGCCTCGCCAATGTAGGCCAGGACGGGGGACACCGCATTTCACAAGGCCTCAACACGCCTATGGTAAGTGAAAATTTCCTTGCTTCTTACGCTAACAACTCAAGCCCATTGTTTACTATTGTTAAACACATTAGTTGACAAACATGACTATAATAATGTTTGTGTGCAGATAAGAACTCACGTTGATTGCTTACTATTATCAAACAAATAAGTTGGGAGATTTTACAATAATAATCTTTGTGTGCACAAAACTCTTTATTTTTAGGTTACTAAATGTTCCCTTTTTTTGCTGCACTATTATGACGCTGTGACGGTCTGCCAGTCTGTCATCTGGCCATGTACGTCCATGTGTATGTGTGTGTCAGTCCATATTGGTATGTGTTAGTCCACATGTGTGTAAGTCTATACATGTGTGTGTCACTCGATGTGTGTGTGTAAGTCAATGTGTTTGTGTGAGTCCATATGTGTGTGTTCATCCATGTCTGTGTATCTCAAGCAGATGTCTGTGTGTCACATGTGTATGTGTGTAGGGCTGTGTGTCAGTCTATCTATGTGTGTCTAAGTCCATGTGTGTGTGTCTTAGTCCATATGTGTGTGAGTACGTATGTGTGTTTACGTCAATGTGTGTGTCAGTCCACATATGTCTGTGTGTGAGTCGCTGTATGTGTGTACGTCGATATATGTCTGTGTAACTTCATGTGTGTATATCTCAGGTGGATGTCTATGTGTGACAGTCTGTATGTGTGTGTACGGCAATGTGTGTGTCACTCTATGTATGTGTGTGAGTCGCTGTATGTGTGTACGTCCATATGTGTGTGTAACTCCATGTGTGTGTATCTCAAGTGGATGTCTATGTGTGTGTGAGTCCATATGTGTGTGTGAGTCGATATGTGTGTGTGTGTGTGTTAGTCGCTGTGTGTGCATGCCTCCATATTAGTCAGTGTAAGTCCATTTCTTTGCGTGTCTGTAGGCCCATGTGTACGTCTTAGTCCATGTGTGTGCTTTATTGACCTGCTCAAGGCCTATGATACCATCAGTAGGCCTGGCCTCTGGGTTGTTCTTCGTGCTTTCGGAGTCCCTCACCCACTGCTCACCATCCTTAAGGACCTTCATGATGGTGAGCGGCCCCGCGTCAAACTACGTGGCCGTGAGTCAGAGCCATTCCCTGTACACCTTGGGGTGCAACAGGGATGTCCTCTGGCTCCCACATTATTTAACATCTATTTGGACCACGTAGTCCGTGAAGCCTTCAATGGCAGTACCGCTAGAATTTCCATCTGGTACAGATACAATGGGAGGCTGATCGATGCCCAGGTGCGGTCAAGGGATGGCTCCCTATTGCTCAACCACGTTATGTATGCTGATGATCTGCTAATTGCTGCTCACTCGGAGGAGGAGTTCGAGGTGCTGCTGCTGAACCTGTAGCTTGCCACCAAGAGGTGGGGCCTTACCATCAGCCCCACCAAAACTAAGCACCTGCCTGGGTATTTTGTACCATCGGACACTCCACCCTCACAACTCCCAATTGGTGATGGGGCAGTTGTGGAGACAGTGGAGAGTTTCCCATACCTTGCCATTGTGCTAATGACCAGCTCTGGTTTAACAGCAGAGGTCTCACTCAAAATCAGTCGAGCCGCATTATCTTTTCATCGGTTGTGTACCGCTGTTTGGAAGCTACCTGGCCTATCACTCCGCACGAAGCTTCAGGTCGTATCGGCCACGGTCATTCCCTCCCTTCTCTATGCTTCTGAAACTTGGACCCCCCTAATGGAACATCTTCGCCGGTTAGAAACATTTAGGATGGCCTGTCTACGATGCATCCTGGGTTTAACCAGGCTGCATTGTGTGAGGAGCTCACAAATCCTTGAAAGATGTGGACAAAGTCCCATCGGTGAGCTCCTCCAGCAGGCAAGGCTGCGTTGCCTGAGTCATGTAGGCCGCATGCCCAGCCACCGCATGCCTAAACAGCTTTTGTTCGGCCGGATCGAAGGGGCTAAATGGCCGTGGCACGGGCTGGAGAAGAGATGGAGTGATGTGGTATAGGAGGACGTGGAGCTGAGTCGACTTGCCGATGACTGGTAACAGCCATGTCAAGATCGGCCTCTGTGGAGGAGGCTCCTGAAGGACGCTACTGGCCAGTTGGAGGCAATCGCCCTCCAACAACAACGGAGGGCAGAGGAACGACGCTCACAAAAACGAGCGGAGCGCCGGGTGGCTAAAGCACAGCAAGTTGCCACAGTAGGGGCCACAGGTGGTGCATCAGCCAGTCGTCTCAGTCAGTTGACCTGTGCGATCTGGGTTTGCCCCGTGACCTTCTGCCAGCAGGCGTTCGACACTTCACGTGGCCTCAAGGTGCACATAGCCTGGCACAAGCGTTGTGGTGACATCACTGCCACTTAGTGGCGAATGGCGGTTGTTGTTGTTCAGTCTATGTATGTGTGAGTGCATTTGTGTGTGTAACTCTATGTGTGTGTCAGTCCATTTGTGTGTGTAACTACATGTGTGTCTGCCTTTTCCGCCCGGGCAACGCCGGGTACTTACCGCTAGTGTGTAATAAAGGTCGTGGAAGCGACTTCTGGAATCCGGTCTTTATTTGTCTTTCATTACAACACTCCTTCACACTGCTGACAGACAGCGTGAGAGGGATAGAGAGAGACGCGCGCAGCCATGTGGCAACCTCGACCCCCGCTCTCGCGTGGCCTCTCCCTCCGTTCGTTCCAGTTTTGACCACGTGTTGTTCGTCTCCATCCCTATTTAATACCCGGGTCAAGTGGTACCTTTCCACCAATCCTGGTTAGCCTCTATGGAATCTTCCAGACTCCATCGTAGGCTCCCGGGACCATGCCCCTGACTCGTCTCCCCATTGGCTGTGGCTAAAGCCAGCAGAACCAATCCATCTACTTACAGCTGTCACCTTTCCATTACGTCAGGGCCACGCCCCTAGGCTTCCCCCCATTGGCTATGGACCAGGACCGGCAGAGCCAATCATCGTGACGAGTTGTGATCCGGCAGCGACCCGGATATATTCTCACATTACATCACCCCTCCCCCCCCCCCGGTATAAAAAGTCAGCCGTCTCGGCTGGAAAAGGAATGACAGCCCGAATCCCTTTGAATAAAGCTTAGGGCGTCTAAGACGCATTAACAAGGTAAGGGGGATTAGGCGTCAATGCGCAAAGGAATTTAAAACAACAGACATACATTAGGGCACCCCTGTAGCGCAGTAACACCAGGGTGACAGACCGCAAGGAAAGCAGTATTAGCGAAATGGGCGAGACTTTGACCGCGTACGCGACGCCGGACCTTCTCCTCCCTTCGCGCGTGGTTGCCTCGCCAACTGTTCAGCAGGAGGTGGTTGCCGTGGAGAAGAAGAATAATTTTCGGTTTCCGTTAAGTCTGGGACAGGCCCCGTTGGAGGTGGAACGTCCGGGATCTCGTCATCCTTCAAAACCTGTGCATCTGTGGGGGGTAGAACACATCCCTGCTGGGGATCAATTGGCTCAATCGGCGAGGCAAGTGGCACATTCGGCACGCCAGACCCCGGCAGGTCAACAAGTGGAGATGAAGGGCCAGCATGCTGGTCAACATAGGGCTTGAGCCGCGATGAATGGACATACTAACGACGTTGGCCGTACTGGATGCGAACACTCTGGGGATTCCGAATGTCCACCAGATTCACAGGCCCCTGCCAAGGCTTATGCAGTTTAGGGGATGTACCCACTGGCACCTGAGGGCAATGGAGCCATGCCATATCGCCAACCGACCAAGGCATGTCAGTTCGCGATCGAAGCACATACCTCTCGTTCCTTGCCTGCGTACGGGCCGTCGCACATCTGGCGGCCTCTCGCGCCTCTGTAACCTGTTTAAGCGAGTCCCGCACGTGGTCAGGCAAGGAAGGGGACGGTTTTTTCCCCACTGCACCAAGTTGCACATCAATCGGGGGTACATTCTCATGGCCATACATCAGGAAAAATGGTGAATATCCTGTGGACGCGTGCGGAACCATGCGGTATGCCGCCAGGATGCCCGGTATGTGCAAGTCCCAATCGGTTTGTTTTTCACTCACCGTGTGGCAAAGCATGGCCAAAAGGGTGCAGTTAAATCGTTCCACCATGCCATCCGTTTGCGGATGGTAAGGGGAAGTGCGGATTTTCTTTGTACCCAGAGCAGAGCACACGTCTTTGAGCAATTTGCAGGAGAAGTTACGTTCTTGATCCGTGAGCAGCCCTTCGGGTGCTCCCTTATCCATGACGTATCCATTCAAGAAAGCCTCGGTGATGGATGAGGTTGTTTGGTCAGTCAGAGGCCACGCCATAGGCCAGCGAGAAAAGTATTCGACCCCGACCAAAAGGTATTTATTTCCCCTAGCCGATGGAGGGAACGGGCCCAGGATGTCCAGAGCAACCAGCTCATTAATACGGGATACCTCGATCGAACGTAGGGGCGGGATATAATTTTGACGTGGCGGTTTCCGCTTTGCACAATCATGGCATGACCTGATAAAGTTAGTGACATCTGCTGTCATGCCAGGCCAAAAGAAATCCTGCAGCATCGCGGCTAATGTTTTCTGCACGCCGAGGTGCATCAACTTGTCAGCGTGCAGAGCACGGACCAGATCGTGGCGAAGGGACGTCGGCACAACCAGGCGTGAACGGTCGGACAACCCATCCGTACACATGAGTAATCCCGCCTGGCTCCGAAACAATTGCCATTTCCATCCCACCAAATGAGATCTCGGTTTTTCGATCAGTTCCCGCAGTGGAGCCAGAGAGGCATCAGCCTCCTGCTCGCGTAGCCACACCGAGTGCAGCAAATGCAGCGTATCGTCGGCGCCAACGGGTACATCCTGGCCTTCATCGTTCGACATCGCCCCTATGACCGGACAAGGTGAGGTAGGCAACGCCGCACAGCGGTGCGTACCCGTCAGGCAGGCGCATGGAGGAGTCGCGGGCAACCTAGAGAGAACGTCCGCGTTGTCATGGCGAGTTCCCTTGCGGTACGTGATATTGAAGGAAAACTCCTGCAATGATTCCAACCACCGAGCCAATTGACCGGACGTTTGTTCCAATTTCAAAGAATATTACAAGGCAGTACGGTCAGTGTGCACGAGGAATTTCCTTCCATACAGGTACGGCCGTTACTGGCGAACAAAATGTACGATTGCCTGCAGTTCCCGTCGCGTCATGCAATATCGCGTCTCGGCAGGAGACAGAATCCTGCTGCCGTATGCCACCACTCGCTCGACCCCATCTTTCCGTTGTGACAAAACGGCACCTATGCCGATATCGCTAGCATCCGTGTCAAGGATGAATGGCTAGGAAATGTCTGGGTAGTCGAGTGTCGGAGCGGTGGCCAGGTGATCCCGGAGAGATTGAAAAGAGCGCTCCTCTTCCGGGCCCCATTTAAATCTCTGATTTTTCCCCGTCAGAACATGCAGCGGCTTAGCCAGTGTCGCGAAATTCTTAACAAATCAGCGATAGTAGGATGCGAACCCTATAAACTGCCATACGTCACCCACCGAAGTGGGCGTGGGCCACTCTCGGACACACGCCATTTTCTGAGGGTCCGTGGACACACCGTCAGAGCTGACGATGTGTCCCAAGTAGTGGACGGATCGTTGCAAAAGGTGGCGCTTCTTTGATTTAAATTTGAGGTCAGCCGACCGCATCCTTTGAAAGACAGTCTCCAGTCATTGGAGGTGTTCTTCGAAGGTGCGGCTGAATATGATGATATCGTCCAAATATATGAGGCACGTTTCCCACTGCAGCTCCGCTAGCACCAGTTCCATCAGGCGTTGGAACATCGCCGGCGCTGCATTCAAGCCCATAGGTAGGCGGTTAAACTCAAAGAGGCCTTGTGGCGTGCGGAACGCCGTTTTAGGTCTGGACGCATCATCGAGGGGAAGCTGCCAAAACCCAGACGACAGGTCGAGGGTAGAGAAAAAAATTGCCCCCGACAAAGCGTCCAACGAGTCGTCCATTCGTGGCAAGGGGTATGCGTCCACCACGGATATCTTATTCAATCGGCGGAAGTCTACACAAAACCTCGTCCCACCATCCTTTTTCTTAACCAGCACCACCGGCGTGCCCCAAGGACTGTTGGACGGCGAAATTATATTGGCCGCCAACATGTCGTCCACCGCGCCACGCACGTGTTCCCTTTCTGCAGGGCTCATGCGATGCGGGTGCATACAAATAGGTCCCGCCACACCGGTGTCGATATGGTGTGACAAGAGCGAGGTATGTCCCAAATCCAAATCGTTATTACTGAAAACGTCAGCATACTCCGACAATAATGAATGCAAGGCACTCCGCTGCGTGGCCGACAAGGACGTATTTTCCCCGCACAAATCTGCGATCCATCGATCGTCCGAACGATCGGATTGTGGCCCGCCAGCGGCCATTTTTGTGGGTTGGTCGCTCTCAAAGCTGGAAAAATCGGTAGTGGCATGAGCCAACACCGAGCCAACCGGGACGACGACCCGGTCCGGGCCCCCATTCAACACTTGTATAAACGGGGCCTGACCAGGCCGAACGATAGTTTGAGCCGCCACTAGGGAAAAGGATTTTGCCACAGAGTTCGACGGGGACAACAGCACACCCGTCGCATCGTCCGCAGCTTCCAACCGCTTCCGGTAGCGCAGCGGAATAAGCATTTGTGAGCCTGATGGTACTTCTACCGTGACAGCAACAATTGCGTTAACAGCGTTTCCTGTGGGCGAATGTCCCAGCAGGGATGGCAGGAAAGACATTCTACAGCCCCCTGGCATTTCCAAGCAACCTTGGTCGACGAGTATTTTAACGGACATGCGGCGAAGGAAATCGGTGCCCAATAAGCATGGGATGGCCAATGAACGCGAGATCAAAACTGGTCCCTCCGCGGTGATATTCCCTATAGCAATGCGCGCATCTACTCGCTCCAAAATACCCATGCTATCCCCCATTTGCAGCAACGCATGCGTCGTTAGCCAGTCGGATCCGCGACGTAGGAATGGACAAGAGATGAAAAATAACATTAGAAATGATGGTCGCAGATGCGCCTGTATCCACCAAAATACGGACATCGATCCCATCGATGGTACCCCGTACCGTCGAGGACCCCGACGCGGCTGCCACCACCCTTCGAGACAATGTTTTCCATTGTGTAACCGAGTGTGGCATCGACACAGGTGACCCACAATTCCCTTCCGGAGTGCAAACATGTGTGCGAGTGGATGGGTGATGTGTCAAGACCTGCCGGGTGTCCGATATGTGTCGACTTGCCCGAGGGTGCCATGGATCCGCGTCCGGTGGAGGAGATGGAAGTCGGCCCGACGGGAGCTGAGGAGGTTGAAGTCAGCAGCGGCAATCCCGGGCGAAACGGCCTCGTCGGCCACACTTGAAACACGTGGCCGCCACCGCCCGGCGGTCGGTCGCCCCGGTCCTCGTTCGTGGTCGTTCGGCCCCATCACACTGCTCGCGTGGCCGGCGTTTCGGAACCTGGCGAGGAACAACAGCCATCACCTCGTCGTCGCTGGAGTCGTTGAAGCCGTGGACGACCCGATGTGGAGCCCATCCCAACGGTGGCCCGTCTGTTCAGGATCTCCTGTCCATGCAGCCATCTGATCCCAGCGTTTGAGGTTGAACTTGGCGTCCAAACAGCGAGCCGCCCATCGAGACGTTAGCGGTTCGAGGCCGCACACTGGTAATGATATGTTAAGTTCCTGGGACAGCTCAATCATTCTAGAAAGGATGAGAGGATCCAGGAGATCGGCTGACGAATCGGGGTAGGCGGCCATGGCAAGCACCAACAGCGCCCCTCGGTAGGCCAAGGGCGATTCATCCGCTCCTCGACGCCGCTGCATAAATTTCCTGGTAGCCGCCATCGGCGGCTGGTAGAACTCTGCCATTTCCGCGAAAGCGTCACGCAGCGTCTTTTTATTACTCGCCGGGATGGAGCGGAAGACTGCCAAGGAGACGTCGTCCAATAGCATAGGCAGAGCCTCCAGCACTTCTGCCTCCGTCCATCGCAGCGACCGAAGGGCTGACTCGAACCGCCACGTGAACATGCTCCAGTCGCCCCCGGCAACAAATTCTTTAATTTGAGGAAGGCGATGGCCGCGGTGAATATCCGAGGCCTCGGGCGTGTTAGATCCCGCTCCTTGTGCAGTACGTGGCGTCCGGCGGCCGCGTGGCAGCAGCCCGCCCAAGATGGTGTCCGGCGGCTCCGTTGCAGCATCCCCGCCAAAGAGGGAAGCCTCTCCCTTCATGGCAGGAGTAATGGCGGACGGCGTTTCCCGCTGAAGATCTTGGTCATCGGCCCTTGGGTGAGTTCCACGTGGCCGACCGAGGGCCGCTGATGACGCGACCGCCGTTGCAAAATTTTGCAAGATCGCACGGAGCGACTCTATCTGCTCCGCCACCTGACTCCACCCCTCGTCCGCAGCCGGAGACGTCGCCTCGCCGGCCTGTCGGCGATGCGTGGCGTCGGGGAGAGCGGCAGACGGCTGTAGAGGACCCGTAGCTCCCAACAGCTCGTCCTCGTCCGCCTCGACATCTTTATCCGACCGAGGATTCGGTGGGTTTCTTTTCTTAAAGGCGCTTGGACATTTTCTAATAATTGTCAAAACGGTCTCAAGAAGCACTTCTGTCACCAATGTAATAAAGGTTGTGGAAGCGACTTCTGGAATCCGGTCTTTATTTGTCTTTCATTTCAACACTCCTTCACGCTGCTGACAGACAGCGTGAGAGGGATAGAGAGAGAGAGACGCGCGCTGCCACATGGCAGCCTCGACCCCCGCTCTCGCGTGGCCTCTCCCTCCGTTCATTCCAGTTCTGACCACGTGTTGTTCGTCTCCACCCCTATTTAATACCCGGGTCAAGGGGTACCTTTCCACAAATCCTGGTTAGCCTCTATGGAATCTTCCAAACTCCATCGTAGGCTCCCGGGACAACGCCCCTGACTCGTCTCCCCATTGGCTGTGGCTAAAGCCAGCAGAACCAATCCATCTACTTACAGCTGTCACCTTTCCATTACATCAGGGCCACGCCCCCAGGCTTCCCCCCATTGGCTATGGACCAGGACCGGCAGAGCCAATCATCGTGACGAGTTGTGATCCGTCAGCGACCCGGATATATTCTCACATTACACATGGTAAGTGGGTGAGTGAGTGAGTGAGTAGGTGAGTGGATGAGTGAGTGGGTGAGTGAGTGGATGGGTGAGTAGGTGAGTGAGTGGGTGAGTGAGTGGGTGGGTGAATGGGTGAGTGGGTGAGTGGGTGGGTGAGTGGGTGAGTGATTGAGGGAGTGGGTGAGTGTGTGGATGGGTGAGTGGGTGGGTGGGTGAGTGGGTGGGTGGGTGGGTGAGTATGTGAGTGACTGAGAGGGTGAGTGAATGGGTGATTGGGTGGGTGGGTGAGTGGATGAGTGAGTTAGTGGACGAGTGAGTGGATGAGTGAGTGATTGGGTTAGTGAGTGCGTGAGTAGGTGAGTGAGGGATTGAGTGGGTGGGTGAGTGGGTGAGTTAGTGGGTGGGTGAATGGGTGAGTGGATTAGTGGGTGGGTCGGTAAGTGGATGACTGAGTGAGTGGTTGAGTGAGTGGGTGGGTGGGTGAGTGAGGTAGTGAATGGGTGGATGAGTTAGTGGATGAGTGAGTAGGTGTGTGAGTAAGTAGATGAGGGGGTTAGTGAGTGAGTCGGTGAGTGATTGAGTGGGTAAATGAGTGAGTTAGTCAATAATTGAGTGGGTGGGTGGGTGAGTGGGTGGATAGGTGGGTGAGTGGGTGGGTGCGTAGGTGGGTGGGTGAGTGAGTGGGTGGGTGAGTGAGTGGCTGGGAGAGTGGGTATGTGGGTTGGTGGGTGAGTGGATGAGTGAGTGGATGGGTGAATGGGTGGGTGGGTGAGTAGGTGGGTGAGTAGGTGGGTGAGTTGGTGAGTGGGTGGGTGAGTGGATGAGTGGGTGGGTGAATGGTTGAGTGGGTGGGTGAGTGAGTTTGTGGATGAGTGTGGTGAGTGAGTGGGTGAGTGATTGAGTGGGTGAGTGATTGAGTGGTTGGGTGGGTGAATGGGTGAATGAGTGAGTCGTGAGTGGGTGGGTGGGTGGGTGAGTGGATGAGTGAGTGAGTATATGGGTGAGTAGATGAGTGAGTGAGTGGGTGAGTGAGTGGGTGGGTGAATGGGTGAGTGGGTGAGTGGGTGGGTGAGTATGTGAGTGACTGATAGGGTGAGTGAATAGGTGAATGGGTGAGTGGGTGAGTGAGTGAATGGGTGAATGGGTGAGTGGGTGAGTGGGTGAGTGGTTGAGTTAGTGAGCGGATGAGTGAGTGAGTAGATGAGTGAGTGGGTGGGTGAGTGGGTGAGTAGATGAATGATTGAGAGTGTAAGTGGTTTAGTGAGTGGGTGAGTGCGTGGGTAAGTGGGTGAGTAAGTGAGTGGGTGAGTGGGTAGGTTAATGGGTATGTGGGTGGGTGAGTCAGTGGATGAGTGAGTGAATGGATGAGTGGGTGAGTGGGTGAGTGCGTGGGTAAGTGGGTGAGTGAGTGAGTGAGTGAGTGAGTGAGTGAGTGGGTGAGTGAGTGGGTGGGTTAATGGGTATGTGGGTGAGTGAGTGAGTGAGTGGATGAGTGAGCAAGTGAATGGATGAGTGGGTGAGTGGGTGAGTGAGTGGGTGGGTGGGTGAATAGGTGAGTGACTGAGTCGGTGCGTGAGTGAATGGGTGAATGAGTGAGTGGGTGGGTTAGTTGATGAGTGAGTGGGTGAGTGGACAAATGTGAGTGAGTGGGTGAGTGAATGAATGGATGAATGGGTAAGCGGGTGGGTGGGTGAGTGGTTGAGTGAGCTAGTGGATGAGTGAGTGATTGGGTTACTGAGTGCGTGAGTAGGTGAGTGAGTGAGTGAGTGGGTGGGTGAGTGGGTGAGTGAATGGGTGGATGAATGAGTGAGTGGATTAGTGGGTGGGTCGGTGAGTGGGTGAGTGAGTGAGTGAGTGGGTGAGTAAGTGGGTAAGTAAGTGGGTGGGTGGGTGGTTGGTGGGTGAGTAGGTGAGTGACTGAGTAGGTGAGTGAGTCAGTGAAAGGATGAATGGGTGCGTGGGTGGGTGAGTGAGTGAGTGGGCGTATTCGTTTAAAAGTATCTGCTTGCAGTGGTGGTACTAATAATAGTAGCAGCGGCAGAAGCAAATCATCATCTCACTGATCACGTTGTACCACGCGTATCCGTGGTAGTAGTACACGTTCCAGTCGTCGGTTCTCGCCCACGCGTAGAGGTCTCCGCTCGACGTTGCGGCACCCCGACCTCGGCCACCGGTCGATATGTAATCAAACATCGCCCCCATCGATCGCCAAGAACAACCCGACCAGATTTTGACGTCTCTGTCGCTCCCAACGCCGATGAGGATCCCGCCGGGGGACGCGGAAACGTCCTTGAACTTGTCGCTGAATGGAGTAGTGCAGACCAAGGCGGCTGTGGGGAGACAAAGATGGGTGGGTGGGTGGGTGAGTGAGTGGGGGAGTGGGTGGGTGGTTGAGTGGCTAAGAGAGAGAGAGATGCGTGTGAGCTTGGCGTTTGCCTAGCCTCAGATATCGGAGGAAGTATCCAAACCCTGTGCGTGGGTGGGTGGATGAGTAAGTGGGTGGGTGAGTGAGTGGATCAGTGGGTGAGTGAGTCGGTGATTTGGTGGGTGGGTGACAGAGTGGGTGAGTAGGTTTGTGAGTGTGTGAGTGGGTGGATGAGTGGGTGGCACTTTCACCTCCATCACCACCATCACCACCACCATCATCGACACTACCACCACCAGCACACTCACCATCAACCTCTGTTGTAAAGATGAACAGAGATCCCACCATTATCATCATCACCACCATCATCACCACCATCATCACGACCTCAAGATGATGTTCCAAAAGGGGCTAGAGAGCTGAGTGATGAGAATGCTATCGATGTTCTCGAAGGGCTAGAGAAATATCCAGACTTATATAGATGCTTGCAATGCATGGAAATATATGTTAACTGTTTCCGTTCATACTGAGTAAATATTAACAATTGAACCTAGGTGTCCAATAGCGCACGTACACATAAACATTTCAACCTATACACACACGTACGTATACAAACAAAGACAAATATCCCCCGTATTGCCTTAAAAGACTAAGGGGGTTAAGTGCTGTTAGCGAGTAGCCATTGAAGGCTATCCACACTGTGGCACACACAGAGGGGGTGGGTGGCCAGCACCACGCACGTCCGGCCGCCTTTGTCTCGGTGGCGATGTTTACTACACCACTACTGCACGGGGAGGGGGGTGTACTCATTTGAGGCTGAGTTGACTTAGGGGAGGCCCGGTAGAGATTCAGATAATACTGTTCCTGGATAGTAAGTGTTATTTCCTAATTGCTTATGCCTCAAAAGTATAGAAAGTCGCTATTTTTGCCGACAAATTTTGCGTTAGTGACCAGGAAATTTATATTTTGAAATGTACCTATTTTCAATGAGTAAACGGGCGAATGTGTGTCTTTTCGTTCACACAAAGTTAGAAAACAACAACATATTAATCAAAATTTTAATGTATTTATACTAAAGTAATACAAAAATGACTACAAAAGATATGTTAGACACCAAGACGCACTACCACAGGCGGGACTGCCCAGGACGGACCGAGTTCTCTGTAGAGAGGAACAATCTCGAAAAACTACTCACTTCTAAATCTTTTGTAGTCATTTTCTACACTTTTTAGGCATAGGCAATTACGAAATAACACTTACTACCCAGGAACAAATATTGCGTTACATAGTGTAATCATCAACGCTGGTGTTGGCTGTGATCGGGAATCGAACTCGAAGTCGCCGGATTCGTAGCGCGGTGCGGCGCTAACCGCTACCACACCACCGCTCCCCACGGTGGGTATGGTGAGTACCGTGGGTATGGTGAGTACCGTGAGTATGGTGAGTACCGTGAGTGTGGTGAGTACCGCGAGTGTAGAGAGTACTGTGAGTACTGTGGGTATATACTTCACTACTATACACTACACTATACACTACGCTACTATACACTACACTATTACACACTACAATACTGTACACTACACTACTATACACTACACTATTACACACTACAATACTATACACTACACTATGCACTACAATACACTACGCTATACACTACACTTTTGGCCAGACATGGAACACAGATGGTCAGCGCATCACGCGGCGCTTTCAGATGCACTTCTGCAGCCCGTCTGGAAGACTCTTCTGTTCCGGTGTTAGGAAGCCACTGGAGGCTGTGCCCTTCTAAACTATCTACATTGAAAAACTCATTTACTTTATATAGCTGCCTGTTGTTGTAGTGATGAGTTTGTTGTTATTCCCCACACATCCGATTAGCACAATTATCTACGTACGGTGCGAAAGAAGTTCAACGTGCATACAGTAGTACGGTTGGATATGTACGGTGCAAAATAAGTTCAACATACATACAGTAATTCTACATTTGAAGCTTTCGTGACTGCAAGGATTCATACTCTTAGGTTTTTTCGGTAAAGTCACGTAGGTAATCTTATTTGACTGGCACTATTCTTTAGTTACCGTACAGTTTACTGATAGACAGCCAGTTTTGTTTTATCATGTTTAGCTTCTTTTTTCACACGCTGGTTGCCTGCTTTGAGTTTTACCCACCCAGCAACATAGCAAGGGGCTACTTTGTCCTGACTTGCTTTTCTGCTTCTGCCATCTACATAACAAAGGCTCAGTACCAGTAGCCGCAGCCGCACTAACCATCTCACAACAACTCCTCTCCCGCGGCCCATCCTGGCTCCTCCCTCCTCAACTGGTATATATACAAGGTCGGGTCTCTTGGAATTTATCTTTACTTGATACAGCAATTGTGCTGTGACGGTTCCACCTGAAGACGGAAGCTTGTGTTGCCTCCGAAACGTCGTGATTTATTATTTTATTTTAAAAAAATGATTATTTTTTTTACGTGACTTTACCGAAAAGGTACATGCAAATTTCAAATATACAGCAGGCGTCAGGGTCTGAATCGACCCGACGACCTCCTGCATACCAGGCGAGGTAGTTAACATCTCCTAGTCACCGTGGTGATGATGATCAGAGAGAGAGAGAGACACAGGCTCCACATATACAGCAGGCATCAGGGTCGGGATCGAACCCACGACCTCCTTCATACCAGGGGAGGTCGTTAACATCTCCTTGGAGTTTGGGGGTGGGGGCGCTGATTGCATGGTTCGCCTCGGGCGCCAGTTGCTGTCAGCTAGTCTAGGGCCGGCCCTGAGAGAGAGACATGCAAACTCCAATTATATAGCAGCCACCAGTGTCGGGATCGAACCCACGACAATCCTGCATACCAGGCATGGTAGTTAACATCTCCTAGCCTTCGTGATGATGATCAGAGAGACACGCAAACTCTAAATATACAGCATGCGTCAGGATCGGAATAGAATCCACGACCTCCTGTATACCAGGCGAGGCAGTTAACATCTCCTGGGTGCGGCCAGTACCGATTAACCTCGTGCGGGGCCTGTAGCATATGTTATAAAGGGGCCCTAAATAAAAAAAACATAAATATTAGAACACACATTTTTTACTTGCATAGTAAAGTAATTGTATTTGCTATACAGCCAGATAATACAACACATCGCTAACCTTAAATACCCAGTTCATAAAAGTTGAGGGCAGTATAGTACTATAGTAATAGAGCAAGTGCAGAATCACTGAACCGGAATTGAAAGCTTGAAAGCATTTAGCGCGGGGCCCTTGAAAGTGAGGGGCCCGTAGCTACTACACATGTAGCGCGACCATTACTATCGCAAATTTAAACAACCGAAGGAGCGTGCATTTGAGAGCACGCGCGCTGAATTCTGTTGTTCACGAACGTTCCACTCCATCTTTCTTACCTGACTTAGTCACGTGCACAGCCACCGCCATGAGCGTTACAAGGCAGACTCGCGGTGGTTCATGGTTGGAAGCTCCTAGGGCGGGTTACAAGAGACAGGGATGAGGACAGGGCAAGGTAGGAGCCAGCACAACACATAGGGTCCTGTTGTGGCCAGTTATATGCACTTTACACTACAATACACTACACTACTATACTCTACAATACACTACTATACACTACACGACTATACACTACACTTTACACTACATACTGCACTAATTTATACAACACACTACACTATTATACTTTACGTGATTATACACTCCACTACAGCACTGTACTACATTGACAACTAATAATTGTTTCTTGTTATGTGCATTCCTTCTCGTTATTTATGTATTAACTCTTTTTTTACTAAGTAGTGTGGTTTATTTTTCGTCTGTTTAGTACGGAACTGAATTAATCTATATGAAATGAAATAATTATTATTACGGTGCGAAATAAGTTCAACATAGATACACATAATAAGCATAGCGTGAAACAGTCGGTGCTCGCGTTGCATTGTGTTCTTGTCTCCAGGGACTGGTACAGGAGAACGACGTTGCTCTGCACGACCGCTGCCCGCGTGTCTGCTCAGGATGTTCCTCTAGCGCAGTGGTTCGCAGAGGTGCAGACCCTGACCCAGGAGTGGCCATCACAAATGATAGCAGCTCAACAGAAGTGGCTTATCATGTGGACATTTATAGCAGCAAAATAATCTACATGGCATGTTGATTCTAAATTTGGAAGGAAACCCGGAGGACCCGGAGACAGGAAGAAAGGAAGAGAGAGATGCACACTCTAAATGTACAACGGGCATCGTGAGTCCGGATCTAACCCACGATCTCCTGCAAGGAGGGTAACATTCCGTCACTGCGGAGCCCCACGTTCACTGCACGTCAGCAAAAGTCACGCTTTGAAAAAACCTTTCAATGGAAGTGTAGCCGGTATGAGCTCACCTGTGATTAATCACAAGTATAATTGTGCACTCTGCTCATAGCTACGGGTAGGCAGGTGTTTTTCATTATTTAAGTGAATGCCAACGGTGGTCTGCGATTGACCACGAGCCCCCCACGTGCAAAGCAGAGAACGAGCCACGTCCCCAATTTATATTTGCGCGGACTTCGTGCTGGTGAACTGCACATGTGACATTAGCTCAGGCCCGGATTAATGTTCTTGTTAGGCCCTAGAAACTTCCATTTTGTAGGCCTTCAGTGATAACTTTCTACACTTGGTGCTGCTGCCCATGTTAATACCGCCACTGTCACTCCGCTTGCTTCACGCGTACTTCGTCCAGTCGCAGCTGGACAAGATGTCGTTACTGCTGACAGATCATTATTTAGTCTGTGCCCTCATTCGATGTGCCACAGATATGCAGATTTAATTTAAAACACTGCGTCTATCCTTGCTATGTTAATTTATTTATTTCAGAAGCTATCTTGATTACATTATTTATCATACAAACATCACCCCAAAAAAAGTCATTGTTTTTTTCGTAGGCCCTGCATTAGCTCCAATAATATATAACTGTTAAATTGACATTACTTGAATGTCAATCAACTGACAGGAACTCGATAATGTCAATTGACTTTGAATTGAGTTATTAGTGGTAATATAGATATGCACATTTTCAGACTTTAATATGAACATTGATATCAATATATATATAAAACATCATACCTGTCAACCGAAACGGTTTACCCGTATTCTTGTACAGGGAAATTGAGTTTTTAGGTCTGTATGGCGTACAGCCGTTTCAATATGGGCAAAACTAAAATTGTCTATTTGTTTGTGTTTATCCCTTGTGATCGGACTTTGTAGGATGAACGTTGAGATTTATAAGGGGCACAGGGTGGGCTATACGGTCTGAATTGGGCTGTAATAAGGTAGGGCCCTGATAAGGGGTTGACAGGTATGTCAAATACTAGAACAATTAGGCCTATAACATTTGCGTTCAATCCCGTTAAACAGAGAAATTATGTGGTGTAGTTATGTGCAGGGTGTTTTGTGTCTTATCCACTATTGCAGATAGGCAATTTCCCTTCTGAAGACGACTTTTGGAAAAAAGTTTTGCCGTTCACAGACCAACACCACCACTGGTGGCTCAGCTAATGTGGAGTCGCCCCCACTTCGCCGGAAGACAGAACACAACGCAGAGTACATCGAATCATCGTCTCAGAACTTTATTAGTTGTATTGTTGTTGTTATTGTTGTTACTGCTGTCTATTTAGCCGACCTGTCCCTCCTCGCAAGTGTAAAAAACCTTCTCGAGACGGCTCTTGGAATCAGTCCTTTATTTTCCACTTCTACAGTTTACACTCACACTCCCCGTTGCTGACATGCAACGGGAAGCGGGCAGACCATCAGTTAAGTCGCACGCCACGTGGCACCCAGAGCCCCGTACGTGCGTGGCTCCTGCTCTCTTCGTTCCCAGGTCTGCTCCCGACTCCTCCGCTTCTCCCCCTTTTAACCCCTGGGTCACGTGGTGCCCCTAAGCCAATCCTCAGTGGTCAGCGTCGAACATTCCAGATCATTCCCCGTCAACTCCCGGGACCACGCCTCTGATCCGGCTTCCCATTAGCTGAGGCCGAGATCGGCCAAGCCAATCACCTTAGCTAACATGCCTTGATCACGCCGAGGCCATGCACCCAGACTCTCCCCTCATTGGCTACACAGCGGGACCGGCAGCCAATCACCACGTGAGCCCTACATGGCTCTCATTACACAAGGATTCACGAACACGGGACGAGAGGGTACAGCAGGGCAGACCGGCTACAGATGAAAACGCAGGTTCAGAATCAGATCTTTATTTACACTGCAGGAGGAAATCTGATGAGCCATACAGCTCTTTTTGTCACAGGTGTCCATAATGAACATGTTTAGAGATTTATTTTATTATGTTTTATTTTTATTATTTTATTATTTCCCTTCTACGTGACTTTACCGAAAAAACCAATAAGATGTTTATACACTTTTGTTTCAGACTTGAATAATAATTTAACTTATATTTAGTAATAATAAAAAAAACTAATTGCGGTAAATGACCCTGATAAAACTACCTGAACCCGAAGATCTAAATGCCCCCCCCTAATAAATATATTATTATAGTTGTGTAAAAACGCAGCTATAAGTATGTTCCAGTAATATGAATCCTGTTGTGTTGCTAGTATTGAAAGAGAGAAGTGAATGCGTTTTGTGACGAGGGGTGGGGAGGCTCAGTGGGTTGCAGAAATGTTTGGCGCCACGGTGGTGAGATGTTAACTACCTCGCCTGTTATATAGGACATTGTGGGCCCTAACACCTGCCGTATATTTGGAGTGTGCGTATCTCTCTCCCCGTGGTCACGTGGATTTTTCTCCGGGTCCTTCGGTTCTGTCTCTACACATTAAGAGTCGATGTGCGTTTAGAGTATTTGGCTATTGCTATGAATGTCCACGTTATAAGCCACTTTGTTGAGCCATAATTTGTGTTGGTCAGGTCGCTTCTGAAAAAGAACTCCATAGCTCAGTGGACTACCTGGCACAATAAAAAACATAGTAGTCATAGTTTGCATCCGCTAAGTGGTCCGCCTGCCATACAAGTTTGAGAACCACTCCTCTAATGCATTGCAAGCGACATTGAGTTCACTTCCCAACAACATTCGCTGGCCTAGAGTCAATCCACATCGACAACAACACTTTGACGTATCATCAACGTCCACAACGTCAACACATCGATATCAAGAACAATTAAACATCAAACAAAATGTCGACATCATCAACAGTGTAACGTCAACAAAGATCGTTAACAACAATCCATCAAAGATAGAAGAACAATAATGCAATGGAAACAATAAAATGAAATATAACACCACCATCATTAACATATCAACCACAATCAATATAAATAAAGACCTTAATCTGTATGTATGTCTCAAAATACCTCTAGAGTACTTCCCGACAAGGTAGAAAGCTGCAATTTGGTACATTGGTTGCTTTCAGGACGCAAACAACAGGAGAGAAATACTCTTTGGTTCTTTCAGGAAAGTCACATAGGTATAAAATAAAATAAAAAATAAAATAAATCACGACGTTTCGGAAGCAACACAAGCGTCCGTTATCAGGTGGGAAAGCCACAGCAAGAAACAAATTGCTGTAGTGGGCAAAAGAGCTGCTTGTGACAAGAGATTATATCAGGTACGAGGGGGGGGGGAGCCAGGGAGGAGAGATGGAGAGGGTAGGGGGGTGGCGATCTGCCGACTGAGCAATTGACGCTGCTAGCGCGATACAATGCCGGAGCTGGGCAATGAGCGGACCTGGTGGGGTTAGAAGGCTGAATAAAATGGAGATGCGAATATGAAGGCGAAATATAAAGCCATTACGATTTTACCTGGAGAATAAAATCATAGCAGGCATTACCAAAAATATTTCCAAAATTTTAAACAAACACAAGATCCAGGTCTGATTCAGTACAGTACACAAAATCTTTGATCTAATCCCATCCGTAAAGGATGTAATTCCTGACATGCAATACCCTAGTGTCTACAAACTAAGTTGTGGTTGCGGCAGCAGTTACATTGGGGAAACGAAGCGACATGTCTCAGACCGCGTCCGTGAACACAAGGCAGATCTGAAACACGATAGGACCAATACCTCTGCCGTTGCCGATCATTGTTTTAATGCTGTGGGATGACACGAAATTGATTTTTCCAAGACGGAGGTACTCTGCACACCTACCGGCTACCTTCAGAGATTTGTTCATGAAGCAATTCAGATATATAAACACAGACACAACAACTTCAACCGAGAGGATGGGTACAAACTGAGCAATCATTGGAAGGACGTGATGTCTACAAACTGAGTTGCACTTGTGGCGATTGTTACACTGAGGAAACGAAACTACATATATCGGACCGTATTCACGAGCACAAGGCAGATCTGAAACACGGCAGAACTGACTCTTCCGCCATGGCTGATCATTGCTACAACGCTGTCGGCTCTCATGATATTGTCTTTTCCGAGACCACGGTACTCTGCAAACCGTCAGGCGACTATCAAAGGTGTGTTCATGAAGCCATCCAGATATATAAACATAGACATAACTTTAACCGAGAAGATGGATTCAAATTGAGCAATCATTGGAAGGATGTGATAAACCGCGCCAAGTTTTAACTGCTATAATTTTCACTTAACCACCCGGTTGTCGTCGTCCGATTACTAATTCGAGCTCCTTTACTTGCTAATTTCTCCAGCCCCACCCGTGATTGCACGCCACCCCCCCCCTCCCCCAAGAACTTCTCGCGCCACGTCTCGAAAAACCCCCTCCCCCCCCCCCCCCCGCCGTGCCTATATGAAGCCACAGCAGATTATTTTCGCACCTGAAGACGGACGCTTGTGTTGCGACCGAAACGTCGTGTTTTCTTTTATTATTTTTTCTATCTACGTGACTACCGAAAGAACCAGAGAGTATTAAGAGAGACATGTTGTATATATGCCTTTTCCAAAAATGTATATTTAGTGTGATATTGTCTTTTTTAATGTCATGGCTCCTTGGAGACAAATATGCGTTCCCTGCATGCCGAAAGTCGGGAAAACCAGAGGACGAAGCCAAAACAGCCCTAGAATGAGTTGCGGTTAAACAAAACACAAGAGATGTCGATCAAATGGACATGAAGAGAATAACCAGAGCTGAGGAGGGCTGTGAGGGCTGATGCCCCCCTCCTCCTCTCTACCCTCCTCCTCCACCCCTTCTCGCCGGGCTGCCGCCGATCGGGTGACCGGCCTCCCTGCACCAGCGTCCTCTTTGTGGGACATGGCTAGTGGCTGGCTTCCCCACCACCGCGAGTTATCCCACCCACACTCCCCACGTACACAATCACAAAATGTGGAGGTGGCTGCGTGCACGCGCGTGCCCGTACTGGTGCACGCTGCTCACCACGGCTCGCGCTAAAAATAGCCGTATGAATAAGTACAGACGCGGGCGCGGGCAAAACGTCACTATGCCGCACAGCCTAAAAAACCGCGGCCGGGTTGACGATAATATTCGCGCGTCCCACTGTTGGGTGCTATCGTCGCTACTGCCTAAAGCACTCTGTGTAAGCGCACACGCGAGCGCAATCACCGGTCACAACGATGATCGTATTGATGATAATATTCGGCCTTAATCTGCTGTGCCAACATGCACGGCGAGCACAAGCATGCGGCACAGATGCGGGGGCTGTTAATGAATTACTGTCCCCACGGCCTCATACCCACACATGCTCGAAATACACACCACGCTGACACCCTTAATGCGATCGTCACTGCATAAAGACACTGCGTAAAATTCGCTATGTAAACACGCACGCGAACGTCACAGAAATCACGCGGCGTCGGTGTTCTGTGCTCAAGTTTATTAACGGCGCGCCTGATGAAAAACCCTGCGTGGCCCGGAGCAGAATTCTCAGCGAGCAGCGCCCAGTCTATTCCTATTCAATCCCCGGGTGGACCGTTATTCTACTTCTCACCTCGCGGACGTACTCACTCTGTCGCACGGACGTGGGGGGGAGAGTCGGACGGACGAGGGTCCGAGAAGTCTCTGCCTGGGGTCGAGTTGGAACAGCACTCGCCCGCATCGCTCGGTCGCAGCGAGCGGCTGGTAGTCCGACTGGGTAGCTGAACGGCTGCAGGAGAACTCTCTAACGTTTTTCCTTTCCTTCCCTTTGTCTCCTCCGAATCAAAAAATCCTCGGTCACTTGGTGTTACCCTCCTGGCCAATCGGGCGCCTATCTTTCGAGACTCAACTAATGCCCCGCCCCTACCTGTAAACGAAAACCTCCGAAGCGCCTTCACCCATTGGTTATGCACCCGTCCTCCCCTCTCGCGTTGCTCAGGTGTAGTCCTAGTCCGCCTAGGAATACTCAAATGATGCCCCGCCCCCTACCGGCCGCGGCACCACCGGCGTCGTTGGCGTACCTTTACCCGTTGTTTGCGCACCCGCCCTCTCCTCTCGCGTTGCTCCGGTGTAGCTCTAGTCCGCTCAGGAATTTCCCTCCCACCTCCTCTTGCGCGTTGCTCGCTGGGAGCCCTGCTCCCCCAGGGCCCCATCTCCCTGTGCTGTAAGTGGTTTGATCACCAATTCACGGGGGCCGAATACAGCATGTGGGGGTGGGCCAATCTCCTGGTACTGGAAAACCGTGGGGCGTCCCCACGAGACACCCCTCGGGTAAAAACCCATGGTACCAGGTGACCACCATACGAGACCCTACGTGGGTGCATGTGTGTGTTTATAGAGGGTGTGCGTGCGTTCGTGTGGGGTGGGGGGGTGCGAGGGGATAGCAGCGCTGGCAGAGTTGCGCCGTTGTTGTGGCACCACAGGGCCTTGAAGCCGTAGTATATTTGCATCCCAGGAATTAACCTAACTCACGTAGCAAAGGAGGATGCGTTCATGACAGGCCATGAAGGAACAACTCTTGCATGGGCAAGGTGTGACCCAGGGAATTTCTGAGAGAGAAAGGGAGGACCCATGGCAAAACACCATAAACTCGCTTCCCACCCCAGGGCAAATACGGGGCAAAGAGACAAGAATGGTCAATTCTTCACGACCAGAATAATGTATTCCAGGGGTACAACCAAAGTCTCACCCGACCGCCTTTGTCTTACCAGTGGTTATCATTGCATGCTGCAAGCAGGAATTCATATTAAGGATGAGTCGACATAAAGAGAGATGAAAGCCGTTTCACAATGAGCATGGCTATAGACACACACACCACACCTAGGGGCAATTCAGTGTATGCCATCAGGTGCCATAATGCCT
This sequence comes from Entosphenus tridentatus, assembly GCA_014621495.2. Classification (NCBI taxonomy): domain Eukaryota; kingdom Metazoa; phylum Chordata; class Hyperoartia; order Petromyzontiformes; family Petromyzontidae; genus Entosphenus; species Entosphenus tridentatus. Next base: position 118,600 of record JAAXLI020001224.1, on the reverse strand, counting down.
GTGGAGCCAGAACCAGGGATGAACTCAGGCTGACCCGATGGATGCACCACGTGTGCAAAGATGGGAGGAGAAGGTTGGGCAATAATGTATCTTAGGTAATTAATCACATGAGCTAGAAATCCTATATAAACAGCACCCAAAGTCAGTCCTGCAGTGGCAAACTCTTGGGGCAACCGTAACCAGCCAAGTGTCGAGTTCTGCGCTGACAGACTGAGTATCGCTTAAAGTTTATTCTACGTTTTCCCTCATGTTTTGAGTCACTTGCAGAGTCAAGGACTTCGATAAGTTATTCTGTACTAAGCAAAGAGTTGTGAGAAGCTCAGAGGTGTACGAATGCATTTTCATGTAATACCGTGATCAGCTAAGACGTGTGAGAAGCTAAGTGGAGATATCGAGCGTGCATAAAATGTTATCCAAGCTATAGGCTGTAAAAGTTACGTTGTCCAAGTGACTGATATTCTGATGATAAGAGTTTCGATGAGTTTTGCAGAGTGAGGGAGGAGCAGGAGACCTCCCGAGGGAGTGAGGGGCGAGCACCAAGGGTGCTCGTGCAAAGCAGGCAGCTGCCGACAAGGAATGAGGAGCAGCGTGGCCACAGAATACTCCAACTGCAGATCGAGCCTGGCGGGCGGGTGACAATGGCTGACCACGAGCGTGCTGATTCGGGAGCCCCGAGTGCCCTCCAGCATGGGTCGAGCACAATGCAGAGACTACGGTGCGAAGGAGCAGCGAGCAGCCCGGGGGCTGCAAGGGCGCTACAGCTGTGGACCAAGCCTGCCCTTCTTCACATCGTTGTGGGACTTGAGGTATTGTTCAGAAAGAAGAAAGGAGTAACATTGACTTTACACTCACTATTGTTAATTGTACCTTGCACAGGTTGTGGGCCAAGAAGAATGTCAGCTTGCATGTGTAATTAGAGAGCGCACTGACGGGCGACGGAGGGCTGCATAGGCACTGCTGGGTTAGTCATAGCCAATCAGAGCTAACGGTTCCATCTGGGCCAAAGGTAATGGGCGGAGCTCGTGGATACGTACGGGGACCATCGGGAAGGTTCTAAGGGAGGCGTGGCAAAGAGGCGGAGCTTAGCTCCGCTGGGAGTGATATAAAGAGAGGCAGGGGGAGAACTCGGGGTTGGTGTGGAAGCCTGGGGTCCGGACAGCATCTCCGTCACCTCGTCACGCCACCGGCCACGTGACAACCTCGAGAGGCGAAGCACTCTCCACTCTCTGAGCGCTGCCAGCCAGCGGTGAGCAAGGGGAGCCGCGCGGCAATGGAGGACGAGTGAGCGTGCGCATTACGGCGAGAGAGAAAGAGAGAGGGTGATCATCCAGAAAGGGGGTGCGGAGCCGAGCAGTGATCATTAATAACGAAAAGACGTGAGTCTCAACCGGTCGTGGAAGTCGTTCATTACACATGCATCACGCGCCATAACAAGGGAATTGTGTAAGGTCGCGATACCATGAGACAACCTATTTTATTTTGATCACGTGATTGTGAGATCTGATCATTGACGTTTTCTAACTATTTGATATGCATTTGATGAGAACGCAATCTGTGCGAATATTGCCACTTTGAGGTATTGCCTATGCTGTTTTAACCACGTGATCCTGAGATGCTTTTATGATCCAGTACGGATTGAGGAGTACGTATATTTGCATGGGCACTGTTGGAATTCTGATGATAAGAGTTGTTGGATGTTTAAAGTTGCTTAGATGAAAAACAGATTTCCGAGTGCTTCTTTACTAAATTCGTTCGTCATTGTAATGACGAACTGTATCCTGCGGTGAGATCTGAATCCCGAAGACCTGACATAATTTCACAACTAACTATTGAAGCGAGAATCATAAATTCTGAAGCGAGAATCATAAATGTTGAGCGAGTATCATACATTTTGAAGCGAGAATCATCAATGTTGAAGCCAGAATCATACATGTTAAAGCGAGAATCGTTGATCTTATCACGATTGGTGATGCATACCCCGAGACCACGAGAGAGCCAATAATAATCGCACAACATAATAACGACACACACAATCACACATACATACCCTTAGACAACACATAATCACACAACAACAACAACCGCCATTTGTCACCAAGTGGCGGTGACGTCACCACGACGCTTGTGCCAGGCTATGTGCACGTTGAGGCCACGTGAAGTGTCGAACGCCCGCTGGCAGGAGGTCACGGGGCAGACCCAGCTTCCACGGGTCGACTGACTGAGATGACCACCTGTGCCCCCTCCTGTGCCAACTTGCTGTGCTTTTGCCACCCGGCGCTCCGCTCGTTGTGAGCGTCGCTCCTCCGCCGTTTGTTGTTGTTGGAGGGCGACTGCCTACAACTGCCCAGTAGCGTCCTTCACGAGCCTCCTCCACAGAGGCCGATCTTGACACCGCTGGTACCAGTCATCGGCAAGTCCACTCAGCTCCACGTCCTCCTGTACCACATCACTCCATCTCTTCTCTAGGCAGTGCCGCGCCCGTTTAGCCCCTTCGATTCGGCCGAACAAAAGCTGTCTAGGCATGCACAAACACTAACACATACATTAATCATATAACAAATTTTTAACACATTCTTAATTACAACGCCTATTAGTTAATCGCACTTATTTACATACATTAACATATTTTACGTAATTTTCACAATTGTTTAAATTTTCTCATATTTCATTTTTACATTTAATTTGTTTTTATAACAATAAATACAACACCACCATTCCCATCCCCACCATCACCACCATCGCCATCACCATCACCACCATCCCCGCCACCATCACCACCACCATCCACATCAACATGATCACCCAAGACCTCCGGCATACCAGGCGGGGCAGATAACATCTTTGTATATCGAGGTGTCTCTGTAAAGGCTGCTGAATGACTCTCCATTGCAGTTCCGTAGATTCCACTCTTTGTTGAATGTTCTTATTTCGTTAAATTTAACCTCAAAACGCAACAACAATAAAAAGGCTTACCACCACCACGGATCTATCACCTGGGTGGGAGAGTGGATGGGCGGGTGAGTTAGTGGGAGGGCGAGTGAGTGGGTGAGTAAGTACGTTGGTCAGTGGGTAGGTGAATAGGTGAGTGGTTGCGAGAGTGGGTTGATGAATGTATAGGTGAGTGGGTGAGATAATGGATGGGTGAGAGAGTGGATGAGAGGGTGGGTGGGTGAGTGGTTGAGAGAGTGGCTGGATGAGTGGATGGGTGAGAGATTGGATGGGTGAGAGAGTTGGTGGGTGGGTGAGTGAGTGGGTCGGTGAAAGAGTGGGCGATGCATGGGTGGGTGTATGAGAGGGTGGGTGAGTGGGTGGGTGAGTGGGTGGGTAAGGGGGCGAACAGGCGAGTGAGTGGATGGGTGAGCGAATAATGGTGTCACAGTTTACATATCTTCATGGTCCCGGTGGCGTCTATGACGATAAGGTTAGATTCGTGTACAGTGATGGACAGGAAGTAATCATTGGGCATTGGCTCAGTTCACGCCGTTTCATTCACAGTCCTGTGAAAAGAACAGAGACACCATAGACTCAGCATTGCACCATAGAATCAGCACTGCCACCCATACACTCAACGCTGCCACCCATAGAGCCAGCACTGCCACCCATATACTCAACACTACCACCCATTGAGTCAGCACCGCCACACATTGAATCAACACTGCCACCCATACACTCAACATTGACAACCGTAGACTCAACACTGACACCCATAGACTCAACACTGCCACCCTTAGACTCAACACTGCCACCCATAGACTCAACACTGCCACCTATAGACTCAACACTGCCACCCATAGACTCAGCACTGCCACCCATACTCAACACTGACACCCATATTCTCAACACTGCACCATCGACTCAGTACTGCCACCCAACACTGCCACCCATAGACTTAACACTGCCACCCATATGCTCAACACTGCCACCCATAGACTCAACACTGCCACCCATACACTCAACACTGCACAAATATTCTCAACACTGCACCATAGACTCAGTACTGCCACCCAACACTGCCACCCATAGACTCAACATTGCCACGCATAGACTCAACACTGCCAAGCATAGTTTCAACACTGCCACCCATATGCTCAACACTGCCACCCATTGACTCAACACTGCCACCCATACACTCAACACTGCCACCCATATTCTCAACACTGCACCATAGACTCAGTACTGCCACCCAACACTGCCACCCATAGACTCAACATTGCCACGCACAGACACAACACTGCCAAGCATAGTTTCAACACTGCCACCCATATGCTCAACACTGCCACCCATAGACTCAACACTGCCACCCATACACTCAACACTGCACCCATATTCTCAACACTGCACCATAGACTCAGCACTGCCACCCAATACTGCCACCCATAGACTCAACATTGCCACGCATAGACTCAACATTGCCACGCATAGACTCAACACTGCCAAGCATAGTTTCAACACTGCCACCCATATGCTCAACACTGCCACCCATAGACTCAACACTGCCACCCATACACTCAACACTGCCACCCATATTCTCAACACTGCACCATAGACTCAGTACTGCCACCCAACACCGTCACCCATAGACTCAACATTGCCACGCATAGACTCAGCACTGCCACCCATACACTCAACACTACCACCCATAGAGTCAGCACTGCCACACATAGAATCAACACTGCCACCCATACACTCAAAAACTGTCACCCATATACTCAACACTGCACCATATACTCAGTACTGCCACTCAACACTGCTTCCTATAGACTCAACACTGCCCATAGATTAAACACTGCACCATAGACTCAAAAATACCCATAGACTCAGCACTGCCCATAGATTCAGCACTGAGACCTATACACTAAACACTGCACCATATAATTAAAAGCACTGCCCATAGACTCAACACTGCATCATAGACTTAGTACTCACTCATAGACTTGGTACTGCACCATAGACTCAGCACTGAGACCCATAGACTCAACATTGCCACCCATAGATTTAACAACACAACTCCAACCTGTGGTAGAGTAGCCCATTGATTCCGAGGAGGTAGACTCCACCCGCAGAGTCCATCTCTATTTTCTTGGGCAAAGCCGGAGCGTTTGTACCGCTCGCCTTCACCCACGTCGTGTTGGCGCAGTCAACGTTGGGTTTATGCCACAGCCGATATAAGGCGTCGCAGGCCCAACATTCGTCGGGCGAGCAACCTATGGCATAGACGTCAGTCAAAATATTCAGGAGACTTATCGAGGTCGTCAACCAGGACGGGCGCTCGCCGGGTGCAGACGCCCTGGCACAGACGCCGCTGAAATAGCCGCCCATGTAGCTGGTGGCATAGATGTAGCCTGGGGCTCTGCCTGTGAATGACTGTGCGCCATCTGTATGCATCCGTTCATATATATACATTTTAGAAAATTCAAGCATATATAGGGTGTACATCATGGGACCTCCATGGCCAGTACCAAAATATGATAATAGGTTTTTCCCCTTTTTTCTGGCAACAAAAGAGGTGTTAAGATGTTAAAAGACCAAAACTGAAACCTTTTACAAGGAATCATGTCTGCATTAACCACAATGCTTGTGGTCAGAATGCAAACACCGTTTGAGACGAGGCTCAAAAGAAAGCTGTCTCTGGTGTGGACCAATCAGTTTAAAGGACAATGCATATATTATCAAAGTATGTTTTTTTTGCTTCCATTCTGACCACAAGCATTGTGGTTAATGCAGATGTAGAGGTGATCGCCACTCACCATTCAGTAACCTGCAGTACCACTGAGTGTCAATGGGGTGCAGCAGCGTTACCTCCCTGGGGAAATGCCCGGGGTCAAGTTGAGAGCGGATCAGAACGCCAATTCCTGCTCGGAAAATTCCCGGGGTCAGATAAGGTGAAAGCGGATCAGAACGACCATTTGAGAAGGACCAATCAGAAGGTTCCACGAATCAGCGTGGCTTGGACGGACCCAGCCATGACCCTGTATAAAAGGGAGAGCGCGAGAGCTCGAGGCAGTTCTCTCCACACGACGACCGAAGCCCGGGCTGAAAATAGATAGGACCTTGGACCAAGCCTTGCAGCCCTTCTAAGGGCTGGGTTTCAGTGTACCCAGTGGTCGGGGACCCACTGAGCCAGTGGTCGGGTCAGTTAGCCTCCCCTAGGTCTCAGCCGGAGAACGCTAGGTTAGCGGGTAACTCGTGAGGAGGTCCCGCTGAGTCCGGAGGCCATACCTCCCTAGGTATCGGGTAAGGGGACCATATACCCCTTATGTGTGTTAGGGACCGTGTCGAAGAAAGACAATGAACAGTGTGTGCCTCATAAAGAAGTTTATACTGGTAGGCACGAAGTGGACCAGCCTACAATAGATTATATCGTCCGTCCGTCCGTCCGTCCGTGTACCAACATCGCTCCCTACTGCAAACACTTGGCATGACCCTACAAAAACCTTTAGACTCAGCGATGCTTTTACTGGCTAAACAAGTGAAACATTCCCTTATAATTCCGAGATAGCTTTTAATTAAAACTTTTAAATTAAAAATTAACTCGCAGTGGCCTAAAGCCTACAGCTAGGCCTAAAGCCTACAACTAGGCCTCTAACTCTCCCTTCGTATTGTACCCCCGCGTGTGTGAAAGGGAGTTAATGTTTAACAATGTTACATTCCCTCATGTTTTTAAATATAAACATTTAAATGTTAAGCTTTTACATAAATAATTAAAGCATTTATATTAAAAAATTTACTCACAGCGGCCTAAAGCCTACAGCTAGGCCTAAAGCCTAGAACTAGGCCTCAAGCCTAGAACTAGGCCTCACACTCTCCCTTCGTATCGTACCCCCGCGTGTGTGAAA
>JAAXLI020001224.1:101649-111754 GCA_014621495.2 Entosphenus tridentatus | reverse complement strand
GCTAGGCCTAAAGCCTAGAACTAGGCCTCTAACTCTCCCTTCGTATCATACCCCCGCGTGTGTGAAAGGGAGTTAATGTTTAACAATGTTACATTCCCTCATGTTTTTAAATAGAAACATTTAAATTTTAAGCTTTTACATTAAAATACACTCCCTACCTCCCCATCGTCGGCGGGTCTCCAGCCTAGAGCCAGGCCTGGGAATCTCTCCCCCGCTAGGGGTGTATTGGGCGGGGCTACAGCGGTAGGGGGCGGGGCTACACGGGGCTGGGCGGGGCTACCGCAGCAGGGGTAGTAACAATCTGCATATCGTGCAGATTGTTACTACTCACTATGTCTGCTCCAAGCTGCACTGACGTAGGTACACACTTTGCAATACTAGTATTTTTCCACAATGGTTACTACTACTTTATTGTTTCCTATGTTCACTACGTCTACGTTTCCGTCCACTTATTGGCGCCTATTTTTTGCCATTTCATTTTATTATAGCCATTCATTTGTTCGTTCCTACCAGCCCACCCCACAGGGACCTGTTTCGTCCGTAATTAAAACACTACAACTGGAGTCAGAAGTGGTTGAAAAAATGGAAACAAGAAGAACAACCCGCATGCGAAGTCCGGACGAAGAAAACTCTGACTTACCTACGGGAGTTTAAAACTCCTCTGAAGATGCCGGCGTGCTGCTGGCCACCCAACCACCAGCTCAGCAGCCGACTGCTCCTCCTGCCACGGGCGATGGGATCCGAGCTGCACTCCGCCATCCCGCCCAATTGTTACATGCTGCAGCCTCCATTTAGACGAAATCAACTTGGAGGCTGCCAACGGACGTTCCTGCCATCGGCCAAGCCGAACTTTTTGAATTTCCCGGGATCACGTGCTTTCGCCGTAAGCGGAAATCAGATGCATCTCGGGCACTCCCGGCCACCTTGGACGATGACGCTCTCGCCGCACTTATGACCACCCCCAAGCGGCAAAGGGCAATTCTCCAAGCGGCACTCCGGCAAATGTCCGACATCTACGAACCTCCTTCTGACGTCCGCCACCATTTCTATGAGAGACGGCACAATCCCAAAGAATCGCCACTTGCATTTCGCACCGCTCTACTCGCCATGGTAAGGGCGGCTTACCCACGGATGAATGGCAAAGCCATCGATGCTCTCGTCCTCTAGAAACTGCTGAAGTTGGAGCGTGAGCTGCGCATTGTCATCCAGGCCGTGGACGACGAAAATATGTGCTCGCTGCGAGCAGCTCGGAGCATCCACGCTCACCTGCTGCTCCACCGGGACGCGACCATCGCTGCCTCGGCTTCGGCATCAGAACCTGTCAGCAGGGACGATGGATTCTCCCCTGACCGAGCCTTCGCAGTGACCAGGGCAATGAGCCGGCGATCGTCCGACCACGCTGGGCGCTGCAACGACCAGCAGCGGGGACGGCCCTCTCCCCGCAGTGATGTAGCGTGTTTCAACTGCGGCCGATGGAGCCACATTTCAACCAACTGCCGTGCGCCTCGACAATGCTGCTCCGGATCCCGCGGCCAGGACTACAAGACGTCCACGGCACCGCGGCACAATCAGGCAAGTCGCGACGCCTCTCACGCTCGGCCCTCACTCACACCATACACCCTGCAACACGCCATAAAAAATGCTTGTGATTCGGCGTATGATGCACGGCGTCCCGGTGATTCTGCACGGCCGCTCCGACCTGGCCAGTGGTCAGAGCTGGCCCATAAGGTAGTCGCGATGATGGTGGGTTCCTCGGTGGTTGTTGGTTCGATCGAGGGGGTAGAATTTTGCGTTCTGATCGATACCGGTGCGTCAGCTACTATCAATTCTGATTTGATTTATAATATCATACCCGTGCGATGTCGACCCTTACAGCAGGTTTTTGTCCCGTGTTTTGCCACAAATGGGGGTTCACTGGGCATTATCGGGCAAATTCATGTGCAAATTTCAATTGGCGATATCAAATTGGCCGGACCTATTTTGGTTTCCTCTTCCCTCGCGGTACCGTACTTGCTGGGCACAGACTTCCTTGCGAAAATGCTGATCAAAATCCTTGTGGATCAAGGATGCATTGAACTCCCATCGGGCCGTCGCATGGCATTTTTACCCTCGTCCACGCATCCACGCACGGCCAATGCCTCTGTGCATGCATTCGCTGCCTGCACAAGTGTGCATTCCGCCATGAGCACAAATGCTCATGCCCTTGCAATTAAAAAAACACTCGCTTCAGATGCCTTAGTGCATGGCATTTTATTGGGACCTTCAAACACGGTGATTAGGGGCCTGGAACTGGTAGCTGCGCAGACCCTCGTAGCAGCCTACAGGGAACCATTTCTGCAGGTCTTGAATGTCGGCCTGTCCACGACCGTTGTTCCACAGGGGACTGTGCTCGCTCACGCGACGCCGGCGCCCCTGAGGACCGAGGTCGTGGGACACATGTATGATGGGCTACAGATTCAACCTCCTTCCAAATAGGATGAAGGATGGCTGGATTTACTCTGCGCAGACACTGGAGATTTGTCCAGGTCGCAGCAGACGAAATTGCGTGCTCTTTTGCGGGAATTTCTCGACGTATTCAGTGAATCCAAATTCGATATTGGTTGCACCAAGCTGCTGCATCACCACATTGATACTGGTGACGCTGCACCTATCCGACAAAACCCATTTCGGCTCAGTCCAGCAGAGAAGCAGCATGTTAAATCGGCAGTTGATGACATGTTGGCGACTGACATAATCTCTCCTTCAACCAGTCCCTGGGGTGCTCCAATAGTGCTGGTCAAAAGCACGATGGCAGTCTTCGTTTTTGCGTCGATTTCTGGCGCTGAATAAAATCTCGGTAGCTGACGCCTACCCTCTTCCACATATGGACGAATCATTAGACGCCCTGGCAGGGGCGCGTTACTTTTCCACTCTGGACCTTCTGTCGGGGTTTTGGCAACTTCTCCTCGATGAAATGTCCAAACCAAAGACTGCTTTTCGGACACCACAGGGCCTTTTCGAATTTAATAGGTTGCCCATGGGTCTCCACTCGGCCCCAGCGACATTCCAGAGGCTCATGGAGCTTGTCCTCACTGGGCTCCAGTGGGACTCATGTCTCATTTACCTTGACGACGCCATCGTCTTTAGCCATACGTTCAATAAACACCTGGAGCGTTTGCGCGCTGTTTTCTTAAAAGTGCGTGCCGCTAACTTAAAATCAAATCTGCAGAAATGTCATCTTCTGCGTGAATCTGTGCGCTATTTGGGCCACATAGTCAGCCACTCAGGAATCTCCACTGACCCCGAAAAAACGAAGTGCTTCAGCCAATGGCCTACCCCTACCTTTGCAGGGGATGTTCACAGTTTTATTGAATTTGCGTCGTATTACCGACGTTTTGTTGCTGGCTTCGTGACGATCGCCAAGCCACGTCATGCCCTCACGTCAAGCCACATCATGCCCTCACGTCAAAAGGGGTAAAGTTTCATTGGGGAGATGCAGAACAGGCCGCGTTTGATTCCCTGCGTGACGCACTCGTGAAGGCACCGCCCCTGGCCTACCCCGATTTCTCCTAAACATTTTTACTAGACACTGACGCTAACAACACTGGGATTGGCGTGGTGCTGTCACAGAATATTGGTGGCATTGAAAGGGTCTTTGCTTAAGGTAGCAGGGTGATGTCTACTGCCGAGCAACGCTATTGTGTAACCCGACGCGAGCTGCTGGCCATTGTATTCTTCATTCAACAATACAGGCCGTACCTGTAAGGTCAGCATTTTACCGTTGGGTCTGACCATTAGGCGCTGCTGTACGCTCTGCATGTTGATCAACCATCCAGCCAGCTTTCTCGGTGGCTCGAAGTCCTCCAGGACTATAATCTCACTGTTACTTACCTCAAGGGTATGCAACACACTAATGCCGATGCATTGTCTCGGCTCCCGCCGGTGCAAAAATGCGCATGTTTTTTGGGGTCTGGTCATTACAAGCCGCCACTGACTGATCCGGCCGTGCCTCTCGCGACAGTGGCCGCCGCGCTTCCCTCCGAATCGGCTCCGATGGCCGACCATGCAGGTCCAACAGCCAGCGATTATTTTTTGGGGCTGACATTGGCTGAATGGGGTCAGCACCAGATAGACGACGCATCGTTGTTGGCTCTGCGCTGTCGCGCAAATAATGTGGCTCCACGTCAGGGAAAGTTCAATTCATTCATTATACGGCACGGCTTACTCATGCACTGGGATGCTGATTCGTGCCAATACAAAATCGTGGTGCCCTCGGCCATGAGGGGTAAGGCTGTGTGGGCAGCACATTAACGATTGTTGCACCTGGGTGTTCATAAAACCATTGAGTTGTTGCGTTTGCAATTTTTCTGGCCAGGCATGCTATGCAACGTGACCGATATTCTGCTAGGTTGCACCCAATGCGCATGGCGGAAGCCGCTGGCGAAACCCGCATGCCCACCCCTGCAGCCAATTTCAGTATCCCGTGTAAACGAGTTGGTGGCTCTTGATATTTTGGGACCCTTTCCTACTACGCCGTGTGGTAACAAGTACCTTCTGGTTGGGGTGGAGTATTTTACGCGTTGGCCCATGGCCTGGGCCCTCCCCAACCAGTCGGCAGCAGCCGTCATGGACGCCTTTGTTCAGGGCTACGTCCTGGACAAGGGCGCTCCAGAACGGCTGTTGACCGACCAGGGAAGAAATTTCTCGGGTGCCCTGTTAGATGATGTGTGCCGCCTGTTGGGCACAAAGAAGGTGCGCACTTCGCCCTACCATCCTCAAACCGACGGTATGGTAGAGTGCCTGCATAGAACCCTCACTTCTATGCTATGCCATCAGGTTGACGAAACCCACCTCGATTGGGACTTACCGGTTCCGGGGGTCCTCGCCGCATACCGCATGGCGCCACATGTGGCGACGGGTTTTTCCCCGTTCTTTCTAATGTACGGCAGGGATGCCATTCTTGCCGCCGACATTCGGTTGAATATAGAACATCCGCCGCAGAAATCTAAACTCATCGACCACCTGCGCTTCAACCTCCAAAAGCTGGCTGAGGCGCGTGAGGCTGCCATCGAAAATTCAGCCTCCCGCCAGCGGGAAAATTCAAGGCTGCATGCTCCTTGGACGTCCACGCATGAGTGGACACTGGGGGACAGAGCATGGCTTCATTGTCCCCAGGTGCCGGTGTCTACGTCGGCAAAACTTCTCAAACCATGGTGGGGTCCGGTAGAGGTGGTCAAGGTTGTGCGACCACAATGCATTAAAATCTGTTGGGGATGGCGTCGCCGGTTCGTCCGCCCTTCTCGGTTGAAGCCCTTCATCACACCGCTCATTCCTACGTCACACACACATCACGGGGGCCGAGCGTGCGACGCGTCCGACGAGCCAGGTGATGCCCTGTTGGTGCCTAACCCTCAGCACAGACGTGTCCTTCCTCCTGGAGATGACGTGGGAGTGATGGGGCCATGCAGCCCACGGTCGGCCACAGTGGACATCGAATCATCAGGGGTTTCCACGGAGATGCCTCCTGACCCACCTGACACTCTGATTCCTCTGTTCCACCAGTTAACCTCCCCTAGGTCCCAGCCGGAGGACGCTAGGTTAGCGGGTAACTCGTGAGTAGGTCCCACCGAGTCCGGAGGCCATACTTCCCTAGGTATTGGGTAAGGGGACCGTATACCCCTTATGTGTGTTTGGGACCGTGTCGAAGAAAGACAATAAACAGTGTGTGCCTCATAAAGAAGTGTATTCGTCCGTAATTAAAACACTACACAGACATGGTTCCTTGTAAAAGGTTTCAGTTTGGTGTTTTAATATTGTAACCCTGTTTTGTTGCCAGAAAAAGGGGGAAAACCTATTATATATCTATAGGGTGGTGCATATGTTAAGAAAGTTTTTGTACGTACTTAAGTGCGGTAGAATATTACCCCAGGAACGTAACCTCCCCCTTTAACATTTCTTCCTATGGGAAAGTGGGTTTCACTTAGCGCTGCTTCACTTAAAGTGGCATTTCCAAGTTCATATACAAGGTGCAGCTCTGCCTGTGCATTGCTGCACTCCAACTGCACGCATTCATTAATGTGTACAGTGAGGGAAAAAAGTATTTGATCCCCTGCTGATTTTGTACGTTTGCCCACTGACAAAGAAATTAACAGTCTATAATTTTAATGGTAGGTTTATTTAAACAGTGAGAGACAGAATAACAACAACAAAATCCAGAAAACGCATGTCAAAAATGTTATAAATTGATTTGCATTTTAATGAGGGAAATAAGTATTTGACCCCCTCTCAATCAGAAAGATTTCTGGCTCCCAGATGTATTTTATACAGGTAACGAGCTGAGATTAGGAGCACACTCTTAAAGGGAGTGCTCCTAATCTCAGCTTGTTACCTGTATAAAAGACACCTGTTCACAGAAGCAATCAATCAATCAGATTCCAAACTCTCCACCATGGCCAAGACCAAAGAGCTCTCCAAGGATGTCAGGGACAAGATTGTAGACCTACACAAGGCTGGAATGGGCTACAAGACCATCACCAAGCAGCTTGGTGAGAAGGTGACAAAAGTTGGTGCGATTATTCGCAAATGGAAGAAACACAAAAGAACTGTCAATCTCCCTCGGCCTGGGGCTCCATGGAAGATCTCACCTCGTGGAGTTGCAATGATCATGAGAACGGTGAGGAATCAGCCCAGAACTACACGGGAGGATCTTGTCAATGATCTCAAGGCAACTGGGACCATAGTCACCAAGAAAACAGTTGGTAACACACTACGCCGTGAAGGACTGAAATCCTGCAGTGCCCGCAAGGTCCCCCTGCTCAAGAAAGCACATATACATGCCCGTCTGAAGTTTGCCAATGAACATCTGAATGATTCAGTGGACAACTGGGTGAAAGTGTTGTGGTCAGATGAGACCAAAATGGAGCTCTTTGGCATCAACTCCACTCGCCGTGTTTGGAAGAGGAGGAATGCTGCCTATGACCCCAAGAACACCATCCCCACCGTCAAACATGGAGGTGGAAACATTATGCTTTGGGGGTGTTTTTCTGCTAAGGGGACAGGACAACTTCACCGCATCAAAGGGACGATGGACGGGGCCATGTACCGTCAAATCTTTGGTGAGAACCTCCTTCCCTCAGCCAGGACATTGAAAATGGGTCGTGGATGGATATTCCAGCATGACAATGACCCACAACACACGGTCAAGGCAACAAATGAGTGGCTCAAGAAGAAGCACATTAAGGTCCTGGGGTGGCCTAGCCAGTCTCCAGACCTTAATCCCATAGAAAATCTGTGGAGGGAGCTGAAGGTTCGAATGACTTGGAGAAGATCTGCAAAGAGGAGTGGGACAAAATCCCTCCTGAGATGTGTGCAAACCTGGTGGCCAACTACAAGAAACCAAGTACTAAGTCATGTTTTGCAGAGGGGTCAAATACTTATTTCCCTCATTAAAATGCCAATCAATTTATAACATTTTTGACATGCATTTTTCTGGATTTTGTTGTTATTCTGTCTCTCACTGTTCAAATAACCCTACCATTAAAATTATAGACGGATCATTTCTTTGTCAGTGGGCAAACGTACAAAATCAGCAGGGGATCAAATACTTTTTTCCCTCACTGTATATCTCTATGGGTCTCTGTCTTTATCTATAGGTATCTGTGTATTTCTATGGGTCTTTGTGTATCTCTGTGTGTTTCTATGTATTTATATGGGTCTCAGGGCATAGCTATGGGTCTCTGTGTATCTCAATACGTCTGTGTATCTATATGGGTCTCTGAGAAGCTCTACGAGTCCCTGTGTATCTTTGTGTATCTGTACAGATCTCTGTGTGTCTCTATGGGTCTGTGTATATCTATGGCTCTCTGAATATATGGGTCTCTTTGTATTTCTTTGTATCTGTGTCTCTATGGATCTGAGTATCTCTATGGGTATCTGTTTATCTATATGGGTCTCTGAGTATCTATATGGGCTTCTGTGTATTTATATGGGTTTCTGTATATATCTGTGTATATATGTGTAGTGAGTTCGACGGAGTTGCAGACGTATACTTGGAGGCAACACATTCCTTTAACTCCAACACATGGGGAAACTTCCCCTTAACAGAATAACAACCTATGGTGGTGACCACCAGGCTAACTACACTCATTACAACGTAACTAACTACTATGGACCGGGACCACAGCTCGGGTCCAGGTCCACGTGTTGGAGACTCGGTAGAATGTAGATGTAGATGATGGTTTCTTCCAGGATGAACAACAACGCCGGTCCCTCTGGGGACCCGGCTTCCATTCTCTGCGGCGTGGCTGGCTCCACCCTTGGCTACGACCACATTCCAGAATTCTCGGGAAGAATCTGGATGCTAACCACGTGACCACCCCTAGCCCCCAATTCGGTCCCTTTGTAGACTTAACTGGTCACGTGTCCTCTTGGGTCAACCAGAGTGCCATGGCATTTAGTAACCTCATTCCTACGACCCGCACTTCCACACCCTGTCCAGTAGGGCTGACACTGCACGCCAAGCGTGGTGCCATCTAGCGCTATCAATCAGCGCTTACCGGGCTGCTCTCGGGCCGGTACTACACCCACACCATTGTGGTGTCCGCAATGTCGTTACACCGCACGCCGTGACCCTCTCGTGCCAGTACTGCACACTGACATCACGCAATGTCACTGCATCTGTATCCCTGTGCATGTCTATAGGTCTCTATGCATTTCTGTCTATCTCTATGGATATCTGTGTATCTCTGTTAATTTTAATGGGTATCTGAGTTTCTCTATGGATCTTTGTGTATCTCTGTGTATCTGTAGTGTGTTCCAGGACACTTTCGACGACGTAGTACAGAACAGGCCAGGATGTACAACACTGGAAGGGGTATCGGCCCCTTCACCCGTCTAACTGGGAGGTCAACTCTCTAGGTCACAGCTAGCCTACTCCTAGGTCCTCCACTACCGGGCTAGGGGAGGCTAGCTAACCCAGCCCTGGTTAAGCTGGGATTACGGCACCCTGAGTCCCCAGACCGGCTCTGACAAGAGCATTGGCTCTGGGCTCTCGGGGCCACGCCACTGGCTCGCCCTGGTTGGCCCTGAGAAGGACAGCAATCCAGGGGAGTCCCAGGGCCTATCTAGCAGATCTTCTTTCTTCACTGGTTAAAGCTGAACACACACTGCCCCGAGCCCTCCGGCTCACTGCCTTATATCTCAACTCCCCCACTGAGGGGTGGGGCCGCGGGGGATCCCAGCTCCGTGTCAGCCCCCCAGGCTGAACGGTGCGGACGTCGCTGTAAGCACCTCCTCGCGTACAAACATAGCCACGCCCAGTGTGTTTGTTTCCCATCCGTAACAACTCTACAACACCCCCTCCGTAACACCTCTACATATCTATAATGTTCTTTGTGTATCTCTAAGAGTACATATCTACTTTTACGTGTCTATGTATATCTGTAGTACTCGAACCGACACGACAGCTTCTTGTCTTTCCTCATTACTTTATTTCGCGTATGTGGCTCAACATCTCTTCCATCAACACCGCTCAATGTTCCTCCGCTCACACCGACCCACAACTCTTCTCCCCGCTCGCTCGCCGCGTCCCGTTGGCCTCGCTCGCTCCCCCCTACTCCTCCGTCAACTCTCCTCTCCGCTCTCTCTCTCCCCAGTTCGGCTGCTCTTTATCAGCTCCGCTGTCCCACTCTGTCGTAACTACATCAGCTCTCCTTCCACGCTCCAGCTGCTTCCTACTCCGTCGTCTCACTGTTACCCTACTCCGTCGTCTCACTGTTACCCTACTCTTCTCCACTGCTACCCTACGCTATACTCACTCTGCTGCTCCGTCTCTCCATTTGTTGTCTCCTCCCAGGCGCAAACTCCCGTCTCACTCCACAACCCCTGAATTTATCCCTGAACCAATTAACCCCTAATTAATCAGGGCATCCCCCGCGACGCAACTCGCCGCCAGCCCCCCCCCCGCTGCCACGTGGCATGTTTTTCCAGACACACCGGCGCCATTCTCCGACAACAACCCCTCTCGGCCAATCAGCGCCCTGCACCCTTAATTACCCCCTGCCACTTGCCACCACCCTTAAACATCACGCCACCTTAATTTGGACAACAACAACGACCAGCCAATCAG
>JAAXLI020001224.1:0-26649 GCA_014621495.2 Entosphenus tridentatus | reverse complement strand
GTTACCTGTATAAAAGACACCTGGGAGCCAGAAATCTTTCTGATTGAGAGGGGGTCAAATACTTATTTCCCTGATTAAAATGCAAATCAATTTAGAACATTTTTGACATGCGTTTTTCTGGATTTTGTTGTTGTTATTCTGTCTCGTACTGTTCAAATAAACCTACCATTAAAATTATAGACTGATCATTTCTTTGTCAGTGGGCAAACGTACAAAATCAGCAGGGGATCAAATACTTTTTTCCCTCACTGTATACACCTGTACGGTTCTCATTGCATATCTGTGCGTCTCTATGAATCTCTAGGCATTTTGATCACAGTAAATTTGGACATGATGACAAGCTACCTCTTAGAGCTATAATTTGTTGCCAGGTTGCTTCTAATAAAGAACTACATAGCTCGGTGAGCCTTACCTGGTGAAATAACGAAAAAAATATAGTTTAGTTGAAATAATTTTAAACTGAGAATGAAATCATTAATGAATAAAGAAGCAGATACAGGTTAGACGAGTCTGACCAGGTGCGTCTTGTTCAGAGCACGGGAATTGAACGCGACGCTCGACACGTTTTGGATGTCGCTATTGCAGATACCCAATTGCCCTTCGGAAGAACAAAATTTAACTAAAGTTCAGCCATTCCGCAAACACCCTGGAACTCAGCTGTTGTCGAGTCGCCCCACTTCTCCGGAGGACAGAACACAACACAGAGTTACATCTCAAAAATGTCTCCGAACTTTATTATTTTGTTGATGTTGTCTATTTAGCCCACCTGTCCCACCTCGTTAGGATTTGCGGGAGCAGAGGGACAGCAGAACGGATCGGCTCCACTTAGCATGGCAGCGGCGGCAGCAGCAGGTGGCCGGGACCGGGGCCTGGAGGAGGAGCTGACTTGCTCCATCTGCCTGCAACTCTACGTCGACCCCGTGCTGCTGGGCTGCCCACACACCTTCTGCAGAGAGTGCATCGTGAGCGTGTGGCGCGACGGTGCCTGCGCCTGCCCCGAGTGCCGCAGGGTCTTGCCCTTTGGCTCCAAGGAGCAGATGCGGCAGCAGCTCGTGAAAAACTTCAAGCTGGCCAGCATCGTGGACAGGTCCTGGTCCCGAGAAAAGATAGTTAGTTGGTTGGTGGGTTAGTCCATTGGTTTAGTGAATTACATTTGTTGAGCCAGCTGGCTCGGATTGGGAAAAATTTTGCCCACTTTTCACCCAGTCTCTGTCTATCCTATATGTCTCTATGTACCTCTGTGAGTCTCCCATGTGTCTATATGTATCTCTATGAGTCGCAATACATGTCTATGAGTCTATGTATCCCTTTCTTCTTCTTTTGTATGGCATTTTTGGGGACAGCAACAGATTACAAATTGATTTCGAGATTTGATGTTGATTCGACTTCTTCAGGAGTAGCCGCATTAATTTGTTTCAGATCGCCATTGAATTATCTGATATGTTGCACGGTCTGAGATCTTGCACCACAGTCACAAACTGGACTCTCGTAAATTTTCCATTTGTGAAGAAAGTGTCCACATTTTCCATGGAGTGTCCGTATCTGATTCAAGGAGAACCAGATCTTCGGTAGATGAGATCCTGTTTGGAGGATTGCAGGGTCGCTGATGATGGATTTCTGCAAGATTTTGGTGTTTGCCCAAGTTTTCTCTCATCGTGCTTTGGTTGTATTGTCATCATCATGTATGTTATTTGCATATTACAAGAAATATTTTCTTGATTTGAGCCTGTGTGGTGGGGGCATGGAGATGTCTTTGTATATTGGGAGGTTTGGATTTATGATGGCCTTGCAATACTCCCTCACAGATGCAGCATTGCGACAGAGCTGCGGAGGATTGATATTTGCGAGGACCGAAAGCCACGGCAACGGTGTGCTCTTTAGCATCCCTGAGATGATCCTCATGGATGTATTTACCTTTGTGTCCACCAGCTTTGTGTGTATGTTTTTGTTCCAGGCTGGGGCACAATATCCTGCCGCAGAGAAGACTAGTGCTGTGGTGGCCATCCGGCGCATTGTTGCCTTTGCTCCCCATGTTGTTCCGGCCAGTTTATGCACGAGATTAACTCGCGATTTTGTTGTTACAGCAGCATTTTGCAGGTTTTGTGGAAGGTGAGGCTGCTGGCAAGAGTTACACCGAGGAATTTGATGTACTTGTCGTGCTGGACCTCTTCGCCACAGAAAGTGACAGCCAGTTTCTGGTCAGCGCTTGCATTGTTCAGATGGAATAATGTTACAACAGTGTTCCTTGGGTTTGGGCGGAGCCTCCAGTACTTGAAGTACGTTTTGAGTTTCTTGAGGTCTTCGCACAGGTCACTTTTGACCTCAATTTTGAGTCATTCTTTGGACGGCAAGTGCTAAGTCATCGGCGTAGCCAAATTTCCGGCCGACGGTGACAGGGAGGTCACTTATATCTATGTACACAGCAAGCACTGATCCTTGTGGGAGCCCGTTACTGAGGAAGTAGCGATGATAGAAGTCTGAGGGTCTGGTGGCATCGGATGACCTTAGACAGCTTTAGCACGAGGCCTTCCCACTATACTGTGTCATAGGCCAGTGATAGGTCTATGAAAGCGGCTCCTGTGATGTTTTTGTACTGGTAGCCAGCTTCAATGTGTGTGGTGAGTGCCAAAACTTGATAGCAAATGCTGTGGCCAGGGCGGAAACCAGCCTGTTCAGTTGGTATAGTTTCCTCGAAGATCTGTGACATACAGGTCAGTAGCATCCTCTATAGGAGTCTGTACACTGTAAAAAGCAGGGATATGGGGCAGAACTTATTTGGGTTTGTGGTTGATTTCTGGAATTGCAATGACCTTCGTTTATCGCCATTTTTGGGAATTTGCCTAAGGAAATTATGTCTGAAAACAATCTGGCCAGCCAGTGGCATCCTTTTTGGCTAAGGTGTTTAAGGAACTTGGGATAAATCCCATTTAATCTTGTGGCCTTTCCTGATCTGGTGGCTTTTATAGCATCAATGACCTCTTCTTCATTGAAGGGGGATAACAAGGCTGTTGTCGGTGCACATTCTGCTATTAATTGGTGGAGTTTTCATTTCACTCGCTGTCTTTGCCGATCTGTAGAGATCTTTCCATTCAATAGCATCTGTGTGGCGATGGCATTGATGGGCACATTGGCGGTCTTGTTTCTCGGTGGTAGTGCCGCTCCTTGGTGTCTCAGGAGGCAGCAGGCTTTATGGCTTGAGTGTGTGAAATCTAATGACTCCATCGCTTCTGTCCACCTTTGGCTCCTGGATTCATTTAGGGAGTTCAGGAGAGCTTTTCCACACTCTGGGTTTCCTGACTCTGTATTTCTGGAGCAGGGACTTGCTTTGTCCTTTCCAGCATGGAGTGTATTCTGCCCAGTAACCCCATGGAATTTATGAGTGGGCTGCTTGAGCACAATCTTGGTGAAATGTTCATAGTTTTCTGACTTTGGTGGATTCTGGGAGATAGTGCACACGATGTCACTAATAAAAGGTTCCCAGTTGCCCTTTCTTAAGTTGCATCGTGGCACAGGGGTGGACGTGATCATCAGAATTTTGACCCCGATATGCACCAAGCCTTGCCTGTGCTAACTGTTCGGGAATTGTCTAGAACCATTCTAGAAGCACACAGCGGTTCACCCGAACAGGAACACGACACAAAGCACGGGTAAGGGTTTGAATCCATCTTCCATCGTGCGGAATGGAAGGTGCATTGATCTTTAGCGTCAAACAGAATGACCCATTCTCCACAGGTTTCATTGGTTGAATACACCAGGCCATGTGATGGCTGTTGAAGTCACCTGCGAAAACCGCGGGATGGGTCGCAGCAGGCAGCATGTTTGGGCTCCATGTGGTTCTTGGAGGTTTATATACATTTATCACAGATACATAATTGATTTTGACGATGATGATGGCTGTCGGTATGTTGTTTTCTGCGTTCATTGTGGTGAGGTCCTTGAAATGGAATTTCACGTGACGTTGGTAGTCCCTGCTTGGGATGGTGGTAGCTGGAAGCTAACAGAAATCCAGGAATTTTAATTTTTGAGGCTCTCGTCGTCAGCTGTACATGAGTTTCTTGGATCAGGAGCACGTCGATCCATCTGGATTGCGAGGAAACGTCCCAGCAAGTCACACTTCGGCCTTGATAGATACTTCTACATTTAGATAGCAGAAACGTAGTGACGGCCCTATTCTGCGGTAAGTTTGGCCATGAAAAGGATCTTTGGTGTTGTAATCCTGATCAGGAGGGCCATTTTGACATTCAATCGCCGGGATGATAACATCAGTTTGTGACAAGCACGTTACAGTGCAGACCATGGGTAGATTGCCATCTTCTCCACCTATGTATCTCTTTTAGTCTCTATGTATCTCTTAGTCTCTGTATCTCTATTAATTTCCTAGGTATCCCTAATGAGTCTCTATGTATTTCTCTATATATGTATCTCATCTCTATGAGTCTGTTTAACATGTAGGCTTTCACGACCAATATCCTTTATAATACAGGTTTTTTGGGTTAGATCACGTAAATCTATAAATGTGTCGTTAAACCCGCCACCACCTGACACAGCCAATTTAGTAAGGTTTGTCACGTAAACAAAATGTGCCAATTCGTTACTAGTTCAGCACACTGGTGTTTTGGACAGTAATCCCACAACATTTACAAAATACCATGTATGTATAATCTCTTTCACACCGTGCATAACCAACCGTGCTAATTGGAGGTGACGGGGAAGGACAACAAACTAAACAAACAAAAAACTCCCGGTCTCTTGAGTTGTCATCTGGTTAAACAAAATATACGTAACCTGAAACTGTATTTTGTCTCGCGAGTCCCTACTCATGTTTCGTGACAGTACAATACTAAACGAAACTCTTTTACATTTTACCAGATAAGGTCCACTGAGCTATATAGCTCTTTTTCAGAAGTGACCTGTCTATAACAAATGAATGCTCAACCAATTGCATTACCATCACGTGAAAATTCATAGCAGAAGTCAAATACTCTAAGCTCATGATTTTGTATTCTAAACGTGGAGGGGAAAAAATAGAGGACCCGGAGAAAAATCCATGCAACCACCACGGGAGAGAGAGGCAGACTCCAAATATACAGAAGCAACCATTGTCAGGTATGGGATCGAACACACGACCTCCTGCATACCAGGCAGCTACTCTGCCTGGTATCTCCGCACCGCGGTACCCCAGTGTTTGTTATAAATGCAGAGGGGAATACTGTACAATCAAGTAAAAATCCATAAGACCACAGGGAGAAGGAACACCCACACTCTAAATGTATAGCAGACTTCGGGGACGGGATCGAACCCACGACCTTCTGTGCACCAGCCGAGATAGTTAAAATCTTGCCACCGTGGTGCCCCAATGTGGACAAGTGAGCTACGGGAGATCTGGCCGTTATTCACGGTCGCTTAGTGAAGACGGTTTGTACCAATAGGTTCTCAAGTCTCAGCCCGGAGGGGGAACGGCCGCGGAAGGAGCTCAACCCGAGCTTGGCACTAGCGAGGCTCCCGAATCTGGACCTCTGTGCTCAGCATGGCAAGGCACTTGTCATTTTCTGCAAGGAGCACAGGGCGTCTGTGTGCGCCGACTGTGTCACGAGCGGTGCACACCGGGGCCACAAGCTCATGTCAACAGAGGAGGCTGATCGGCAGGCAAAGGTGAGGTGCTCTGAGCGCGGCAACCGCGTGGTGATGGTGGTGGTTGTGGTGGTGATGGTGGTGGTGGTGTTTATGATGGTGGTGATGGTGGCGATGGTGGTGGTCGTGATTGTAGTGGTGTTTGTGGTGATGGTGGTGGTACCGACAGTGGTGGTGGTAGTGGTGGTGATGTTGGTGCTGGACGGTAGTGCTATGGTGAGCAGTGCCATGTGCGGAGTGCGAATTTAAATTTTCCATTCCCCTCATGGTGTTTGTAGCCACCACAGCGTCCAAAGTGGGCTCTGGACAGATGCGAGGGGCTGGTAACCCCTCCATATTCAATTACCACTAATCCACAAAAAAATATATACAGCTAAGCTTGTGCCGGAGGCCCAGGGGGGACAGTCATCTATGATGTCTCCTGGCCAAACTTACATTTGGCAGAGCCAGGAGATTGAATCCTTACCCTCGGGGTCCCTATAGAAACAGCAAAAAGCCACTGCGGGTGGCCACGTGGAATGTTCAAACGCTCACTGCGGAGGAGAGGCTGTCACTCTTCTGTCGGGAGCTTGACCGGTACCGCCTGGATCTCTGTGGTATTTAGGAGGTCCGGTGGACCGGCTCTAGCTCCTGCCACCATGAGGGGTAGACAGTCCTCTACTCGGGGCAGGAGACTGCCAAACAACAGGGAGTGGCTCTTCTGAACAAAATAATGAATGGGGCATGGGAGTGTGGCGGTGAGGTGTGGGAAGCTGTATGCCCCAGACTACTTTGGGTTCGCCTTCCTATCAACCAGAGGCCAGGAGTGGAGGACGTGGTTACTTATGCCCCCACCGAAGATGAACATCAGTGGAGGGATGCCGGCAAGGCCGATGAGTCAAATGCGTTTTATGACCTGTCACAGGTGCGAGCTAAAGTGGCCTCTCGAGATAGAGTCATCCTGTTGGGTGACTTTAATGCCCGAGTTGGTCATGATGCTGGCACCTGGTCTGGATTGATTTGAAGGCATTGGCCAGGTCAGCACAATAACATCGGTAGGAGGCTGCTTGACTTTAGTGCAGCCCATGAGCTTGTAATTACCAATACACTGCTCCGGCATCGGCGCATCCACACAACATAATGGATGCACGCCAGGTCAAAGCAAGAACATCTGCTGGACTATATAGTGACGGAACAGTGGATGCAGACCCATGTCCTTGGCACCAGGACCTACTTTGAAGCTGATCTGCCCACTGATCATAGACTTGTCATCTGTAAGATGCACCTGCATTTTTCCACTTTGCTTTTGGGTGTATACCCAGGACCCCATTCAAACACACAATGGCCTGATCTCAGATAGTTGATGAAAGTTGCAAGCGAGATTTGCATAATTGCTTTCAGCTGGGGTTCACCTCGTCCCCCACTCCTCATGATGCCGAGGGGAAATGGGTGAGGTTAAGGACTGTGGCTCATGCAGCTGCAATGTCTGCTTTGGGTACATTGTCCAGACCTCCCCAGAGACCCTGGCTGACAGGGGAGGTGTTCAGGATGTCTGATAAAAAGCACCAGGCCCACTCACCGGCTATAGCATCCCACATCAGAAAATGAGGAGGCTTACCGCAGCCTTCACTCGGAGGTTCGGAGAGCCGTGAGGCGCTGCAAGGATGGGTGGTGGTCGCGGGTTGCTGAGGAGATGGAGTCTGCCTCAGTAGCTCGCAACCACAAATCACTCTAACTCCATCAAAAACGTCACTTGCAGTCTTACACCTATCACCAACATTAGGGGAAAAAACAGTGATCCAATCTCCGACCCCCAGGAACAGGTTTTCAGATTTTCTGAGCATTTCTGAGGTCTTGGGGGAGGGGAAATCACTCAGCTTGGAAAACAATGGGGCAAAGTGAGGATGACTCTGCTGAGAATGCAGTGTCTTAAATATTGGAAGAAGTAGTCACCCCCTGGAGTGGCTGGCTGAGGTGCCAGTTGTTAAGGAAGAACTGAAGGCGATCCAGAGTCTTAGACCGGGAAACGCACCAGGCAGCGATGATCTCCCAAGCAAAATGCTGAGGGAGGGTGGTGTTTGTGCACAGACTGCCCTACATGACATTATAATAAGTCTGGACCACTGGATGGGTTCCACAGAATTGGAAGGATGCCCTCGTGGTTCCCCTCTTTTAGAAGGGGGACTGTACAGACTGTAACAACTACAGGGGCATCTCACTCCTCTATGCTGTGAAAGGTCCTGCCAAAGATTATTCACATCGCCTTGTCAGGGAAGGGCGGTCCTGCACAGATTCTATATTTTACGTCCGTCTGCTACAGCAGAGATGCAGGGAGTTCCAACACGACCAATGTCTCTGCTTTATTGACCTGGTCAAGGCCTATGATACATTAAAAGGCATCGCTTTCCCACCTGATGATGGATGCTTGTGTTGCGCCCGAAACGTTGTGATTTATTTTATTTTATACCTACGTGACTTTACCAAAAAACAAAGAGTATCATTAAGGACCTTAATGATGGTGAGCGAGCCCAGGGTTAAACTACGTGGCCAGGAGTCAGAGCCATTCCCTGTTCACCTTGAGTTGCGACAGGGGTATCCTCTGGTTCCAACGTTATTTAACGACTATTTCGACCACGTAGTTCATTAAGCCTTCGATGGCTTTACCGGAGGAATTTCCATCTGGTACAGATATAATGGGAGGCTGATCGATGTCCGGGTGCCGTCAAGGGACGGCTCTATATTGGTCAACCACGTTATGTATGCCGATGATCCAGTGATTGCTGCTCACTCAGAGGATGAGTTGGAGGCACTGCTCCTGGAACTGGAGCATGCCACTAAGAGGTGGGGCCTTACCATCAGCCCCACCACAACTAAGCACCTGCCTGGGTATTTTGTACCATCAGACACTCAACCCCAACAACTCACAATCGGTGATGGGGCAGTTGTGGAGAGAGTGGAGAGTTTCCCATACATGGGCAGTGTGCTCATGACCGGCTCCAGTTTGACAGCAGAGGTCTCACTCCGAATCGGTCAAGCGGCATTAACTTTTCATCGGCTGCGTAACGCTGTATGGAAGCTACCCGGTCTGTCGCTCCACACAAAGTTTCGGGTCTTCTCGGCCACTGTCAAGCCCTCCCTTCTCTATGCTTGCAAAACGTGGACCCCCCTAATGAATCATCTTTGCCAGTTAGAAACATTTAGGCTGGTCTGCCAACGATCTTTCCTGGGATTAAGCAGGCTGGATTGTGCCAGGAGCTCACAAATCCTTGAAAAATCTGGGCAATGTCCCAATGGTGAGCTCCGGCAGGCAAGGCTGTGTTGGCTGGGTCATGTAGCCCACATGCCCAGCCACCGCATGCCTAAACAGCTTTTGGTTATGCCAGCTAAACGGGCGCGGCACGGGCTAGAGAAGAGATGGAGTGATGTGGTACAAGAGGATGTAGAGCTGATTGGACTTGCCGATGACTGGTACAAGCGGTGTCAAGATCGGCCTCTGTGGTGGAGGCTCGTGAAGGACGCTACTGGGCAGTTGGAGGCAGTCGCCCTCCAGCAACAACGGAGGACAGAGGAGCGATGCTCACAACAATGAGCAGAATGCCGGGTGGCTAAAACATAGCAAGTTAGCATAGTAGGGGGCACAGGTGGTGCATCAGCCAGTCACCTCAGTCAGTCAAACCATGGCACCTGGGTCTGCCCCGTGACGTACTGCTGGTGGGTGTTTGATACTTCACGTGGCCTTAACATGCCATGCACATAGCCTGGCACAAGCGCCATGGTGAGGTCACTGTCACTTAGTGGGAAATGGCGGTTGTTGGTGGTGGTGGTGATGATGATGGTGGTAGTGGTGAAGGCTGTGGTGTGGCTCAGAGGTCAGATTCGAATCTGGGTTTGGGCCAAGCATGGTTGTGACTGCCCTCCTCGATTGATGCGACTTCGTGAGATGAGTGCAGTCACGAAGCAAAAAAACGTTGGAGTTTTGCACTTGAACTTTGTTTTAAACTCGACTCACTGGCACACGCAAAACTAAAACAAAAAAAATCCACATTGAAAATAGATAAACTTGCCAAAATCAACAGCGTTGCATTGAACACGCCTCGCAACGTTTCAGGACTGTGGTGCATTTAGTAAACTATAATCTAACAAAAAACTAAACTTTTTTTTTACCAGGAAAGGTCCACTTAGCTTATACAGCTATTTTTCAGAAGCTACCTGGCCATTACAAATCGTAGCTGAAGCAAGTCGCATATCATTTCAATATTTATAGTAGCAGTGAAACACTCTAAACACGTGATGTTTATTCTAAATGTGGAGGGAAAATTGGAGGACCCAGATACAAATCCACGCAACTGTGGGAAGAGAAAGAGGAAGAGAAAGAGGGAGAGACACGCAAACTCCACATATACAACAGACATCAGGGTTGGGATCAGACCCCCCACCTGTATACCAGGCGAGGGAGATTAGATCTCTTAGCCACCGTGAGTAGGCTCTGTGAATCCTGGTCTCCTCCCGCTCCTCAATGAACCACTCAATGAGGGATTTGTCGATCACTCAAAATGCAAGACCTTCGGGAGAAAGCCTTATGAAATCAGCGGAGGGTAAATCATCATCACGATCGATGGGGCGAGAGTCTCAACGTCTTCCAATTTGTCAGCCAGAGAGTGTCAAAGGTCGTTCCGGACCACAGCATTTCCGAGCCGGGCACAGTCTAGTCGCTTCTTTCCTGACTTCTGGAGACAGATAGGAGGGCGTACTCTCACCTGTAGTTTGGTCGTGATAAGTCTGTGATCTGTCCAGCACTCAGCACCTCTCATTGCACGGGTGAGTAAGACGTCTTTTATATCGGAACGTCTCACAATGATGTCATCTATTAAGAGCCAATGTTTGGAACGTGGGTGCATCCTGGATGTATTATATTTGTCTTTTAGTTGAAATATGGTGTTCGTGATGGTCAAGCTATGTTCAGCGCAAAGGGTCAATAACCTCATGCCATTTTGCATTAGCTTGCCCAATGCCATGCTTACCAATAACTCCACTCCACACCTCATTGTCCTTTCCCACTCCAGTATTGATGTCACCCAGCAAAAAAATATTATCATTACTGTGGATGCGACGGTGGGCCTCATTTAGTGCTTGGTAGAAGCGATACCTAACCTCGCTCTCTAATGGTAAAGTCGGTGCATAGCCACTTATAAGTGTGGCATAGTGCTTCTTTGCTAGCGAGATGCATATAGTAATGAGTCTCTTATTTATGTCAATCGGTGTCTCTGTGAGATTGGATAGGAGGCTGTTTTTTTATTGCAAATCCTACACCATGAAGATGTTGTCCTCCTTGGAGGTATCCCTTCCAGAAGAAGGTATAACCCTGGCCTTCCTCCTTCAGGGAGCCTTCATCCAGGAGTCCGGTTTGGCTAACAATGTCAATGTTTTATCGCTTTAGTTCCGCTGCAACTACGGCAGTTCTTCGATGGGGTCTCTCAGTAGGCTTTTTATACTCTACGTTGCCAGTTTAAGGGAGATTATTTTCTTATTATATTCTTAGGTCTTTCGGTAATGTCACGTCGATAGGTTCAAAGAAAATAACCTCTCTATGTGACTTTACCGATTGACTCAAGAATATTAATTCCTGTTGTCATGAAAACTTTAATTCAAGATTTATTTTCTTATTGTTTTTTCGACCGCAGACTGGAAAAACACTATAGGTGCGATTACCTATCCATGTAAGTTTGAGTTTGTAATGTTTAGGCCACCTTTTCAAGGCCCCTTTCCATTCGGGGTGATCAGTGCGGATCCTAAATTGGACTACTCAGTGACACAGGGGTCTGCCGAGAGCAGCTGCAACTCAGTCCCAGCTGCTACTGACCAAATGGCCTGTGCCGCTGGCGTGCGGGGCTCTGACTAGGAGCTTTTGGATATGTTCGTACCTGCTCCCCTCACCAGACCACTCAACGCCCGCCAGACTTTTCTCCAGTTTTTCCAGATGCGCGATTCACAGAGGCAGAAGTGGGTACCTGCGCAAAGAGTATATTTAGAGTGCGGTTGGGGGTGCGCAAGTCCCAACAGCACTTCTTTACTGCAATAGGGTGGAATCCAGTGCAAAGGGAGAACCCAGGACGACTGGCACTCTTCCACAGTTGCAGGAGGCTGCCGGAGCTCCAGTCTATCGGAGGACCACCTTTTGCACGCCACCAGCAGGTTGCTTCAATCTCAGGGTGTGCTCCCCTAGCTTTTGTCTTCCCAGACTTATCCACAAGGCCGCGGGAACAAGGCTATAGACACAAAGACAGATACAACATTTTTTTTATAATAATAATGTTAATAAATAAATAGGTTTGATGAAATAAAGTAGTGGTACTTGCATGCATGTGCTTAATTTGTGTTCAACGATTTTGCTTCTAAAAACATCTGGCATGTCTCACACCCCCAGAAAGGGCATCTCGCACCCCCAGGGGGTGCGTGCACCCCAGGTTTAAACCCACTGGTGTAGTGTATAGCGTAGTATATAGTGTAGTTTATAGTCGTGTCATGAATAGTAGTGTAGTGTATCATTACGATCCATGAGGCAAGATAGCCCGGAGTAGGTGCCCACCGCACTTTTCTTCACTTGTTGTTTCCACTTTCTCCTCTGTCTTGAAGTGCTAATATGGCTCAAGTTAGTGGCTACATCTTTCTGGCACCAATCCCCTTATGACGCCTTCTTCAAGCCATCGTTTTCTGTGTTTAGTCTTCCTCTCTTTCTGGTTCCTTACATTTTTTCTGAACAACAACAACCCTTTTCATTTAATGGGTGAATATCGCGTATGATTTAAATCGTTTTGCTATAGGCTTTTTTGTTTGGTTTGTTTTCTTTTTTTAAAACAGGAATCCCTTTCGTGTTCACTCAAAAAACTTATGACACATAATGGGAAAGTTTCAGCAAGATTGAATTTACTGAAGAACACGGAAGCCAATGTAGAGGTGAGACCCAATAACACAATAACACGAATTCCCATGAAATGAAGATGACTGATGATGATACAAATACTCGACTTTATTAACCTTCCAGGCAATAATAATAATAGATTAGGTGTTTACGATGTTCAAACAGCAAATAGACACCGATTATATAATTCGCTGTGTAACAAAATATTTTTTTTGTTCCTGGGTAGTAGGTAAGCAAAGTTTGTGGGGAATAATAGCCATTTTCTATACTTTTGAGGCATAAGCAATTAGAAAATAACACCTACTACCCAGGAACAAAAATCGTGTTACATCGTGAATTATCACGACAAGGCATGATCAAGTCTGCACCAACCACAACATCACACTTGTGGTAAAACGTAAAAACAAACGTGCTTTGATAGTAACATATGCACTAGCTTTGAAACAGAAAAAAAGTCAGTTATATTGGCCTAAAAGGGTTCCATAGATGTAACTGCTCAACCCGGGCTATTGATACTTTGATATTTGCATTGTCATAGTGCTGTTCGCCTTTTGGCGTTATACTCTGGTATAATACTGGGACTCCTTTTTTACCAGTATCACTGATTGTCGTACACCACTATCAGGATGATCACCTTGATACATCTGATGGTTATCTTGAAACATCTTGATACTGGTTGCAGGCCAATTAGTTCCAAGGAGAATGCCTACATTATAATAAAAGCAGTTTTCGATTTAAAGCTTTCGTGACTGCAGGGATTCATCTTCTTGGTTCTTTCGGTAAAGTCACGTAGAAGGGAAGTAATAAAATAATAAAAATAAAACATAATAAAATAATTCTCGCGACGTTTCGGCCACAACGCAAGCAGCCGTCCTCAGGTGAAACCAGGTCTGTCGAGGCGACAGCGTCTGAATGATACAGCACACGTGCTTGGAGCATATATATAAGCTGGGTTGGAAGGGGGGGGGAAAGGGGGGGCGCCTTGACAAAATAATTTACTGCAGCTACATACTATTAACACTTCTTCCCTTTATTAATGCTACCCCTATCCCCTCCCTGTGATGCTGCTAATCCTGCATCATGCACGGGCAAAGTAGCACTAATCACATACCTGCATTTCTAATATCCCCTCCCTTGGATGCTGCTAATCCTACATAATGCACGGACACAAGTAGTACTAATCACATACCTGCATTTCCCATAAATATGCTAAATTCCTCTTGATATGCAAATTATTTTGTCAAGGCGCCCCCCCTTTCCCCCCCCCCTTCCAACCCAGCTTATATATGCTCCAAGCACGTGTGCTGTTTCATTCAGATGCTGTCGCCTCGACAGACCTGGTTTCATCTGAGGACGGCTGCTTGCGTTGTGGCCGAAACGTCGTGAGAATTATTTTATTGTTTTATTTTTATTATTTTATTACTTCCCTTCTACGTGACTTTACCGAAAGAACCAAGAAGACAAAGCAGTTTTGTTTGCATATTTTACCACAAGCATGGTGTGTGGTTAATGCAGACTTGATGAGGCCTTGTAGTGATAGTCGGTGTCCATTTTGGTTTTTGGGTGCCCTCGTGGCTAGATGTTATCTCCCATGCCTCGTATGCAGTAGGTTGTGGGTTTGATTCCGACCCTGAGGATGCTTGCTACTGTATCTTTTGAGTTTGGTTGTCTCTCTCTCTCTCTCCCCCCGTGGTTGTTGTGCGGATTTGTCTCCAGGTCCTCCGTTTTTTCCCTACACATTTAGAATCAATGTCACGCATTTAGATTATTTGACTGCTGCTATACATTTCCACCTGATGATAATAATCAATTTGGTTTAGCTATCAAAAAATATGTTTGAACATTTTAATACCTCTCGTATTCTTGTCAGAAACAGTAAAGCATATTCCTACGTTATTTTATCCTTCCTCCACGAATTCCTTTGTTTAGATCAATACCTCACATGCTCATTTTCGTGCTGCCCTTTGATTCAGAACATTAATACCGATTCCACTTAATGCCGATATCAAACCGGCCACCACACGACATAGCCAATTAGTATGGTGGTTTGTCACGCCAATAAAACGTGCCAATTCGTTACTTGTTGGAGAGTAAAACCCCCCCACAACATTTGCAATTCATATACTGACATTTCGCCGGTAATTATAAACAACCAGCCATATCAGGTGACAGCCAGAATTGTGGAGAAATCTTCCTGTTTCGGTCTTAAATGTAGGATAAATAAATGTGATGCCAATTGTGAACCAATCAGAAGAGAAGAGGGGGGGTTAATATATTAATATAAATTGCAATAGACATCTACTATTGGTTGGGTTATTGCAAGCTGCCGTCATGCTGGTGTGGCGCGTTGCTGATACTCCTACCAGCGAATTGAGCGGCAGCTCCGTCAATTGTTCTTTCTCGCATGCCACAGTGTGTCCAATGCCCCTTCGCCTCCGCCAACCCACACTCTCATCCACGTCGCAAATTTTGGAAGAATGACAGCTCGCAACTCACGTGGTTCATGCGTATCCATGCAGCGGTGGTACTTGTAACTACAACTGTAATCTTTTCACGCTAAAATTATATACTCGTCCCCTTTCAGGGAACGTCGGCAGCTTTTGACAAATCCATAGACGACGCTTTTAATGCTGCAATCAAGTCCCTCGAGGAAGAAAGGGCCACGCTCAAGCAGTTGGCGCATGCAGAACAGAGTAAACTATTGGGCCTAATCCGTGGCCAGATGGCGCCCCGAGAGATGATGGTCGCTGAGATGGTGGTTGTCACCAAAGAGGTGCAGGCGGCTTTGCAGGAAACGAATCACGTGCGGGCTATCCAGGTACGTGGAGAACAGAGGACACCAGTAGTGTGGAAATGGTCAATAGCACCTGTTACTGCTGCTGCATTGGCTTCCGGTTGCTGAACGGAATACAGTGTTATAAAGTCGCGCTCATGACACACACACAAAGTGCCTGCCACGAATGAACCACACAATACTTTTGGTGATCTCGTCAAGGAGCTGTATACCACCATCACGCGAACTCCTGTCATCCTTGCAGCAGCAGCGGCGGCTATTGGCTCAGCCGTCGAACAAAAACGGCCACCATTTTATTGCGTGGCATTTTCAAACACGCTGCTTCTGCGGCCATCTGGAATACTTTTCCTTCTGATATTAGGAAGCCACTGAGAGCTACGATGCACTTTTACATCATCTAGATTGACAAACTCATTTCTTTAGTTTAACACGTAGGATTTCTGTTTGTTTAAGGAGAAATCCTATTTTCGACTTAAAACCATTAGATTTGTATTTCAGTTTTTTTAGTAAAGTCTTAGACTTACAAACCAACTGACCTGGAAGAACTTAATCATGATTTTGTGAATGCTGAGTCATCATGCATGCCTACAGCTGTGTTTTAAAATGTTTTTTTTCTGAACGATGGGCGACATATACAAGTGTATTAATAATTCGAGCATATCTAATCAATACCATAACAAATTAAATAAACTAAAACGTAAACGTCTATTACTTGCAGCATTCAAATTCAATTCACATCAGCATCTCGAATGACAATACAGATATTAAAGGTTTTTTTGGTGTAGCATTCATTTTGGGACACCCCGTATATCAACATGAGATGAGGTTACCCTGAGATGGTGACCAGCTTACCAATGGATGTCTCACACGTGCGCCCCCTGTCCCTCTGTCGCAGGTGAGCGGTGAGTTGGAGAGAAGGTAGGTCGTGCACCTTCACGTCACTCCACGGCCACTCAACTTCCCAATCCCAGTCTAATTGAACATTCAATATCCATGTTTTACTGGTACTACGATGGTGAATAAATAATATGCTCGCTTTACCCTTCCCCGCAATGATAACACCAGGGTTGTGTTAAGATGTCGAGACACCTACGATCGTAAGTCCATCATCAAGTTTGTGTTCACCCACACATCATGATTGTAGTGAAACATGCAAACACGCTCCGATAATAATATACGCATTGTCTTTGGAACTGATTGGCCTACACCAGAGCTACATTCTCCTTTATGGCCTTGTCATGAAGGAGACTGTATTATTGCCATATTTTATTTATCATCATCGTGATAGCACCGACCCTGACGCCTGCCGCTGTATATTAGGAGTCTGCATGTCTCTCTCTGTCCTGGTGGTTGCGTCGATTTTTTCTCCGGCTCCTCCGGGTTTTCTCTCCACATTTAGAAAGATGCATCTAGGCTATTTAGATTATTTTGCTGCTATAACCGTCAAATTTGTAAGCCACTTTGTTGAGTTATCATGTGTGTCCAGGTAGCTTTAAAAAAATAAGTTATTACCTCAGTGAGATTTGTCTGGTAAAAGCGAGTTGGTTTTGTGTTATTTGTATGTTTGGGTAATTTTTTTTTTACCTTTCTTGTACTTTTCACTACGATCATGTTTTTTTTTGTATTGTTTGTTATAACGTTTGTATCCGTGCCTACTGGACATCTGTGAAAAAGAGATTTATACCTCATTGGATTCCTCCAGGAGGCTGTTGCTCTGGTGCAGGCCAATAAATTTTGAAGACAATGCATACATTGTTATTATTATTATTATCAGTGAACGTATGTTTTCATGTTTTACAACACGCGTGATGTGTGGTTCACGCAGACATGATGATGCCTTGCAATAATGGATGTGTTTATTTAGTGTTTGAACATCTTAACACAACACCTGTATCATTATTCTTACCGGGAAGGGTATTGCAATCCTATTCTTTGTAATCATCTTGATACTGGCCAACAAAGGTTTTCCTAATGATCCACGATATTCTCATTCCTTATTTGTTTTTTCCACGTTCAGGATAACGGCCGCGATGATGAAGAACCCACCAAATGACAACATCGTGACTAGAGACCTCTTTTCGTCCTTGCGTGGCCTGCTGGAGAGTCTCTCCCCAAGAATCTCCAATTGGAAGACAGAAAACGCGATGCTCAGAAGTAAGAATGTGTGATGCGTGCGGTGGCGCAGTGGTTAACGAGTGGCTGCGTTGCGAACCAGGCGACCCAAGTTCAATTCCCGCTCATGGCCACCAACACCAGTGATGATTATATGAACCGGTCCTGGGCCCCCAGCCCCCACCCCAGCTCAACTCAGCCTCAAATGAGTACCTGTTGTGGTGTGTAGTAAACATCACCGCTGGGGAGACAAATGTGCCCGGGTCTGGTGATAGCCAACCACCCCCTCAGTGCTGCGCAATAACAACACTTGCCCCTGCAGACTGCTACAGGCTATACAGGGGGTATTATTATTTGGCGTCAAAGTTGTGAAATAGAGAACACACTTAATAATAATATAATAAATAATAATTTACAATTGTAAAGTTCTGCATTTAATCCGTAGATCCAACCAATGCACCGCTGTGTATGGAAAGCCAGGAAATAAACAGAACCTGCAGAGGGCAAAAGGCCATAACTAGGCAGATGGTAAAGGCCAATTTACCCATTCACTCACCCACCTCACTCACCCACTCATTCACTCACTCACCCACCCACCCACTCACCCACCCACTCGTTCACCTACCCACCCACTCACTCACCCACTCATTCACTCACCCAATAAATAACTCACTCACCCACTCACCGAATCACTCACCCACCGTTCCTGTTATATATTTTGATAACGATGAAAACGCTAATAAGTGGTACATCTGATGATCGAATCTAATTGCACACATATATTTATATAGCACCTTCACGCCAGGCGCTTGATGAACATGGCTTACAACACGGTGACACAGAATGGAATGGTGTAGTCGCGAGCTACCAGGTATTGAGGAAAGAGTGACAGCAACTACAGAGGGTCTATTTAGGGGATCACGAAAGGGGCTACAGGGGAGGCACAGGAAGGAGTGGAGGGGTGAGGAGGAGGGAAGAGGACGAGAATGGGCAATGGAGATGAGCTGTTGAGGCTCTAACCACCCTCCTGCTATTCGAAGGCTCACTGACATGCGGGGGAAGTGGGATGCCCATATCGCGTGCTGACTGAACACGGCAGGTGCAATCAGCTATTCCGCAAATGGAAATATAAATGAAGAGAATTACCAGATGCGTAAAACACGAATCTCACATTAATGAATGTGACTACGTCTGTGTGACCACGCCATCCAAAAACAAAGGAAAGCCGCTGCCGCTTACGAATTCAGAGTTTGGGAACGAATGACTGCGACGAAGTGAAGAGGCGCAAGAGAACGGGCGGCAGCGGTCCAGGCGAGCTACAGCAGGGAGAGGGATGTTCTGTCAGCACGCACACGATCTACTGTGGCACACACCGAAGCACAAGTGGGGGGTGGGGGGGACGCTGGTATACAACCCGAATGGACACTCAAAAGGGGCGCAAATGAGCGTGGAGAGGTCGCATGCATAGAATTGCACTGAGAGACAGAAAGAGTGCCGTACGCATTACAGAGAAAAAATGCAAAGGTTAGTGGCATCATCTTGACTTGGCAGGGGAACTTTAAGTGGGTTTTGGCTTTGGGCAGTTTCGTCTACTAGTGGGACCGATGGGTGATGTTGCAGACTAAGAGACAGAATGGCAGCCCAAGGTGGAAATGCACCTAAAAGGACACTCTCCCATGGAGATGGAGTGATAAGTTATCAGTTTGTGTGATGATAAAAATGTATAAGCATTATTACCCTTTCTGTAAAACAGAATAATAATACAGGAGGTGTTAAGATGTTCAAACACCAAATAGACACACCTTTTGCAAGGAATCATCGAGTCTGCATGGCTCACACATCCTGTTTGTGGTAAAACATGCAAACAAACACGTTTTGATGATGTACACGCTGTCCTTGTGTATATAGTTACGAGACAACCCAACCCAACGGTTATGTTTTTTGGCGATCGCACTTTGACCATAGTCATAAACCCCTGAGTACCCAGTGTAACCACCGGCAGCTGAAACCTCTACTTAAACCCAAGATCTGAACGGTGGCAGCTCAGTTGTTTGGGAGCCTCCAGCACCGTTGTTATTGTATCAAAACAGCATGAGCAGTCCACCAGCTAAGGGAGCCGATGACTAAGCACTGTCCTTTCCGTGTGCGTTCTTCGTCCGAGAAGATTTCAGGAGCCCAACCCTTGATGAAGATTCGCTCCAATACCAACTAGACGCAGACGACGGTGGCAAGGCCCTGAGCCTGTCTCGGCCCCTCAGGAGGCGGCGGGACGTGACGGAGGGCTGTGAGGCGTTCTCCTACTGGAGGCAGGCGCTGTGTGAGGAGGGCTACTTCTCTGGGTTACACTACTGGGAGGTGGACGTGAGCGAGTGCGACGGGTGGTGCGTGGGCATCTGCTGCGGGTCGATGGAACGGAGGGGCAAAACCAGCGATGCGGAGCTGGGCGGAAATGCCGAGTCGTGGTGCATTGAATACAGAGACGATGATGATGACGAGAACGATGGCAACCTGAGTGCCTTTCATGACGCACTGCAAACTAACATTGAAATCAGCTGCGATCGTGGCCGTAGCGGCTGCCACATCGACAGGGTGGGCATTCTGCTGGACTGTGACATGGACCGACTGTCATTCTATGATGTTTCACAGGCACGGGTCCACTTGCACACCTACTGTTTCGTACAGTTCGGTGCTCCACTCTTCCCTGCGTTCAAAGTGCTAGACGGCAGCATCACAATAGCCACATGTCCACGCTCCTGTGCCGGCCTCTGCTAGGCTTCTCGGGAGAGGTGACATGGACCCAGCATGAGAGCGCTGTGAGCCTTGCTGTGTAGGTTAATCGTTCAGGCACTGTTGGTCCCCTGGTTGATTACTGTCATAGATGTGCACTATTCACTTCACCGTGGACATAGATTTCTATAGACTCACATAACTATCCACAGACTCGGTTAAACATAAATAGACTCAAATATCGACCTATCGATACGCACAGATTCACATAGATACCCATAGACTCGCATATATACTCATAGACTTGTATACGTACCCACAGATTCACGTACAAATCTACAGACTAATATAGATAACCAGATATTTACATAAACCCATATACTCACATAGATACCCACAGAGTCACATATAAATTAATAGACTCAAATATAGACCCATATGCTCACATAAATAACTACAGATTCATGTAGAAATCAATAGACTCACATATATACCGATATATTTATATAGATACCCATAGACTCGCATACTTAACCATATACTCACATAGAAAACAATAGACTGAAATATAAACTCATGGCGTCATACAGAGCCTCATATATCTACGTGGGAAGTTGTGCTCATATGGTTTGAATCTCGGTTCCCAGGCACAATTATATTATGTGTGTTTGTGGACCTAATGGAATGTTTGGTTGTGGAGGAGAGGCTCCCTCTCCTCTGTCATGAAATCGACCAGTATTGCCTGGACCTCTGAAATACAGGGTCTGGCTTCAATCATCATGAGGGGTGGACAGTTCTCCACTCGGGGTAGGAAACTGCCAAACAGGGAGTGCTACTTCTTTTGAACAAAATAATGAAGAGGGTGTGGGAGCATCGCGGTGGTGTCTAAGAAGCTGTAAGTTACAGGCTACTGTGGATTCACCTCCCCATCAACCAGAGGTGAGCAATGGGAATGGTTGCTTACGCTCCCACCAAAGATGAGCATCAGTAGAGAGATGCAGACAAGGCCGATGAGTCAGATGTCTTGTTTAACCTGTCCAAGGTGCTAGCTAAAGTGCCCCCTCAGGATAGAGTCTTCCTGTTGGGTGACTTTAATGCCTGAGTGGGTCATGATTGGAGTGATCGGAAGGCATGGGCCAGATCAGCTCAATATTAACACGAAGAGGCTGCTAGACATCTGCGCAGCCGATGGGCTTTTAATTACCAACACCCTGTTCTGGAATCCGTGCATCCACACAACATTATGGATGCACGCCGGGTCCAAGCAAGAACATCTGCTGGACTATATAGGGCCTACCGTGGAGCTGATCTGCCCACTGACCATCGGTTTGTCATCTGTAAGATGTGCCTGCCATTCTTCTACTCCGGTGGTGGAACCCATTCACACACACAGTGGCCTGGTATCAGCTAGCTGAGGATAGTTGCAAGCAGCAATTTCAACATCGCTTGCAGCTGGGGTTGGCAGCATCCCCCATCCTGATGCGGAGGGGAAATGGGTGAGGTTCATGACTGTGGCTCATGCAGCTGCAATGGCTGCATTGAGTATGTAGTCAACACCTCCCCAGAAACCCCAGCTGAAGAAGGAGGTGTTCCAGCTGGTTGAGAGAAAACGACAGGCTGACTCCCGTCGTCTACAACATCCAACATCAGAGAATGAGGAGGCTTACCGCAGCCTTAGCTCGGAGATTCAAGAGCCATGCAGTGCTGTAAGGATGAGTGGTGGCTGCGGGTTGCTGACAGGATGGAATATGCCTCAGTCCGAATCACGAATAACTAAATCCATCATTAAAGTAATTTGCAGCACCTCACCTATTACTATCCTTAAGGGAAAGAACGGCGATCCAATCTCCGACCCCTTTGAACAGGTCTGTAGGTTTGGAGAGCATTTCTGTGTGGTCTTGGGGGAGAGTAATTTCCTCTGCCCAGACAACATCATGGGACAAGGTGGGGACGAACCTGATAAGGCTGCGGTGCCTAAACTATTGGCCAAAGTATCCACCCCTTCGGAGTGGTTAGCTGAAGTGTCAGCTGTGGTGGAAGTAGTACGAGTAGTGATCAAAAGTCTGAGACCAGGAAAAGCACCGGGCAGAGACGATCTCCCAAGTGAAATGCTGGGGGAGGATGGCATCTGTGTGCAAACTGCCCTACATGACATCACAAATGTCTGGACCACAGGAAGGGTTCCGCATGATTGGAAGGATGCTCTAGTTGCCCCCTTGTGGCAAATATTAGTATTCAACATTGCCTTCCCAGGCACGCTGAGGAGATGCTTGCAGAGCCCCAATGGGGTTTCAGGAAAGGGCGGTCCTGCACAGATGCCATATGTTCTGTCTGTCTGCTACAGCAGAGGTGTAGGGAATTCCCACAAGACCTACATCTCTGCTTTATTGACCTGATCAAGGCTTATGACACCATTAAGAGGCCTGGGCTCTGGGCTGTTCTTCGTGCTTTCAGAGTCCCTCTCTGCTCACAATCATTAAGAGCCTTCATGATGGTGGGCAGGCCCAGGTAAAGCTACATGGCCGGGAGTCAGAGCTGTTCCAAGTACACCTTGGAGTGCGGCAGGGATGTCCTCTGGCTCCCACATTTAACATCATCTTTGATCACGTAGTTTGAGAAGCTTTATATGGCTGTACCAAAGAAATTTCAATCTGGTACAGATACAATGGGAGGCTGATCGATGCTCAGGTGCTGTCGTGGGATGCCTCTCTATTGGTCAATCATGTTAAATATGCTGATGATCTGATGATTGCTGCTCACTCAAAGAAGGAGTTGGAGGCCCTGCTGCTTGACCTGGAGTGCGCTATTAAGTGTGCTACTAAGAGGTGGAGCCTTACTATCAGCCCCAGAAAAACTAGGCACCTATACTCTTTGGTTCTGGGTATTTTGTGCCATCAAACATTTAACTTCCTCAGCTCCCCATTCTTGACGGGGTGGTTGTGGAGAGAGTGGAGAGTTTTCCCTAATTGGGCAGTGTGCTTATTACCAGCTCCGGTTTGACAGCTGAGGTCTCACTCCGAATTAGCCGGGCGGCACTATAGTTTCATCAGCTGAATAATGCTATGGGGAAGTTACCTGTTCTGTTGCTCCACACAAAGCTTCGGTTCTTCTCGGCCACAGTCATGCCCTTTCTTCTCTACGCTTGTGAAAGTGGACCCCTTTATTGGAATATATGAGCTGGTTAGAAACATGCAGCTGGCCTGCCAACGATCCATCCTGGGTTTAACCAGGCTGGATTGTGTGAGGGGCTCACAAATCCTCGAAAGATCTGGACACATTCTTATCAGTGAGCTCCTCTGGCAGGTAAGGCTGTGTTGACTGACTCACGCAGTCCAAATGCCCAGCCATCGCATGGCCAAGCAACTTCTGTTTGACCAGATAGAGGAGGCTAAACGAGCATTTCCCGGCCTGGAGAAGAGATGGACTAATGCGGTTCGGGATGATGTTGCACTGATTGGACTTGCCAAAGACTGGTGCCAGCGGTGTTAAGGTCAGCCTCGATAGAAGAGGCTAGTGAAGGATGCTACTGGACAGTTGGAGGCAGTTG
Organism: Entosphenus tridentatus; assembly: GCA_014621495.2. Lineage (NCBI taxonomy): Eukaryota > Metazoa > Chordata > Hyperoartia > Petromyzontiformes > Petromyzontidae > Entosphenus > Entosphenus tridentatus. The sequence goes on along the minus strand of JAAXLI020001224.1, from coordinate 2,940 downwards.
CCCTCAAACAACAATGGAGGACAGAGGAGCGATGCTCACAACAACAAGCGGAGCGCCGGGTTGCTTAAATGCAAGTTGGCACAGTATACATCTTCCAATTATCTCAGTCATTCAACCCATGGCACCTGCGTCTGTCAGCGAGCCTTCAACACTTCACGTGGCCTTACAGTGCACCTGGCTTGGTACAGGCGCCATAGTGACACCACCATCAGTTTGTGGTAAATGGCGGGTATTGGTAATGGTATAACAAATTGTGGGGAGCGGTATTGTAGTGGTTAGCGCCCTAAATTACGAACCTGGCGACCAAGGTTCGATTCTCGCTCAAGGCCACCATCAGTGATGATTATTTGAACTGGTCCTCGGCCTCCCCTAGGTTGACACAGTCTCAAATGAGTACCTGGTGTGGTGTATAAATACTTCCACCAGGGAGACAAAGGCGGCTGATGTGGTGCTGGCCACCCACCCCTTCATGTGCCGTGCTGGTCCTCATATGTGCTACTCACCAACACCACTTATCCCAACAGTCTGATGAAGGATACACGGGGTCTATTTGTCTTTGTAATGGACTAAATATCTGTGATACAACCGCTGCATTCAAGCTCTCCAAAGAGTTTTTGTTTTGTTTTTCACGCATTTTTTTAAAGCACGATGTTCAATATTTGTTTTAATTCCTAGATTATACTCTCACGACCAGTGCTGTATTGTGATTCCAGCTTAACCAGTTTATTGTGGGTGATATCTTCTTGTGTAGATATAATGTACAAAAATAAGTTAAACTATAACCCTCCATCGCTACCCGGCAGTAGAGGTGTTCAATTCAAGGAAGTTCTTGGCCAACCTTAAACTAAACAAATTATTTTCCCAGCTAATACTCTGAACGTGTTATGTTGATTGTAAATGTGGAGGGAAAAACCGGAGAAAAATTATCCCGACCACTACAGGGACAGAGAGAGAGACACACTCGCAAACTCGAAATATACAACAGGCATCAGGGACGGGATTGAACCCACGACCTCCTGCATACCAGGCGAGGGAGATAACATCTACCTTGCCACTGCGGCGCCGCAACTGGGATGTTGTAAAAGCGTGTAAGGTTTTTAAATTTTTTTATTCCCCACGTTTCGTTGGAGATTGCACACGGCATAATGAGGCATTCACAGCAGCTCTTTTTCGCGTGAAACAGCTTCCCGATCCACGTCAGTCAGTATGTGCTATGACGTCACAATGACAGCCATGTGGTACATTCTGATTTATTTTTTTATCGATGCGTCACAAGTCAGGGCCTTGAATAATCTTGATGTAACTATTTTATTCTTATCCGTTTTATCTCAGATGCCAGGCTACCTCATTCCACGAAGCACCGTTATGAGCTCACTAAAATAAAATCTCCTTCAGCAGATCGGAGGAAAAGGAACTCTACCCTGTCTACACAATATTGAATATAATCAATATTTTGTTGTCATCTGAAGGGAAAATGTACCTTCCATGTGTCTTTCCCAGATCGATGGCGTTCAAGGTCACTGCTTTTAAATTGCAAACATTTCCTTCACGGTATTCAGTTGGTGCCTCGCGGTGCTGTTAAAATTAACTAATAATAATAGCTTGCTTGGGCACTGGAACAACAACAGTGGCCCGGATAGATTTTGAGGACCATTAATGAGATTTAACAAAAAAAATATTTTTGATGTTCAATAGTATATGCTGTGTATTGTCTCTGAACTGTGATTCTTAAATATGTTATTCTTAGTTTTGATGTTAGGTTAGTAACACGGAGTTGTACTGTTCTGCTCTCCAGTTTCCTCGGTGAAAAGTGTTCCCCAATTCTGGCCATCTTGCTCAAAAACGTACTGAAATAACCAACAATAATCAGAGTTGATTGCTGGCTGATTGGTTGTGATTGGCAGGTTAGGTTAGTGGTTTGTGATTATTTTGAAGTATATTATTTGTTATAAAGCTGATGTTTTAATGCCAGTATGACTCTATTTTAGTGTTAATTGATTATTAAAAGGGTTAATTAAATAATTGTTTTGGGGATTATCATTGAGGGATGGGTGATAGAGTTTGATTGAATAGGTTGTTGGTGTTTCCTTGCTATAATACACGATCAATTGATTTAATAAAAAATGGCTGGAGTTATTTGTTCCCATTGTGAATCTAGTGCTGAGTACTCTCGCGGTTTCATGGCAAGTTTATGAAGGTACAGAGGTCGGCCGATCGCACCCCCTGTGGCGGCTTGACCATTGACGGTTAACCGCGAGATTCCTGTACGCGCTGTAAAATCACTGGCCACTGTTATGCTGCTGCTGCAGAAGAACACGCGGTGCAATCTCGTCTTAATTTCGTCTTCATTTAATCTTCATTTCGTCACCGTCTAGCCTTCGACTCCTTCTTGTCTCGTCTCTGCCTTTGTCTGCGCCTTCCTCTCTGTCTTGTCTCCGTCTTGTCTCCCAAGCAGTCCATTGCGGGTCCCAGGTCACGCAGTGTTCCCAGCCTCGATTGAGGAGGCAGTGAGGTTCAGCTGCCCGCGATTTGTCGTCTTGTAGTGTACAGAATTGTTCACGGATACAGTATTGTACACTATGTTATAATTTTTTTTAGTTTATACAGGGCTACTATCAAAGGTTTGGTCATGAAGCCATCCAGATATATGAACATAGATATAACTTCAACCGAGAAGATGGATACAAATTGAGCGCTCATTTGAAGGATGTTATTAACCAGGTAAAACCTTAACTGCTTTACGGTTTGCCTTCATATCTGCATCTCCAGTTTCTTCAGCCTCCCTCCGGCATTTTGCCATGTATGTGTCTTAGCTTCAGCACTCCACTCCCCCTACCCCACACCCCCACCCTCTCTTTCTCCCCTCCCTGGCTCCTCCCCCCTTCTCTTGCCTATGTAGAGGTGTATTGGTACGGATGGGAAACAAACACAAGGGGCGTG
>JAAXLI020001223.1:478241-490637 GCA_014621495.2 Entosphenus tridentatus | reverse complement strand
CCACACTCACCACACTCACTCACCACGCCTCACCACACTCACTCGTCCCACTCACCACACTCACTCACCACACTCCCTCGTCTCACTCACCACACTCACTCACCACGTCTCACCACATTCACTCGTCTCACTCACCACTCACTCACCACCCCTCACCACTCACTCACTACACCTCACCACAAACAACCATCGCATCCACGAGCCTTCCTCCTCCTCCCACTCACTCACCACCCCCCTCGCACTCGTTACACACAAAGCGCTTGCCACAGATGAACCACGATACCTCGCTGATCGCGTCAAGGCGAATAAACAATCACCACGCGAACTCCGCTCACCCTCGTAGCAGCGGCTTTTGGCTCAGCCATCGAACAAAGACGGTGGGCACCGCATCGCGTGGCGCTTTCAGGGGCGCTCCTGCGGCCGCTTGGAATGTTTTTCCGTCTGATATCCAGAAGCCACTGGAGCTACGCACTTTTAAATCATCCTCTAGATTGTAAACTCTTTAAGAACTGCTTTTTGTGTTTAGCTTGTTGGTCCTTCCCCCACACCTCCTATTAACACGAGCGGCTTCGTACGGTATGAAATAGGTTCAACACACATACATCAACATAGAGCTCCCCACATCGCTCACCTACTCACCTCCACATGGGTGCACGTGTGTGTGTGATCGTGTCCATGTGGGGAGTGCTCGTGTGGCAGAGGTCGCAAACGGGTTTTGATTCCTTACCCGTACCCGGCCGCACCAGGGTCGCAAATGGGTACCCGTACCCGGCCGGGTACGGGTACCCGTTCCCTACCCGTACCCGTACCCTACCCGAAATGAGTGACAAACGGTTACTCACCAGTGACTCACGGCCTACCCGTACCCGTACCCGGCCGCACCAGGGTCGCAAACGGGTACCCGTACCCAGCCGGGTACGGGTAGCCGGGTATCGGGTAGGGTACGGGTATCAGGTACCCGATTGCGACCTCTGTCGTGTGGTGGTTAGTGCACAGTGCTACGAACCTGGTGACCCGAATTCGATTCCTGCTCAAGGCCAACACCAGTGACATTTATCTGAATCGGTTCTGAGCCTCCCCTAGGTCGACTCGGCCTCAAATGAGTAACTGGTGCCATGTGTAAACATCGCCACTGGGGAGACAAAGGCGGCAGGGAGTGGTACTGGCCACCCATCCCCTGGTGTGCTGTGCCAGCCTCCATAGGTGCTACTTGCTAACAGCACTTGCCCTAATAGTCTGTTAAGGCTATACGGGGGTGTGTCTGTGTGTGCGCGTGTCTGTGTGTGCGTGTCTGTGTGCACGTGTGCGTGTGAGAGATTGTGAAATGTTGCTATATTTAGAGGAAGCAACAGGAAAATCGTCATGGGCAGTGTTGTTGTACGATTAAACCGCTAATTTCTCTGATCACAGCACAACACATCTAGCGGGTATACATAGGCAATGCGTGATGACTGAGTTATCACGTGTGGTATACTGATTTTACCACCATGGACTTGCTCGGAGATGTCATCTCTCTGGTATGCAGAGTTCGTGGGTTGGATCCTGACCCCGACGCCTGCTGCTGTATATTTGGAGTTTGTGTGTCACCCCGTAGGTCGCGCGGATTTCTCTCTGGGTTCTCCCGTTTTCCCTCCACATTAAGAGTCAACGACACGCGTTTAGAGTATAAGGCTGCTATGCATTTCCACACGATGATAAGCCACTTCGTGGAGCATTTGTGATAGCCAGGCCACTTCTGACAAAAGAACTACATAGCTCAGGGGGCCTGACCTGGTAAAATAAAATAGTACAAAAAAATTGTTGAAAAAATCGTGATGCACAAGGTGTGTTACAGTTGCACGCACCATGAAAACGACTACTCATTTGAGGCTGAGTCGACCGAGGGGAGGCCCCATGATCGGTTGAGAAGGACGCAACTGGGAAGTTGGAGGCAGTCGCCCTCCAGCAACAACGGAGGGTCGAGGAGCGATGCTCACAACAACCACGAGCAAAGTGCGGAGCGTCATGGTGGGGAGCACAGTCGGGGCACCTGCCGGTCATCTCAGTCAGTCAACCCATGGCACCTGGGTCTGTTCCGTGACCTCCTGCCAGCGAGCCTTTGACACTTCACGTGGCCTCAAAGTGCACCTAGCATGGAACAAGTGGCGTGGTGACGTCACCACCACTTTGTGGTGAACGGCGGTTGTTGTTTTTAATTGTGATTGTGTCTATGTGTGTAAGTGGCACTAATAATTGTGCCATTGCTCCCCTTACTCACAAACTCACTCCCACTCTCACACACACACACTGACCTTCACACACTCTCAACTCACCCTCACCCCCTCACGATGGGGGCACGTAGGAATACCCAGCGGTAACGGTGACCGCGATGGGATGCCGTGAGGGACACCGCACGCGCTACGCGTTCCTTTCGCCATAGAATCAGGCACGTTGTAAGGTCGGGGGCGGGGGGGGGGGGGGGCGTCGGGGGTGAGGGGGGGCCTGGGGGGGGGCCCCGGGGGGGGCCGGGGGGGGCGGGGGGAGGGCAGCACGCACCGGAACACCTCCTTCAGCTGCTTTACTTTGTTGTCCGGAAACTTCTTGGCGTTGCTCTCATCTAGGAAAGCCCTGGCGTAGGCCAAGGGTCCTGCGTTCACCTGGAGGGTGGAGGCAGGGGACAGATAGGGGTCATGGAGGTCACCGCGTGGTCGAAGGTCAAGTTATCACGGTCAGCATTTGTGCACAGATAAATGGCATAAGTCACGGGAGCCAGGGTGGTTAAGGTCAAACATGCACACCAACCTACACACACGCTCCAAACACACTCGGATACGCGCCTACACGCACATACACCTACACACTCCTATAAACGCACACACCTGTACACACCTACACACACGCACACACACACCTCTGTACACCCCTGTATGCACCTACACGCACACAACTACAACAGCAACAACGACCAGCATTTGCCACTAAGTGATGTCACCACGTTACTTTTGCTAGGATATGTGCACTTTAAAGCCATTTGAAGTGTCAAACGTCCGCTTGCAGGAGGTAATGGGACAAACCCAGGTGCCATGCGTTGACTGACAGAGATGGCTGGCTAATGCACCACCTGTGCCCCCTACTGTGCCAACTTGCTGAATTTTAGCCGCCCAGCACTCCGCTAGTTGTTGCGAGCGTTTCTCCTCCGCCCTCCGCTGTTGCTGGAGGGCCACTGCCTCTAACTGACCAGTAGCATCCTTCATGAGCCTCCTGCACAGAGGCCGATCTTCATTCATTGGCAAGTCCACTCAAGCTCCATATCCTCTCGAACCACATCATTCCGTCTCTTCTCTAGTCTGTGCCGGGCCTGTTTAGCCCCCTCTATCCTGCCGAACAAAAGCTGCTTGGGCCTATGGTGGCTGGGCATAGGGGCTACATGACCCAGCCAAAGCAGCCTTGACTGCGGGAGGAGCTCACTGATGGAACTGTGTCCAGATCTTTCAAGGATTTGTGAGCTCGTCACACAATCCAGCCTGGTTAAACTCAGAATGGATCGTAGGCAGACCAGCCTAAATGTTTCTAACCAGCAAAGATGTTCTATTAGGGGGGTCGACCTTTCTCGAGCATAGAGAAGGGAGGGCATGACCGTGGCCGAGACGACTTGACGCTTCGTGTGGAGCAACATACCAGGTAGCTTCCACACAGCATTACGCAGGTGATGAAAAGGTAATGCCGCTCAACTAATTCGGAGTGAAACCTATGCTGTCAAACAAGAGCTGGTCATAAGCACCCTGCCCAGGCACGGAAACCTCATCACTCTCTTCACAACTGCCACGCAGCAGTGCCTCCGACTCCTCAGAGAGAGCAGCAATCACCAGATCATCAGCATACATAACATGGTTGACAGAGAGGGAGCCATCCCTTTACTCACCTAGGCATGGATCAGCCTCCCACTGTATCTGTACCAGATGGAGATTCCTCAGTACAGCCATGGAAAGCAACTCAAACTATGTGGTCGAAAAAGATGATAAATGTGGGAGCCAGAGGACATCCCTGTCGCACCTCAAGGTGAATGGGAAATGGCTTTGACTCCCGGTCATGTAGTTTTACCCGAGCCTTCCCACCATCATGAAGCCCCTTAACGATTGTGAGCAGAGAGTCAGGGACCCCAAAAGCATGAATAACAACCCAGAGCCCAGGCCTATTCATGGTATCATAGGTCTTGACCAGGTCAGTGAAGCAGAGATGTAGGTCCTGTTGAAATTCTGTACATCTCTGCTGTAGCAGACAGACAGAGATTAATCCTTGCCAGGACCTTTCCAGGCACACTGAAGAGGGACATGCCTTGGTATTTGTTACAATCTGTGCAGTCCCCCTGTTTAAAAAATGGGGACAACCAGAACATCCTTCCAATCCTGCGGAACCCGTCCTGTGGACCGGACAGTTGTGATGACGTCACGTAGGTCAGTCTGCACACAGACGCCACCTTCCCTCAGTAGTTCGCTTGAGAGGTCACCTCTGCCCGGCGCTTTACCAGGCCTCAAAAATTCCAGGTCGCCCTTCGCACTTCCTCAACCGATGCACCTCAGCCAACCACTCACAAGGAGCGGCTACTTGAATTATATTTGAGGCACAGCAGAACCAGCAGGGTCAACCCCAGGGGTTTCAACTTCCCCAAGACCTCACAGAAATGCTCCGCAAACCTGCAGACCTGTTCTTGCAGGTCGGAGATCTGATCACCATTCTCTCCCTTAAGGATGGTGATAGGTGTGGGCACTGCAAGTTATTTTTTTATGGTGTTAAAAAGTAATTCGTTGTCGCGTGCTGCCATGGCAGTTTCTATTTCCTCAGCAACCCGCGCCCACCACTCATTCTCGCAGCGCTGCACGGCTCTCCGAGCGAATGCTGCGGTAAGCCTCATCGTTCTTAGACGTAGGATTTTGTAGTTGGTGGGAATGGGCCTGCCGCTTACATTCAACTAGCCGGAACACCTCCTTAGTTAGACAGGGTTTCTGGGGAGGGACTCAAAGCAGCCATAGCAACTGCATAAGTCGCTGTATTGAAACTCACCCATTTCCCCTTGGCGTCTTCATCAGCGAATCGAGATCAGGCTACTGTGAGTTTGAATTGGGCACTAGATGGACACCCACCACCGGAGTGGAAAAAATGCAGCATATCTTACAGATGACAAGCCGATGGTCAGTGGGCAGATCAGCTGCACGGGAGGTCCTGGTGTCAAGGACATGGGTCCACATCCTGTTCCATCACTGTACAGTACAGCAGATGTTCTTGCTAGGCCCCGGCATGCATCGATGATGTGTGGATGTGCCAATGCCGGAATAGCGTGTTGGTAGTCACAAGCCCATGGGCTGCACAAAAGTCTAGGAGCCTCCTACCGTTGTTATCGAGCTGATCCATTCACTTCAGCCCAGATGCCAGCGTCATGACCCACTCAGGCATTCCATGCCCCCCAAGAGGACGGATGACTCTATCCTGAGGGGTCACTTTAGCTAGCACCTGTGACATAGAAGACATCGGACTCATAGGCCTTGCCTGTATTCCTCCACTGATGTTCATCTTCGGGGGAGGTGTAAGCCACCACCACCATTCCTTTCCTCCCGATGATGGGAAGGCGAGACCACAGTATCCTCACCACGATGCTCCCACGCCCGCTTCATTCTTTTGTTCATGAGAAAAGCCACTACCTGTTACATCATGGGACCTCCTTTGCCAATACCAAAATATGAGAGTACGCCTTTTGGCGTCCTCTGGTCTAACACCGTTTTGAGACTAGGCTCAAAAGAAATCTGTCTCTGGTGTGGACCAATCAGTTTCAAAGACAATGCATTTATTATCAGAGTATGTTTTTTATTGCATTCTGACCACAAGTATTGTGGTTAATGCAGACATGATTCCTCGTAAAAGGTTTCAGTTTGGTGTTTTAACATCTTTACACAGCTGTTTTGTTGCCAGAAAAAAGGGGAAAACCTCTTCTCACTCCCTGTTGTTTGCCAGTTTCCTGACCCGAGTAGAAGACTGTCCACCCCTCATAGTCACTGGAGCCAGAACCAGTCCACCGGACCTCCTGCATACCACAGAGATCCAGGCGGTACCGGTCCAGCCCAGACAGAGGAGTGGCAGCTTCTCCTCCGCAGTGAGCTTTCTAACATTCCACATGGCCCCTCACAGTGGCTTGTTGCAATTTCTGGAGGAACCCTGAGGGTACGAATTCAGTCTCCTGTGTCTGCCATATGGGGTTTGGACAGGAGACATCACATAGTCCTACACCCCCCACCCCCCCCGGGACCTCCGGCACAAGCTTGGTTTGATATATAAATTGTGCCAATTGAATTGAAGGTGGAGGGGTCACCAGCCCCTCGCAACCATCCAGGGCCCCCGTTGGCCGCTGTGGTGGCGACGAGCACCATGCGGGGATCAGCCGATTGGAATCGGCCCTCCTCCAATGGCACTGCTCACAGCCACCACAGCGTGACCGATCATCACCATCGAGGAGATAGGGACCAGTTCAGATAACCACTGGCACCAATGTTGGCCATGAATTGAACTCGGGACACAGGGTACAAGCGCAGTGTGCTCACCAATGGAGTCGAGGGATCGCTGCACGAGTCTATGAGTCTCCGTGTGAGTCGAAGGGTCTCTGAGGCTACGGGTCTCTGCGTGAGTCTACGGGTCTCTGCGTGAGTCTAAGGGTCTCTGCACGAGTCTATGAGTCTCTGCGCGAGTCTATGAGTCTCTGTACGAGGCTATGCATCCCTTTGCAAGTCTATGGGTCTCTACGTGAGTCTATGGGCCTCTATTATAGTCTATGGTGACTGGGCTGAGACCATCATCTTACCCCACATGAGACCCCAAGTAAATCACAGGCAGCTATTTTGGTTGTGTCTCACTCATTCAAAGACAGAAACACACACACGCGCACAGACACTCGCCACGGTGGCGAGATGTTAACTACCTCACCTGGTGTACAGGAGGTTGCGGATTCGATCCCGACCCTGATGCCTGTATATTTGCCGTTTGCATGTTCTCCCCGTGGTCGCGTGGATCATGCATTTTAGAGTATTTGGCTGCTATAAATTTCCACACAAAAAGCCACTTTGTTGAGCTATCATTTGTGGCCAGGTCGCTTCTGAAAAAAGAGCTATATCGCTCAGCGGACCTTACCTGGTAGAATAAAAATCGTTAAATAGCGAACATAGAAACACACGTGCAAACAGCATACAGGAATATGGGGAAGGGAACACGGTGGTAGTAGTGGTGGCAGTGGTGATGATGGTGGCAGTGGTGATGATGGTGGCGGTGAAGGCAGTGGTGATGATGGTGGCGGTGAAGGCAGTGGTGGCGGTGGTGGTGCCGGTGGCAGTGCTGATGGTGACGGTGAAGGCAGAGGTGGCGGTGGTGGTGGTGGTGGTGGCACCGCACCTGCGGGGAGACGCAGCCCTGCAGCTTGAGCTGCAGCTTGATCATGTCGACGTCGCGCGCCACGCTCAGCGCCCGCAGCTCGGCGGCCCGCGCGCTCATCTCGTCCACCGCCACCTCCACGGGGCCCAGCTCCACGTGCTGCTCGTACATCACGGGCACGCGCTTCTTCACGTACGGGAACGCGTGCGTGGCTGGGGGGGGGGGGGCCCCGGGGTCACATGAGTTCATGGGGGGGATGGTCACTGGAGGGGCCTTCGTTGAACACAAAGCTCTCCCGTATAACATTCACAGTGTGTTGGGGCAAGTGCTCTTAGTGAGGTCGGCACGACGCATTAAAGAGTGGGTGGCTAACACAGCCCGAGCGGCGACATTAACACTTCGATACCAAGTACTCATTTGAGGCTGAGTCAACCTAGGAGAGTCCCAGGAGAAATAAAAAATAATTGTCACTGCAGTTGGCTGTGATCGGCAATCGAACTCGGGTCGCTGGGTTCACTGTGCAGCGTGCTAACCGCCGCGCCACCGTTCCTCGCCACAAGCAGGCACCCATGCACGCAGGGGCCTCATTATCAGAGGCAAGACCTCTGTGCCCCTGCTATGTATTTAGCGAATGCAAAGTCCCTAAGCCAAATGGTTTCTTCCAGTCCTGCTATATTGAGGGCGAGAAGGCCTCCTCTGCGTTTGTGGATTGGGCAGACTTCGAGGATGTGGTGCATGGTTTGCTCCACCCCACAGGCACATTTGGGGCGTGCTCTTATGCCCCATCGGTGGAGGTTGGCGAGGCATGGGCCATGACCAGTCCTGAGCCTGTTGAGGGTGGACCACTCCTTCCTGGGAGGTTGAAACCAGGGGGCTGCTGTTGTGTGGGGGTAGTCACGAGGTACTTATTTGCCAAGTCCAGTGACTCCCATTCTTGTGTCCAGGTGAGATTTGTGTGAAGTCGTGAGTGGGTGGGCGAGGAGGAGGGTGGCTGGGTAGGTGAGTGCACGGCTGGGTGAGTGAGTGGGTGGCTGGGTGAGTGGGTGGCTGGGTGAGTGGGTGGCTGGGTGAGTGAGTGGGTGGCTGGGTGAGTGAGTGGCTGGCTGGGTAGGTGAGTGCGTGGCTGGGTGAGTGAGCGGGTGGCTGGGTGGGTGAGTGAGTGGGTGGCTGGGTGAGTGAGTGCGCGGCTGGGTAAGTGAGTGGGTGGGTGAGTGGGTGGGTGGCTGGGTAGGTGAGTGCGTGGCTGGGTGAGTGAGTGGGTGGCTAGGTGGGTCTTTGCAAATCGTCTTTTTTGAGGGGAGGCGTCATCTTTGGTGGGTTGAAGAGCCTTAACAGACTGTTGGGGCAAGTACTGTTAGCGAGCAGCATATGAATGCCGGAACGGCACACAAGGGGGTGAGTGGCCAGCACCACGCCCGTCCGCCTTTGTCTCCCCAGTGGCGATGTTTACACACTGCACCAGGTACTCATTTGAGGCCGAGTCGACCTAGGGGAGGCCCAGGACCGGTTGAGACAATCGTCACCGGCGTTGGCCGTGAGCGGGAATAGAACTCGGATCGCTGGGGTCACACGTGCATACACACACGTGCGTACACACACGTGCGTGCACATTCACTTTGTGGAACTCGCTCCCCCGTTGGTATCGAGGACGAGCACGCTCCCCGACTCGCCAGGAGGCGGTACAGCAAAAGGACGGACTGATCCCCATCTGTCCGTTCTTTATGGGATCGGGTGGTCGTTGTCCTCCCCCTGGCACGCGTGGGGTTTCTCACGGGTGCTCTGGCTCTCTCCCACGGCTATCAACACACTCTTCATCGTCATAAAATTGGCTCGAAACACCTTGATGAACGAAGACTGCGGAGCTTTAGCAAATATTAGCAGTGTGGGCCGCCCACCGCCCAGCTGCTGCCTCCCCCGCTCGTCCATGCTTCCTCCTCGTCGACCGCGAGGCCACCACCGTCCTCGTGATGGTGATGATGTCATCAGTTTTGTCCGGCTGGCATTCAAAAATAGCCACGGATATCGACTCTTCCCCCCCCCCCCCAGGGTTCCACGTCTCTCCAATGGCGTCTGGCCCCTCCCCTCCATCCCTTCCACACTATCAGCAGCACCGCAAACGTAACACTCCGCTTATCACTGCGCACCGCCGCAGCTGATAAGCTCCGCAGTGACACGGCGTTCTGGGCTGCAGGCAGTAATAAAAGGGAGGCACTGGTGCAGCCTCGCAACCGCTCATCGTCGCCCCCCCTCCCCACCGCTGGCGGAACGGCATCCACGAGATGGAAGACGAACGAAGGGCCGACCGCTCTTCCACACTGCCGGGCCCGCCAATGCCTCGGATGAAGGCGGGAGTACCCACGCTTTACCCCACCGCGCATTCACAACGGACGTGCGGTCAGAGGGGCGGCGGTAGGGAGGTGGGGGGTTTGGGAAACCCCGATGCTCCTCCCCATCGCCTCAGCTACCGAGGAGATGGCGGTGGATAGACGACCGTCGCGCCGTTCACCGGAGCTCCCCTTGCCGGAGCTCCGCCGAGCCGGAGCTCCGCTCACCCAAACTCCACTCACCAAATCTTCGCTCAGCCAAACTCTGCTTACCAGAGCTCCGCTCAACCAGAGCTCCGCTCACCGTCCGCAGCGTCCCTAGTCAAACACAGAGATGGCGCCCGGCCGGGCCCTTTGCCCAGCCACCCCAGGTTCCACACCGCGCATCTCCCCGCGTCCTCCCGTGGACTCACAAAGAGGGGCGTCACAGTGGCTAGGAGATGTTAACAACCTCGCCCGGTATACAGCAGGTTGTGTGGGTGCAGTCTCGATCCTGACGCCTGCTGTATATATTTGGAGTTTGCGCGTCTCTCTCTCTCTCTCCCCGTGATCGTGTGGATTTTACTCCGGGTCCTCCGGTTTTTTCCTCCACATTTAGAAACATGCGTTTAGAGTATTTGGCTGCTATACATTTCCACGTGATGATAAGCCACTTCATTTGGCTATCGTTTGTGATGACCAGAGCTGTGGACGAGACAGACTCACGCAGCAGTAGCAGCAGCCACGATATCCGCCGGCCTGCGCTGCACGCCGCCAGCTTCTGCTGCTGCGCTACCGGCTAAGACGCACGCACTGAGAGCGTCCCGCTTAGGGGTCGGCGCGGCGCCGGGTGAGGACGGTGCGGTGCCTCACTGGTGAGGACGGTGCGGCGCTTGCACTGCTCGTGGACGCCGCCCTGGCGGGCGCCGCCGCCCCCCAGCGTGTACGGCGTCTCGAAGGCGAAGCGCCGCACGCCGTGGCAGCGCTCAAACTCCGAGCGACGCTCCTGCTGCTCCTTCTCCTCGAAGTACGGCGTCACGTACGTCACCTGGATGTACGCGCACCGCGGGTCCAAGTCCTTGGCGTTCACCTGGGGAGGGGGCGAGGGGGGGGCGGCACGAGGGTCACGGCTCGGGTCGTGGCCGCACGGGAAGCGTGGGGGGGAGGGGGGAGCGCGCCGGGTAGGGACGGCGCCGCGAGCACGGATTGGGGATTGCCAGGCCGGGTGCACTTTGAGGCCGCCTGAAGTGTCGAACGCCCGCTGGTGGAAGGACATGGGACAGACCCAGGTGCCGTGGGTCGACTTACCGAGATGACTGGCTGATGCACCAACTGCGCCCCCTACTGTGCCAACTTGCTGCATTTTAGCCGCCTGGCGCTCCGCTCATTGTTGTGAGCGTCGCTCCTCTGCCCTCTGTTGTTGTTGGAGGGCGACTGACCAGTTGGAGGCAGTTGTAAACATACATGTGTGTGTACATACACAAGTTTCTCCACCCATATAGCCTTAACAGACTGCTTGGGCAAATGCTGTTAGCGAGAACCTATGAAGGCCGGCACGTCACGCGAGGGGGTGGGTGGCCAGCACCACGCCCGGCCGCCTTTGTCTCCCCAGTGGCAATGTTTACACACTGCACCAGATACTCATTTGAGGCTGAGTCGACCTAGAGGAGGCCCAGGACCGGTTCAGATAATCGTCACTGGTGTTGGCCATGAGCGGAAATCAAATTCGGGTCGCCGGGTTCGTAGCGCAGCGCACTAACCATTGTGCTACCGCTCCCCTGCACAGGACCACACACACTTGCACCAAAACACATGGACACACACAAGCACCCACACATACATGTGTACACACACACAGATACGCACACGTACATGTGTACACATACGAGAGTACACACGCGGCGCCGTGATGACGTCACCACGGCGCCTGTGCCAGGTGCACTTTGAGGCTACGCGAAGTGTCGAAGGCTCGCTGACAGGACGGACCCAGGAGGACAGACCCAGGTGCCACGTCTACACGCACACACGCGCACCCACGCACACGCGTGTACACACGTGTACACACGTGCGCACACGTGTGTACACGCACTCGGGCGCGCGCACACGCCCTAACCGCCTACCCTCCCGCGTCCCCAACCCCCCTGACCCCGCGCGTGCCTTCCCCGAGTCCTGGAGCATGCGGACGTTGGAGGCGCCGAACTTGTGGGCGTAGAGCTGCAGCAGGCGCTGCGACAGTTCGGCCAGACCCGTCAGCTTGGGCTCCTTGTACACGTACTCCTTGCCGTCCTCCTCCTCGAAGAAGCCCTGCAAGGGGGGCGCCGGCGGGAGGTGGCGGCAAGGGGGATGGGGAGGGGAGGTTGAGGAGGTGCGGCAAGGAGAGAGGAGGGGGTTGACGAGGAGGAGGAGCAGGACGAGGAGGAGAACCAACCCCCCATGTACCCCCCCTCCCCCTTCCATAGAGGAACATAGGGAGGGGGACATGTCAAGGTGATGCACGGGGACGTGGGGGGGACACGGGGACACACGGAGAGACACACGGAGAGACACACGGGGGAACACACGGGGAGAGACACACGGGGTGAGACACGGAGTGACGCACGGGGAGACGCACGGGGAGAGACACGGGGTGAGACACATGGAGAGACACACGGGGTGAGACACGGAGTGACGCACGGGGAGACACGGGGTGACACACGGGGAGACA